>JABAJU010000065.1:0-112541 GCA_018220975.1 Tephrocybe sp. 9980TJB
ATTGTGGAGGATGTAATATAAGGAAAGAGATTTTAAATGAGTGGTGAGTATATCTTTTAGATAAACTAGACAGATAATGAACAGAAAAGAGAAGGAGTGAATAAAAGATAGAGTGGATAAGGTTGGTTGTCCCCTGACAGGCATGCATAGAAAAGTGCCAGACTGGTGGCTAAAGAAACACGGTAAACCGTCAGATGGGAAATCTAAAGGGAGAGGGAAGTCAGTGAATGTTGCCGATAAAACTAATGAAACCAGCGACAATGAGAATTATGCCTTCCTCATCCATGAGGCAGAGATAATCAGACAGGACAGAAAAGATGTGACACAGACTCGAATTCAATGTTCTACCACCACAATCCAATCAAAACCTAATCAATTTATTTGGCAGCACAAGTCAACCAAGTAGTGATTTGCTGGCTTGGGCTTGAGGCTGCAGGCCGAGCCAAGCTGGGCCGTGCATAGGGCTTGGGAGGGCTTGTCACCCAGCCTTGGATTTTGAAAAGCTCAAGCCTTGTGCCTGGGCCATGGCTTCACAGCCACTGATGTCACATATTTGGTTTGGCAGCTTGTTAGTGCTTAAGCATAGCTGTGTCATGGCATTCCTCACCTTTATATCTCCTATGCTGCTATAAAATCTTTGTGTTTTCTTCTTGTACCTGTTTTCTTGAAAAATATTGACGTTTTTGGTCTTTTATTCCTGTTCCAATTGCACATCCTATCTCAGACCAACTTGGAGTTTTTTTTCATCAGGATTTTTGTCTTTCAGAGCTCATCAGGTATGAAGACATTTCCCCTTTATTATTGTGGCTTTAAACTGTGTAGAATGTACCAAGATCAAGGTACATATGGGTTCAAACTGCAAAAAAAAACTCTGTCTACATCTTATTAAATCATGTCTGAACAACAGCCTCACAATCTATCTAGCCACCTTGCAGGCAAGCATGACTACCTCACCATCTGTGCATCATCAGTTTCAAGCAAACATGCATTTTCAAGGGCAGGGATTATGATTAGCAAGTGCCAAAATCATTTGAAAGGTGTATTATTAAAGCACTGCAACTTCTGAAGTGTTCCTTGCGCTCAGAGCTTCTTTTTCGAGAGTCAGAGCCATCATCATCAGTAGAACAGGAACTACATCAGCAAAGTTTGATGGGCCTGGGAATTCCTGGCACACGCTGGAAAGCTCTGGCCAGTGCTGGCCAGTGCTTCAGAGCTACCAGACAACGTATACTACTGGCCAGTGCTGGCCAGAGAGGTACTCTACTGACCAGTCCTGACCAGCACTGTATATTGGACACTTCTGCTCATCTCTGGCTAATTCTAGACAGATATATATATATTTGAATGTTCTGTTGACTTTTTAAGATGTTTCAAAATTTAAGGAAAGTAATTTAAGGATAAAACAATTTTATTAGTGTATCTATAGAGAACAAATAATATAATAAGGCTAATTTAAACTACAGAGCTGCTAATGACTACACTTACTTGATGACGTGGCAGAAATTGAGCATATGTGGATGAAGCTAAAGTAGAGATGAATCAGATGAAAGTAAATGCGCTAAACAATAACAAACCTTCAAGAAACATGTAAAAAAGAAAAAACCAATGGATGAAAGAGAAAGTAGAATCAGAGACAAAACAAAGGAAGCAAGTCATGAAGATTAAATATTGGATGATTATATCATTGGTTTAGGGCAAGTCAAAGAAACTTGTGAATGATTGAAGTTTGAAGTCACATGAAAGTCACATGAATTGAGGTGAGCATGTTTTGAACATGTTCAAAACATGCTTCTAAAAATAGACTTCACTTCATGTGACTTTCATGTGACTTCTGGATAGGGAATAGCATGGGTAATCCTTGGGTATTTCTTGTCTGACCTGTACCCATACCCAGATAGACCCTTACCCATGACCCCGCGGGTTTACCCATTATTTTACGCCTAAGAACGTCCAAATCAGACCATAAATAACAGAGATGTAGCTAATTCTGTCAAAAAGAAGTAATTCAGTCATATCTTGGCCAAATCTGGCCCATTTTGGATGTTCTTGGACATTTTTTGATTGCTGTGGGTATGCCAATCCTGACCTGTACCTGTACCCGTGTGGGTAAGGGTACAAAACCCGGCCGGGTTACCCATACCCATGCTATTCCCTACTTCTGGATCACCTGGTGCTCCTGTCACTCTGTCAGCTCTGGCAGCTCTGGACATGCTGTTACTAATTCTGAAAGTTAGACTTTTATATAATATGTTTTGAATACATGTTACAACTTCTATAACTTGGTTATACATTATAGTGTTATTCAAACTCATTTGCAAACATATTATAACATATAATAATGCTTTTCTCAAATGCTGGCAAATACTAGCTAGTACTGGCCAGTGCTGAGAGTGCTAGCAGACTGGTAGACTAGCAGCTCTGGAAGCTCTGACAGGTCTGTCACATGCTGTGACTCTGTTGATCGCTGGAAGCCAAAATCAAACTTTGCTGATGTACAGGTTCAAGAGAATGATAACAATGTTGATTGGAAGGATATTGAGGATCCAAAGGCATGGGATACGGATACTTTAATTGATGATGATTCTGACGACGGGATGAATTGTAGACACAAAATAATTTAGTATTAATGACTATACTACGATATTACACAACAAGCCGTGGCCTGAGCCGAAGCCCAGCCCAGGCTGGCGATGCAAAACGGCTTAGGCCAGGCTTGACATTATGTCAAGCCTGAGCCCCTCAAAGCTGAGCCGAGCCCACAAAACACTACAAACAAGTCAGATCAAGCCTTTTCTCTCTCTCTAGCTTTCTGCAGGAACTTGCTGTAATACAACATGGCTGTACGAATCCAGATATAAATTGGAACTCTTGGACCTTCCCCTTCAAATAATGCCCAAAATGGCTAATCTTTAGGCTACTTTAACAATTAACATTAACACAGGTAAGCATGGTCGATCTAATACACCTAAACTGCTGTGATGTAACTGTTAAGAGGCTGCGCCAGTTCAAATCTAAATCTGTACCTAATTCAGCTATCGATAACTTTGGAAAGTTCCTCAACTCGTTAACACAGGTTTCATGTCTTGTGCAGTGGACCGGTAGGTTACGGGAGGAATAGGGAACAACGCAAGAAAGGACTAGTAAGATGGTGATAACCTCAGTAAATAGTAAAGCACTATAAATGTATTCTGTACCTAGTAAGATAGTGATACTACAAGATGTCAGTAAGGTAAATAAATGAGGTAACAGTATGGACTTACACCTCAGTGAATAGTAAAGCACTGAGGTGTCAAGGTACAAAAAGGAGAGACATAGGAACGATGTGATGGGTACTTATACAATGGGTATCAGGTAAAGACTCGTATCCTCCACACTCCCCCTCGAGGTGAGCACCGACTAAATGACACCAAGCAGTTTGCAAAATTTGTCAAACTTGATGCGGGCGAGAGACTTGGTGAAAATGTCAGCTATCATCTCGGATGTTGGACAATAGAGAATATGAGCAATGTTTGAAGAGACAGTCTGACAAATAAAATAAAAGTGAAGTGTTTGGTACGACCGTGGAATGTAGCATCCTTGGAGAGTCAAATAGCACCTTGATTATTGCAAAGAGAGTGGTAGGAAGTGAAAGAGGATAAAAGAATGAGAGTTCAGTGAGTAGTTTCTGAATCCAAATGACATCCTTGGCAGTGTGTGTCAGAGCGACATATTCGGATTCAGTACTAGAAAGTGTGATGATAGGTTGCTTCTTTGCACTCCAGGAGACTGCGCCATGACCAATAAAGAACACAAAACCTGAAATGGAATGGTGATGTAGCTGTGAGACCCAATCAGCATCTGAATAACCAACAAGTTCTGGATTAGGACCACCAAGAACAAGTTTGTAATGTGCACTCAACGCCTCCTGCACAGTGGGTTCATCTTCACTGGCAGCCATGGCTTGCTCCAGGGCATCCTCTAACCAATTCCCTTCAACTTCTACACTGCTAGGATCAAGAAAATCTGATGCATCTGCCAGGAATGCACTGTGGTGAGTACCGGATGTTTCTGAGGCATTTGCAGCAGTTTGATTAGCAGATCTTCGAGGACCACAGCCATAGACAACTGGATCGGGTTGAGAAAGGCCAACGAGGGAGTTTCTATGCATTCTGAGAGCTGGAGCGTCGGTGGGAGGTGAGTTATTGTTTTTGGAAGTCTGGATAGGTTCTGATGCTTTCTGGACAGTTTCTGACGTGTTTCGAGACGATTTTTCAATGTTTGGAGTGGCTGAGGGTGTATTGTGACTAGAATCGACCTTAATGATGTCTGGAGGGATGCTAGAAGGTGCAGGAGATGAGGAGATGTTAGGGTTGGTTGGACTGAAAGGTATGTCCCACTCCCCCTCAATCTGGATATTATCTGGATTGAGTGCAGCTTCTCTATTGAAATAAACGTCCCTCTCTACAGTTACTGTATGTTTAGTGGGCCAGTAGACTCTGTAGCCCTTCGATTCATCATTGATGCCCACCATTTTCCCTTCATCAATTCTTGGCTCAAGTTTGCCTCCCACGACGCGTTTGATGTGAGTCAGCATGTGATTGCGAAGCCAGACCATATGATGAGTCGCTTCTGCCCAGAGGGCCTTGGGAAGGCCTGCTGCGATCATCATGGAGCGTGCACCTTCCTGGGGAGAGTCATGGACAGTCTTGTTGGACTTGATGCCTGAGCATTGGCGGTATGCCTTGAACTCTTTAGATTTGAATTCGCCTCCGCGGTCATGGCCGTAGCATATAATGTTGGCACCATGCTGAGTTTTGACCCAGGCCTCGTAATCCTTGAAGGATTCAAAGGTGTCAGATTTATTTCTCAAGAACATGATGTGTTCTTCACGAGTGGACAGGTCAATGTTGAGATAGTAGTAACGTTTGCCTCCAAGTGATTCAACTTGAGCAGGACCCCACAGATCAGTGACGATCTTTTCACCATAAGTGGTATGTTCGGTTTCGCTTTCTTTAGGAAAAGGTAGACGCTGAGCCTTTCCTTTAATGCAGGCCTCGCAGAATTCAGGCCTTGATGAGAAGTCGAGTTCGATCCCAATAATCATCCCAAGGCGGACAGCCTCCCGTAAGTCTTTATGATTAATGTGCCCCATTCGACGGTGGAGCTCACTGATAGAAATGACTTTAGATGCTGCATTGGCATATAATTTTGGCGATGGGGATGATATTGCGGAGTCAGTGCGATAGAGTCCACGGATAGCAGGAACACGGTCAAGAACCTGGCGACGGGGTTTAGGGCTGCAAATAACACACATTCCATCCTCAATGAGGAGGAAACACCCAGCACGATCAGGACATGATACAGACACAAGTGTGAAGGCCACCTGAGGTGCGTAGTAGACCTTTCGAAGAATGATGGGTGCTGACTTTTCTCCAGCTTTGACTGGGAAGGTTATACAAATATCTCCAGTCCCAATGGCACTGAAAGTGCGTCCATCCGCAGCTCGTATTGGTTCAGGACTGATGTCTCGATAGTTGAGAAACTTTTCACGTGATGGAGAGAAGTGACTGCTGGCACCGCAGTCAATGATGACACCAGCAGATGGGGATGCAGCAGCGTGAGCTTCATGGTTGTGACCAGAGGTGACGATGAGTGCAACGTTTGCATTTTTGTCGTTGGTAGGCGAGTCGATAGTGAGGCAGGTGAGGAATGCATAATTTTCTTCATAATCACTTTTCTCCTCAGGCTTGTCAGCAACGTTGGCTGACTTCCCTTTTCCTTTGCCTCTAGACTTTCCATTGAAGGGTTTACCATGTTTCTTTACCCACCAATCGGGAGCCTTTCCAGCCATTCCGCCACCTTCCTTGAAGCATTGATCATCTGAGTGACCGTCCTTGCCACAATTGTTGCAATGTCGCTTATCCTTTGGCTTTGCCTTGCCCTTTGACTTAAAATTAGCGTCACCCTTCCCTTTGGTATGTGCTGCAATCATAGCCTCATGCTGTTGGTTGATGCTATTTTCAATTGCAGCATTATCGGTGCCACATGAGTTTGTCGCTGGTTATGGGTTTACCAGTCTCGCGAGCAGTGGTAAAGAGTGACGTAAGGAGGGGTTTGAATGATGGGGAAAGGGAGAGTGATGTACGGATATAGCTGATGAAGGATGGGTCGGTGATTGGGCAGCCAATTTCAGCGAGTCAGTCACGGATGACAGTGAGATTTGTGAGGTGAGTGCGCATATCAACATCGCCCTTTTCGATGTAACGGGATGTCTGCAGTTTTGTGAGAAGATCCGTTTCGAACATGTCGCCTTTATCACCGTGGATTGAGGACAATTTCTTCCAGACGTCAGCGGCAGTGAGTTCATTTTTGACTTGATGAAATGTAGACTGATTGACGGGGCCGTAGATGATTTCACAGACCTGGGCTTGTTTCTGTAGCCAGTCCTCCATTGCGTCTTCATTCGCCTCAACCTCCTTATCTGTCAATGGAACAAGGGAGTTGTTTCTAATGAAGAATGACCCGTCGTGCTCAATGAGTTTGACTGGCTTAGGCGCTCTGCCCTTGACATGTCGTAACAAGTTCTTTGATTGAAATGTGTTGAGTACGCGAGATTGATACGTAGGCCAATTGGATCCATCAGGTAGGAGCTTCGGTAGAGTGACCTTGTTGGTTGAGATGTCGAGGGTTTCTTCAGCAGGGCCCATAACCTCTTGTGCAGTGGACCGGTAGGTTACGGGAGGAATCGGGAACAACGCAAGAAAGGACTAGTAAGATGGTGATAACCTCAGTGAATAGTCAAGCACTATGAATGTATTCTGTACCTAGTAAGATGGTGATACTACAAGATGTCAGTAAGGTAAATAAATGAGGTAACAGTACGGACTTACACCTCAGTGAATAGTAAAGCACTGAGGTGTCAAGGTACAAAAAGGAGAGACGGAACGATGTGATCGGTACTTATAAAATGGGTATCAGGTATAGGCTCGTATCCTCCACATCATGGATTAAGTGCTACAGGTTCATCGCATAGTCAAAACCTTGGGCTTTTCAAAACAAATGCTCAATCAAATGCTCTGCTTTATGCACCCCTGACTTCCCCCATGATTCAGCATTGTGGGCGCCCTTTTCTACTGTCTTTTCAACCTTGTGAACCCCTTTCTTGACCGCCGATTCAACCTTAGGTGCATCCTTCTTTATTGTCGTCTCAACCCTATGTACATCGTGCTGAACGGTTTTTTCAACCTTGTTGGCTACCCTTCCTACAGGGTTTCCACATCCATGACAGGCCGCAGGCTACATCCGAAGATCTTAGCGCTGCGAATCTCGTGATAGCAGGCGATGTTTGTACTTACGACGTTTTCAATGACGCTCAGAGAGGAAGCAATGCATGAGGCATCGGTAAAGCCGTCTGAGACAGTGATAGTGAGGAATATTCTCTCACACGAATGGAAGGTATAAAGAACTGACCAGCTCCGTCTGACAATGCGGCCTCAGAACAAGTGACGCCTGGCCAATTTCAATCAGTATCTGTTATTCTTCAGAAACCAGGAAAATATTTGTAAACCTGCAGGACCTAGAGCAGTCGCACATTCTGACGGAGAACGGTTGAGTTTACGCATGGAGATCATCGATGCATCTATTACGACTTACTCCCGAGATTACAGGAACGTTTGTACAGCCGTGAAGGCAAGGACCTAGTTGTTTGTGCCAGCACAAGAAAAGCGATAAAGAAGGTGAACTGCATGACCTGCATGACCGCGTTCTACGATAGGTGTGTTTTAGATGTCGTGCCAAATTC
Source organism: Tephrocybe sp. 9980TJB (assembly GCA_018220975.1). Lineage (NCBI taxonomy): Eukaryota > Fungi > Basidiomycota > Agaricomycetes > Agaricales > Lyophyllaceae > Tephrocybe > Tephrocybe sp. 9980TJB. The sequence goes on from JABAJU010000065.1 coordinate 7,781, forward strand.
GTAATGACTGCACCTACCGAACTTTATAGCTGTGGAGGGGGGAGGGGTAAGATCCGTGACTCTGGCATGATATCTGGGAGACTTCTTGTTGGAATTACCGAATCAGCACCAGTTGTGACGAGCGTCAAAGACATGCCATGTATCACCACGACATACGCCAAGGATATCCAAGGGCGCCACCGTTACCGAGGGTACTGGCTTGTATAGCAATAGAGTTGTAACAAATATCCCTCAGACTTCAATGCTGCTCCACTGATGGCGTCAGGAACGATGGCCGCCAAACTTGAAGATCATCGCAATCTAAACACAAAACAGTAAGAATGTGTTCCATCAGCGCTGTTGATCTTTAAGGCACGAGTCAATCTTCAAAGTTTCAGATCTTTCTCTCCCCAGCCTTCTACAGAAACTTACTATTCCTAGAACCAGGTGGATATCAATTGGAACTCATACACCTTTCCCTTCGCCCTTCGAATGATGCGCGAAATACCTAAGTCATCTTTGGGCTACTTATAACGGAGGTATGCAGTCGGTCTGATACACCTAACTGCCGTGGTGTAAATGGTTCAGAGGCTGCGCCACGGTTCAGATCCAAAGCTGTACTTGCTTCGCTATCGATAGCTTTGGAAAATTGTTCTACTCGTCGACATGGGATTCATGTATGAAGTGCTACAGGTTCGTCGCATATTTTGTATAGCGTTCAGGTATTGAAGAAACACCAAAGTTTCTTGAGATTAATATCTTGTAGAGACGCATTGACATTGTACAATCCTGAGATACTGTACTAGTAGTACACCGATGTTACAACGTCAGAACCTTGGGCCTTTCAAAACAAATGCTCAATGAAATGCTCTGCTTTATGCACCCCTGACTTCCCCCATGATTCAGCATTGTGGGCGCCCTTTTCTACTGTCTTTTCAACCTTGTGAACCCCTTTCTTGACCGCCGATTCAACCTTAGGTGCATCCTTCTTTATTGTCGTCTCAACCCTATGTACATCGTGCTGAACGGTTTTTTCAACCTTGTTGGCTACCCTTCCTACAGGGTTTCCACATCCATGACAGGCCGCAGGCTACATCCGAAGATCTTAGCGCTGCGAATCTCGTGATAGCAGGCGATGTTTGTACTTACGACGTTTTCAATGACGTTCAGAGAGGAAGCAATGCATGAGGCATCGGTAAAGCCGTCTGAGACAGCGATAGTGAGGAATATTCTCTCACACGAATGGAAGGTATAAAGAACTTACTAGCTCCTTCGGACAATGCGGCAGTAGTACAAGTGACGCCTGGCCAATTTCAATCAATACCTGTGATCCTTCAGAACAAGAAAACCGTTTGCAAACCTGCAGGACCTAGAGCAGCCGCACATTCTGACGGAGAACGGTTGAGTTTACGCATGGAGATCATTGATGCATCTATTATGACTTACTCCCGAGATTACAGGAACGTTTGTACAGCCGTGAAGGCAAGGACCAAGTTGTTTGCGCCAGTACAAGAGTGATAAAGAAGGTGAACTGCATGACCTGCATGACCGCGTTCTACAATAGATGTATTTCAGATGTCGCGCCAAATTCATAATGCACTGCACCTACCAAAAGTTTATAGCTGTGGAGGGGGAAGGGGTAAGATCCGTGGCTCTGGCATGATATCTCGGAGACTTCTTGTAGGAATTCTGCCAGTAGTGACGAGCGTCAAAGACATTCGATCCTTATCACCACAACATACGCCAAGGATATCCAAGGGCGCCACCGTTACTGAGGGCACTGGTATAGCAATATAGGTGTAAATAGACTTCAGTGCTTCTCCACTGGCGTCGTCAGGAACGATCCCCGCCAAAGATCATCGCCATCTAATCACAAGATCAGGTTACTATCTGTCAATCACTACTTGCTGTTAACTTGGCAGACTGGGCAACTCATGCCTCTCATTTGGATAGTGGAGTAACTCTGTAATTGACTGAATGCAGTGTATCACCCGACTTGACGGCCCCGACAAGACCACGGAGGCACCATGGCCATACACCTTTTCGATACGCCTGTCTCGATTGGGATAAGCGTTCGTACTTGTCTGAGCTTCCAGACAAGAGGCATATCAAACCTGAAGTTTACGATGAGGAAGCATATATGAGCCCCATCACAAATCTCGACCTGGAAACCACCCATTCTTGTACGTCCCCTCTTCGTCATCCACCCTTAGCTCTGTAGAAAAATAAATTTGTCTCATTCGTGAAGGTACCCATTCTTTCCATCCACATCTCGGAACTTCACCAACTGCACATGTCTTGGTCTCGAATCCCTCCGTGCCTCTATTTTTAGATGAACATAATTAACAAGCTCTGGATGTACTATCTGCTACAAATTCATGCCCTGCGACTGAGGCTAGCGCTTGGAGGGATATTATGCTGACTTTATTCAAAAATACTGTATGATTGCGTACTTAGTAGGCAGTCTATGCGGAGATTTTAGTCGATCCATAGGATTAGACGAGTCTCGAGGCACATTCTAGATGCCTGGGTTCTCAAGGCACACTCTCAAATAGGCTACATATATGTCTCAATCTAGGAAAAATCCTGCACTAGGAAACTATGCTTTTGTGACTCTAGACTCTAGTGCCCTTACAGCGCTTTAGATAACGGAGTTCACAGACAATAACTTTCTTCCGCGTTCCACACCTTTCTTTCACATCAAAAGAATTGGAAGTCTCTCGCAGAGCTTGCGAAGGAATGGTAAACTATTGATTTAGCGCGCAACATACCTCCCTTCAAATTGACCAATCCATGATTGGCTTATATCAGGTACTCGCGGGTTTCTGGACATCCATGTGTGACGCGTATCTAGTAGGTACAAAACTTCAACGTTCAACGGTCACCATCTGGCAGGTTATCGACATCTAGAGGTCATCAACAACTAACACGTTGAACTTCCTGCTCAGATAATGCAAGTTTTCAGAGTGGCTTTCGTCTACATTATTGGTTCTTTGGGTACATAGCTCGACTGGCAGACTATGTAATCATATGAAGGATAACTAATGATCGTGGACCCTTCAGAAAATCGAGCCTATCACATTCTCCACCTTGTGGGCTACACTCTTGGCGTCTTTCTCAACGGTCTTCGCTGCCTTCGCGATGTTGAACTCGCTTAAGCATGGTTTGCATGAAGCAGGCTAAAAGCGAATACTTTAACGAAGATCCTAATAAAATAGAACACGAGGTCACAACGAACCACATTCTCCAGGGTGTTAAAAGCACTTGCAAGACATGCTGCGTCGGCAATAGGATCTGCGGAGAAATTTTTAGGGATGACTCGCGAATTTCTGGAGATGACGTACTGGCGCCTTCGGTGGCGGCTGCTCCAGCACACGAAACGACCGAGGGAGCAAGGGCAGCAACACATTCTGAAGTTATTTCCTGTACTCAGACTTCCTTCCTTTACACTAGAACAAAGGCATCAGACGTACTGGTGATGTTGCAAGAAGAGCGCACGAAAACACGACTGGTGGGCGCAGCGAAGACAGTGGTCATCATCATGAAGAAGAAGCTGAGAACAAAAGCGAATTGCATCTTGATGAAATACGAAGGGATAGTCGTTGAAAGTAGAGTGAGTGAAGGTGGTTGTTGAAGAGAATGGAAGAGGCGCGACCAAAGAAAGACAAGAAAGGGAACGTCAAGTTCCAAAAAAGACGAAAGGAAAGGAAACGAAGAAAACGCAGAATAAAGATCCTAGTTCGAATTGCAGGTCTATTTAAAAGTTTTTGAATGAGTAGCCATCAGCATGGGATGGAAACGTCATTGATCCCCTGGTGAAAGTGACAAGCGCCAAGGAGAGCTGCACCACAACCTCCAAGGAACGCACCTTGAATTTGCTACATCTTGAAACATATCATCGTTGCAGTTCCTGACAGCACAGATGGAAGTTGATCATTACTGTTTGAGGGTGCACAGCGCTGAGGGATTGCTGATACTCGTAAATAGTTGTAGGTGGCACTAATTCGTGGTTAATCGTAGTTGAATTCTTCAGATCGTATTTTCAGGAATGGGACATCGGAGTCTCATTCAACGTACGACGCGTTGCGAGAAAATAGCCACGTACTACGTCTGGTCAGATATGATGATTATCACCAGCAATCTTATCACCATTCTGTCGACAAGTGATGATGCGATGACTCGCATGCTCTAAATGTTGCACTCGGATCAACTGTGAGAGGTAAAAATCAAGGGTGATGCGAAGCAGAATATGGTCTATGTTGAGGTCACAGCGCAACACAGTGCATGGAGTGCAGTGCGGGAGTGTCAGTCTCCAAGGAGGTTGACACCAAAAGCGACACTGTCTTTCCGATGATGCGCCAAGGCCAAGTCAAAAAAAAAAACAAGAGATCACAGGAGGTATATTTCCGAAAGTGAACTTGAATGGGTAAGACGTTGGGTTAAACGTGAGGACAGCGTAAAACATGCGATTTGGATTGATCACTGATATTACACCCGTCTTTCTAAATGAGGTATGGTGGCACAAGCGAGTTTCGTTTGATTTCGGTCCTAATTCAAAGCCTTGAATGAGAAGACAATTTATCTGACCTTTGACATGGTCCTCGACAGATTATACGCAGCAGAGATGAGAGTGACATGGCTACGGAAACCATTAAAAATCATATTACTCAAAGAAATGCAGGTGCTTACGTGAATCCTTGCACGGCGTTTCCAAGTCTAGAGGACAGGGACCATTAGATTTCTGAAAGCAAAACAACCCAGGAATAGAAAGACACGTACGCTTCGCCCGCATCAGAAATCTCTTCAGTACAGAGGCCGACATGGTTAAGGTACATCAAAAAGTCCTTTGTAAAGGTAATTGTCAGCGGCACAGACATTGATACCAGTACAGTAGATGCATGCCTCAAACATGGACACAGCGCGCGGGAGCAGAGTGCGATCGAATTCACCAGCTCGAGTTAGTGCCTCAACACACCTGAATCCTTTAGCAGACGTACGCAGTCGCAAGGTTAACTACATACCAAAGAGTGCAGAGACAGAAGGTCCCCTCTTCTCCGCCGACGCCATCATCCGACTTGGTGACATCATATCGGTAAACGAGGTTCTACGGGTGTTACATTAGCCTTAAAGATAGACTTTGACCCACAGACCTACATTGGAAGTCAGGCCGCCACGCTCAGGAGTCCTGAGTACTTGCCTCAGTGTGCTGACAAACCTCGGGTCTGACTGACAATCAAGAAGGTCAGTCAAAGGAAATACACAAAACCTATTGAAGCGTACAGCATGCATGAAGAACACAAGAGGCATGATGAGCACCGCCGAGTCGAGGACGTCGGTCTCTTCGTAGCTCTGTCCGAAATACTTGCCGCCTGCGTTCCATGCCTTGTTCATTATTTCTTCATACAGGCTGTCCCGGGCCGCAAGCCAGCGAGTCCGGTTCGGGCAGGGTAAGCTCCGCTTATCTGCAAGTCGTAGGCCTGAGGAGGATTAACTCAGTCAGGTCATTCATTGGGCGAGAAAGGGTAAGTCCAACCTCGGTCGATGGCCACCCTTTATTTTACATAACCTCGCAAATGAGTTGCTAGATAATGGAAGACTTCAAGGCCTACCAGAGCATTATCTATCGTAATGTGAGTGATGCCTGACGCAAACACACCGGAACAGACCTTTGAATAAGTGAAATGCCTTTTCTTATTCCGGACTTCCCTGCAAATATTGTACCATGATGAGGTCGATAGCATCGATAGAGCGAGAAGGTCGAAAGGTTGCACTGACCATATGGATCTGTCAGATGAAGTAACGGATATTAGCAATCCAGTTGACAGGTCCAAGTAGATCGGAAGTATATTGGCGGGCGTGCAGAAACGAGGGGACAGGAGTACTTACAAATCTGGTTCTTTGCAGTGGTCGACCACAACTGAAACGAAGCGAATCAAACTTTGCTTGGAATAAGCGGTCAAGAGCTTAAGAGCTTACAGTCCACTCTATCAAAATTCTTAGTCAGTTTGTGATGGAATAAGAATGAATACAATCCTCACAGTTCACGAACAAGAACCCTATGTGGCAGGTGTGAGACCTTGGAACGAGACTGCAACACCATCGACGCACCAATCATCATATGCCTATAGACGGATCATTATTGTCATTTCGACGATACTATGGTGAAGATACGCACAAGAGGTTTTCCAAACTATGGTAGACCGAATCCACGCATGAGAATGGAACTGTATTGAAAGTTAAAAGACGAACCTTTTGCCCAAGGTAGATACAATCCATTCTACATGGTTGTCAGCATTGTCACAGTCGCAGAGTTCTAGAGGGAAAGTAAAAGACACACAGCTCTCCGTAGATGTCCTGTGCGAAAGAGCCGTGTTAGAGACATTTAATTGATATGACAAGATGCTCACTAGTTGTATATGATCAGCAGCACCGTTCCCGATGCGCACAGGCTTGGAGCCCTTATGACCATCAAGATGCGTCAGTTCTATTTCTTCTAGATCCTTTCCGCCTAGGATTAGCAACGTTAGTATAGTAGACTGATCGATGAGAGACAATGGACCATAAGTACCAACCATGAATGGTATACATGATTTGCAAACTTCCATCAGGGTTCTTATTCCGCAGACGTTCAAAGATAAACTCCATGTAAGCTATTCAAGCCAGGGTAAGAAAGGGGTGGGATGGAAAGAAAGGGCCCTTGCTAACCGTTTGCCTCTTGGGTGAAACCGAGTCGGATGAGGGCATACAGAGTGAATGACGAGTCGCGAATCCAGGATGCACTAGAGGTGACCCAGTGAGCAAACAGCTGACACAGCCAAGGCTGACTGCAACACTTACCGATAATCCCTGCAATAGGTGGAATGAGTCTGACAGATATACCTCAGTGTGCGTCATGAGCTTACCAATTACGAGTGCCACCTATGAACTCGGGAAGAGAGAACGTCGGACTAGCCACGACGGCGCCTAAGTGGATGAGTGTCAGAGTAGTCCAGGCCAAGCCAAACGAACACGTACCAGTCGGCTCGAAGATGAGCAGCTTGAGTGCGAGTGCACTGCGATGAACCGCTTCTTTCCAAGAGCCTGTGTAAGTCGACTGGCGAATCCAATCATTCCAGTATCGGTTTGTGATCTGCACTCCACCGTCGTTACATTATAGCCCGAAAGAGATGGCAGGACCAACTAACCGATAACAAACTCTGAAGAAGCTCCTTTGTCAAGTACGGGTCATTGACGGTACGTGTCTTGACTCCAAGGGGGCCCATTAGTTTCCTCTCAAGTTCAGCTTTGTCAATATTATTGGGGGATGCAGTGCCTGCGCCGTTACCACTGGTGCTGGCACTGGTGGTCTCGCCGTCAGGTGGAGTACGCAGGACAAAGGTTACTACCTGTCCTTCGCTAAGCTGGAGTGCAGAATACGCAGCGAGGCCCTTGTGTCCCTTGGAGGTGAGGTCCAGAGTACCAAGCTCTACGGCTGGCGTGGATGCTGCTTCGGCAGAACTCTCAGCAATATAACGAAGGTCCATCGTGAACCCCCCGCTGCTGACAAAAACAACCTTTTTCTGTGGCGGGTTTAATTCTGGGAAGGGCGGGATGGATGTGTCGTGAACGATTTCGGTGGTATGCGCGTCACGGGCGTAATCAAACGCGGGCGCGCATTGCATCATCAAAGGCATGGAACCACGGATGCATTCGACGCGGCGAATTAGCCAGGGGAGGAGAGGCTTTGTGGTCGAAAATCCACTGGGCCGTGGAAGGAAGTCAGTCACGCATGCGACACCCTCCTCGTTCATAAACTTAGTTTGGAGAACCTGCCAGTGGATACAAAATATGAGAACTCATTCTTATGAAGGTCTAACATTGGAAATGAGCTCACATTAGAACTAGGAAGATAGTTCTGTTTGACCGTAAATGGCACCGTTGGGGTGATAGAGAAGTGCCCTCCTTTGTCCTTGTCCAGAATGCGAGCGAACACAGATGGTGAATCGAAGTTGGGGACACAATAGCTCTCAACTGCAATCTACGTCAGCTACAGTCTTTCTGTGAACACAAGTAACACTTACTGGAACCATCGAGCGAAACGAGAGCTGCTGTGCGCAGGTTCCCAATCCTATATCATCCATCCATCAGATCTATTCACAGAAAGTACGACGTCATGGGATTGAACTGACAGAGCGTGGTCTGCAAGTGGAATGTAATCCCTGTCCTTGCTAGGCTGATAGTAATTCATGATTGTACGGAACTGTATAAAGTAGTTTTTGCGTCCTGGATTTTGTAGTGGACAGTTTGTTGAAAACCGACGCCATAGACCATGTCTCATCGAGTGCCGAATCCCGGGTCACTTGAGTGGGGTTCGTAAGGCTATAACCGTCACGTGTTCAAAATCGCGGTCATTTCGGTTCATCAGGGTAAAAACTACCTTAGTTGGGGATGGCCAAAGCATGACATAACGCGTGTTTTGCCTTTTGGAGACCAATCATGACTAGATGCTGCGATTCTAAACGCGATAATCTGTAAATTTACCCGAGGTCTGCATATGTCGGCGATAACAATATATTACGATGTCTAGGGCTTCTATGAAGATAGCCCCGTTACCTTTCATGAAGTTTCGAGTGGGAAGGAGGGAATGGCAAGCCCAATTAAAAAAAAAAAAAAAAAAGGTATACACAATGATTTATATTTCACAGAACCTTGTGCTCAGGGCGCTATAGCCAAGTGGTTACGGCGACAGATTCGAATGTTAAAGCATCTGTTCCTCTTTGAGGGCGCAGGTTCAAATCCTGCTGGCGTCGATTCTGGGTGTATTTCTTTTTCATGCCTACCTCAAATGCACTATCGATTCAAAAACCTTTCTAACACAGACCCGCTTGTTGAATCATCAACATCCCAGCCGACAACATATTGACCCTCTGATATACTGATTTTATCTCATGAAAGCGCCTCCCTATTCACCACCCTTCATATCATTCATAGTACTTCAAGTTCGCAAGATCTTCTCCCCCGAAAACATTTCCTTTACTTTCCAAGCGCAGCATTTCATCCTGCTGATTATCTCATTGGTATCCTTCTCCATCTCTCAACCCCTAGAAACACCAAAAAGCTCCCAGAGGGCGCCAGGAAGCTCACTGTATCCTTTCACTTTTTCATTTAGTCGTCTCTATATTCTCCTTCGAGAATCTATACATGGAGAAAATTCTGGTCTAGCGTTATTGACTTGCGGCCGCTTCGTTACGAAGAGTTGATTCTGCCAGCAACGGAAGGAGACCTCGGGAGTTTGCCTTGGATGCGATACGATGAGGACGTGCGGGCTGAACACAGGCTGTGATGGTCTCAGAGGAGTCCTGAGAGAAGAGCACTAAACTGATACCAAGCAAGAGCAGGTGTTCTAGGAATGACTTAGATGCATGAGGATCAGGCGCTGCCAGTGAATGGGATAGAGCCCGTTTCAGCCATGAGACAAACTAGACGCTGAGTATGTTTGGTTCACTGCCGGGCCCAGGTTGCTTTATATGCGAAGGCACTGGAATCAAGAGTTCCTTGCAAAGCGTCATGATGAGGTACCTAGCATTACTTGAGTTACGAATTTCTATTTCTCAGACATCAATTGATAGTTCAGAAATTAATTACATAAGATCTTCTCACCTCTTTCAGCCTCCATCATTTGAACGACGCACTCTAAGCTCTATCCGTTGTTCTCAACTGCCAGCCACCCGCTTCAGCTTTCACACTCATTGCACAGTATGGTGTTTGGTGACCCTGATTGAACCCGCTTTCATTGGCGGCCGGCTCCAAAAGATCGATTTTTTTGTGTGCAATCAACGTACTCCGCCAACGTACGCCGTGTCTTGCAAATTGTTGCCATCTGCCACGGGCGATTCCAATTTCCTAGTCTACTGGAACTCTATTCTGAGCTCTACACTAGAGCTGTTTGTGTACCCTGCCGCTTTAACTCGTCCTGCAATGCAATTTCAACTCCCGTAATCACTAGAATTTCACCAATGTCGTGGATTTAGTGCAAGCCTACAGCAGTCCGGAGCCTTCATGGATTAATTCATCCTAGAATCCGTTCTCTTGATGCGTTGCGGCGGGCTGTTGCCGTTTAGCGACTCTCACGCGTCACCACAATTGATTGGAAAGCAACGTGTGGTTCAAGACAAGTCCCGGACTTGCATCGCTCGGCGGACAGCGCGCCGACAACAGCTTGGATAGTGCGGCGTGAGACCCCCATTTGAAGGGCTCTTCATACCTCGCTAAATTGAAAGCAAACGATGCATAAGGTTACATGTCGTAGTGGAGCTTCTTTTGAGTCCTGTGACAGGTATGGGAGCACCAGGTGATGTTGATTTCCCTGATGCGGCCCACTTCTCTACCTCACTACTCCCCACAAACGGCCCGGCGAATAGAGTTTTCAATAAGAAGAGAGTCGACTGGATGCATTGGGGCGCAGCCGCCGTCATGTCCCAAGCACAGCAAAAGCCGAAGAATAAGATCTTCAAGAAGCACTCGCTCAAAGTCGGCGACCGCATCACGGATGCTGCATCGTTGACGTTGCGTGAGACGCTTTTCCCTCTGTTCTTGGTTACGATCCTATACTTCCTCTGGGTACGCACCATGTCGTGGGATTAGACATGAATAGACTTTGATCACCATCCATAGGGCTTTGCATACGGATTGCTTGACACGCTCAACAAGCACTTCCAAAATACGCTTGACATCACGCGGACGCGCTCGTCTGGTCTTCAGGCGGCTTATTTCGGAGCATACCCTCTTGCATCACTGGGGTACGCTAACTGGGTCCTGCGGAAATATGGGTATCGCGCCACTTTCATTTTGGGCTTGACCTTATATGGAATTGGTGCCCTCATGATGTGGCCAGCTGGTCTTAAACGCAGCTTTGGTGGGTTCTGTGGCGCGACATTCATAATTGGCAGCGGTCTCGGGACCCTTGAAACAGCAGCGAACCCTTACATGGCTGGTACGTGCTGAGCTTCTTCGACATCCAACGTTGACGAGCCCTAACTTTCAGTGACTGGCCCACCACGTTACTCCGAGCTGCGAATTAATTTGGCTCAGGCCGTACAAGCTATTGGAACTGTTATCGGTCCGGTATTGGGTTCCTATGTGTTCTTTAAGGAAACCGCAGATAGTGTCGCTGCCCTCAAGAACGTACAATGGGTCTACCTTGCCATTGCCATCTTCGTGTTCTCGCTTGCAGTAGTCTTCTATTTTGCGGTAATTCCTGAGGTTACTGGTAAGTTTAGTAGTTTGGGCATTTGGCCTTTTATAACTCATTTATTGCAGATGCCGATATGAAACAACAAGCTGATGTTACCCACGTCGGTGATCGAGAGAGCGAGCGCCCCTTCTTGACCCAGTATCGTGTCTTCCACGCTGCCTTCGCCCAGTTCTGTTATACCGGAGCTCAAGGTTCGTCTTGTCTATAGCCGTCATGAAGCTACTCTAACAGCCCCTTAATAGTTGCGATTGCTGGATACTTCATTAACTACGTAACCGAAACTCGTGGAGATACCTCCTCTGCTCTCGGTGCCAAATTCCTCGCCATTGCCCAAGGATGTTTCGCTGTTGGACGATTCAGCGGGTCCTGTAAGTTGAACTCTCGCTGCCCCAGGGAAATATTGCAGCTGAACAATCGTTCCGTTAATAGTCCTGATGCGCTTCATCAAGCCACGTTACGTCTTCTTGGTTTATCTTTCGGCTGTCATCGCCTTTTGCAGTGCAAGTATAACGCAACGTGGCAACGTAGGTCTTGTTATGTTGAACCTGACCCTCTTCTTTGAGAGTGTGTGTTTCCCTACCATCGTCGCCCTGGGTATCCGTGGTATCGGACGTCATACAAAGGTATGGCTGTGAAAATGTGTTTCATGATGTGACATGAATAAACCCATGACAGAGAGGCGCAGGAGTGATCGTTGGTGGCGTCGTTGGTGGTGCTTGCGTAAGATCTAGACCAGGTCTTGAAATTGTAATGCACTAGACTCACGACCATACATCACAGGTTCCACCAATCCTTGCACGCGTCGCAGATGCTCACAACAGCACCGCCTTTGCAATGATTATCCCCGTCATCTTTTTCATCCTTGCCTGGACCTATGCGATCTGCGTCAACTTCGTCCCGATCTACACCAACGCAGCTGACAAAGTTGGCGATGATTTTGTTGGTGCACCCGCTGCTGAGAAAGACAGTCTAGAGAATGAGAAGGGCAGCACTTCGGAGAAAGAGGCAGTGTAAATTATAGCAGGCATTTCCAAATTCCCTTACGAAAAATTTAACGGGTGGGAACGAGTTTTATGAAGTTTGTAGATTACTCTTGTGTATTACCAGGTTTATGGCTTTTCCATCGATGGCGCTTTATTTGGACAGATCAATGACTTGAGGAGTGGGATACACCACAATGGTAATCAATGTTATAACGCTGCAGGCAATGCTTTTGTGTGATACTACTGTACAGTGTTGGAATGATAAATGCAATTACGTGAAGAAGTGAGTGATGACGGTAAGGTTGAAGGGAACCTGCAAGCGGTCAGGCTACTATGCAGCACCCACAACCAGCATCGGTTGATCGAGGTGTCAAAGCTGCCCGTGTTGCATACTCAAAGACATCCCTCACGCCTTCACCTGTTTTGGCTGAACATTCGATGTAGTGTTTAGCACCAATTTTCTGCGCCATAGCTATTCCCTGTCAGTTTTCTCAGTTTCATGCCATGGAAAATACTTCCAGAAAGACAAACCTCTTCCCGCGTAACATTTTCTCGCGTTTTCCCTCTGAGATCCTTTTTGCACCCCACGAGAATGATAGGGGTATTACGGCAGTGGTATAGGACTTCAGTGATCCACTACGGTGCACTTTAGCATGATGAGGAAGGAAAGTGATGAGATTCGGAAGTAAACCTTTTCCTCGACGTTATCGAGCGAATCCAGTGAATCAATTGCGAAAGCAATAAGAATGCAGTCCGAGTCTGGATAGCTCAGAGGACGTAAACGGTCATATTCCTCCTGTCCTGCTGTATCCCACAAGGTCAATTCTATATTTCGGCCATCAATGTTAATGTCTGTGACAGTGTTTTCGAAGACGGTTGGTATATGGAACTTTGGTCAAGATAAGCATTGATAATTAAGAGGCGACACTAGTCATATGTGGGGACATACTACTGGAAATTTCCCTCGACTGAAGACGATGAACAAAGAGGTCTGGAAAACACGTTGTCAGGGCTCAGAAAGGTCATGAGTACAAGCTGACAACAATGGAACTGACCTTGCCGCAGGCTCCATCGCCTACAATAACGAGTTTACGACGCAGTTCAACCATTGTCAGAGAGGAAGCAGAGTAAAGGCCTTGGAATGCGTAGGGGCGCTAATTTCCAGACAAAAGAGGTGAGAGTAGTGATTAAGTCCGATTATCAAAAACACGTTCTGCTTTAGTGTGTGCGCGCTTTGTAGCGCCCTTTAGGTAAACTCCGTTAAGGATGTAGCGATTGACCATGGCGGTGAAACATTATGGAGATAACGCAATGGGTGACGGTGATTCACCGCAGTAGATATGATAAATGATGTTTGGCTGGCATAGCATGGCGCCTCATGGCACTGACTGCAGTGGGTAATATGTCATTAATTGCACCAAATGAAGGCCGTTTATAATCTAAAATGTCAGTAAAAACAGCTTACTACACGTGGTCGTGGCTGTGCAGTGTGCCGCCTCCTGAATTTACATCTCATCCAAACTTGGGCTGGCTGCCATGGAATTGTTTGCCATTATTCAAGCCTCTTCAAATAGCCCGACGTCAAGCGAGAGGAAAGCGCGAAGCATAATCATAATATTCTTTCCTAGAGCCTAGGTGATGATAATTCTAAATAAAGTGTTTTTCACATCCGGTATGGTGTAACGGCTAACATTGCCGCCTTTCACTGATTTCAGTGCGCGGCAGCTCGGGGTTCGATTCCCCGTACCGGAGACAGCTAGAGCTTAAATTTTATTCAACTCCTGCGCAATAGACATCCATTTTGACTGATAATCATGAAGTAATGAGTATGAAGATATTTGTATTACCTATACTCAGGATTCACAAAGTGCTACGTCACTCCCTCGCCACGTTCTGGTGGTTGTAAAGCTTTACCACAATCTCACAATGACACCCAGGTTCATACTTTTCACTACGCCTAATTTCATATTGCGTCAGGCTCAACGACAACACATAATTGTTTCACTGCAGTCATTTTGAATACCCAAGAACTGCTGCTTCTGCGTCATATGCAAACAACCAGTCATTAAGTGATTCAGGAAGTTTACCTGAAGAGATATGAGATGAGAAAAACTGCACAAGGAGTATATGATCACTTACAGAAAAGACTCAAGAAGCAATCACGAATCCACTGCTGAAACCATGACTGTTTCTTTTTCTTACCGCCGCCGTTCCTTTTAGCCATGTCAAGGATCTTCCATACCCGTTTCATGCGTAGCTCCTCATAGGCAGCCGCCGTACACTTGAGAGTATCTGAAATACTGCGCCCGCCTGTTGTATGGTACTTCTTTAGTAAAGCCCCAAGAGCGACAGCGTCCTCAACAGCACAGGATGCGCCCTGGCCTGAGTCAGGAGGCATGGCATGCGCCGCGTCTCCAAGGAGAATAATCCTTCCTGTACCAGAGGGACATGTCCAGTGAGGCAACCTGGGGGTTTCGTATCGTGGTTGTACGAGGAGGTTTCCGGTACCTGCGTTTTCGGGCGTGCATCCAAGTTTGATAATTTCCTCATACACGTGTTGAGAGGAGGAGTCGTGAGGCGATTTCCAAGACCCATGAAGGGCGAGAAGGCGGTCTTTGACTATGGAGGGATCCTCGCCACGGGTGAGAGGAACAGAGGACTCGTAAATCGACCACCATTGGATCGAGTGACCTGTGGGATCGCCCCCCGGCTTATATGGAGAGCAGAGCGTGTAACCAAAGAAACCCTGTTCACCGAAGCACATGACAACGTTTTCGGTTGCAAGACTATCTCTGAGATGAGTAGACAGGCTTGCAATGGGGACGAACCCACCGACTCCTGTAAACCCACTTCGGGACATTTGTTAGCTCCGTGCTGCAGCTCGACTAAGACGTCACGTACTCGTAAAAAGGAGGGTATTTCTCATTGAAGATACAGTCTCGCACTACGCTCCGTAGGCCGTCTGCACCAATAACGAGGTCGGCCACTTCCGTAAAACCGTCGGCAAATGTCACTTCTGCGCCTCCAATGACTTCATGAACCGATTTAACAGCTTTATCCCAGGTGATGACTCCATCTGGAACGTCCTGAAGGAGCCCTTCGTGAATGAGAGCCCTACGAGCCATGAGCTGTTCGAAGCCATAACGCTCTTTACGCCCGCTCCAAAGATTACCAATTAACCGGCCAGATGAGTTACGAAACGTAAATACGGAGCTGGGAGCCCCACGAGCTTGAATGTATTCGGCAGCAGCTGGGGATGCAGCGGCGATGGCCCGAAGACCATTAGGGGCGAAGCCTAAACCACCGCCAATGTTCGAGGTGGTCGACGTAGGTGAACCATAGGCTTCACAGACCTTTATGGTAGAGTCGTCCAATAAATTTTTCTTGAGGGAATGATAGGCAGATAGGCCTCCAATCCCTGCACCAATAATGATGACCTTCATGGCTGGGGGGTTTAGAGGTGAAGAAGAGAAGTCGTTATATACACGAGATTCACGTAGACTGCTGCGCAATTGTTATGCAGTTAAATTCAGGGCACAGCTGTGCCCGCAAACAAAAACATCTTAGCGAAACATAAAGGAAATGGGTGTGCAAACACACTTACGAGTCTGTTCGGCAGTCGGAAAAAATGGAATATATAGAGATAATCAATTAGATAAGATAAGATGATATTCAGATCTCAAGCGAAGACTGGTTTGGTACTGCTTTGAAAGTCACTCCATAACTTGCAATTGAATTGGGTCTTTCAACTAGCTATATATGTTCTCATCGTCTTCCTCACATCCTAATGGAAGATACTTCAGAAAATTCGACAACTCGAGAGATAAAAAATGATTAATGACGTCTTATACCTGAGACACGGCCGCGGCTACTATTCAGTACCAGTTTTCACATCTGCCCTATCTGTCATAGTCTACTAGTACTGCAGCCAGTGCGGATGGCATACTCTCACAGGCTAGCGTATATCATTACAGGCTTCTTGCAAGCGGTGGCATATGGTACGTGAACCGTGAATAGCTTGATTCAATTAGTGCAACTAATTGGAGTAAATAGGCATGAACATAATATCGTTCGCCGTCTGCATGTCAGTGCTTCTCACGCTTGGTGGAAAGCTACGGCCGCTGTATCGAATACCCTGGCTAATGACATCTGCCGCGCTTGCCATGTTTTGCATTGCCACGGCTGACGCAGTCGTAGAAGTGCACTATATTACGGCATTATTCTTTCACGAAAACCCGAAAGCTTTGCTAGAGTTTGAGGGTATATTTCAGTGGTGGAGTGTCGTATCCTTCAGCTTTTACGTTGTACAGACGTGGATCGGGGATTCTGTCCTAGTGCGTAGTTTATTTCATTTATCGAGACCCGAAAGTCACCCCCAAAAGATATACCGCTGCTTTGTCGTGTGGAATAGAAAGTTTCGGATGATTTCCGTTTCTCTTCTGACCTCGATTGCTGGCTTAGGTGAAGCAACTTCCGCTTACCATGACGTTTCTCGGATACTTAACATTTTCTTACAGCATTTGGCATCGGGTCGACCATTCTTGGAAGCACACGCTCAGGCGCAAATCGAGGGAAGGGCTTAACTCCTCTTGTCGTTTCATTCTATGTAATGGCCCTGGCGACCAATCTTATCACCTCTTCGCTCATCGTTTCGCGTATCTGGAACGTGAAGCGAGGGACTTCACGTTATCGCACCTTTTCCAATCAAATAATACAACAGGATCCACTTTCTCGAGCGATTCGAGTTACTATGGAAGCTGGCTTTATATACACTATAGCTCTTATAGGGATAATGATCATCTATCTGGTTTATCCCACCAGTCAATTTGCAGTCCAGCGCCTTGTGGGTACTATTTCTTTGTGATCAACTCCTTTGCTGAGGCTCGACTTCCAGGTCGTTCAGATCATTGTAAGTTCCTTCTTGCATCTCCACAACAATCCATGATTGTGTCCCCGCAGGGAATAACTTTCAATGTCATCATTGATCACAGTCAGAGAAAGTACGACGAGAATCCTGCGGAATCATCATCCTTCCAGCGAATTTCAACGCAGACCCCTATGGTAATCACGAAAGATGTGGTGGTATCTCGCGATCCACCTACACGTTTAGAGAGTGGGATTCATAATCGCGACGATCATGATGAACATATTACTGGCAGCGGAAAGGTCGAGGATAAGCGTATATCTTGGGCTGATCCGTGACATCCGGCCTGGCGGAGGTTTGGATCCTTCACCTCCTTAATGTACCTCCTTGATGTAATCCCCCCGATTACGCCACCTCACTTTTTCCACAACACTTTGAACGTCCCTGGGCTGGACAAACCCCTTCAAGAATGCTTCGAAAATGTAACTCGCGACCTAAAAATTGTAACTCAAGGTGACATTGAGAGCCAAGAGTAGTAAAACTCAATGAGCCCAAGTTAGCCGGCCAATCTTTTCGTTTTGCAGTTCTGGATAATCATGTAATTAATTTTATTATAGAGGATAGTGGTGTATGTCGACGGCATTTCCGCTAGTTGCCGGAACCTTTGGGCCAATGGCAAGTTTATTCTCCATGTGCGCGTTATCGCGGACATGGCGCGTTTTTATACCTCCAGGGGAGTCGGAAACGAATGGAATCCGAATCAAGGATACTCCATGGTTTGATATAAAACTTACATCGAGAGGCGAGACATATTAACGTTCCAGGTTACTTGCTCTGAATTCGGTTTCTCTCGCCCTTGGCGATAGTGGCCAATGTCTTCCTTCTCTTCAATTTTGTCCACAGAGCACGTTACTCTATAGCGCAGCTGGTGACCATCAGCTTGTGGCGCGTTGAATTCCTTTCACACTTGACCACATTTGACAACTTATCTCGCCCAATTATGCGATATTAGGTACCTCGCAGCAATACTTCACATCGTCCCATTAGGCATGACACAAGACCTTATCATACAATCAACCTCTACACACGCGTTCTCCCAGTCGTATTATTATGCCATTATCTCAGCATCGCCATAATTATCTCCTCCTTGCTCGTCCTCAACGTCATGAGTGCATATCTCTTCAAAGCATACCCGCCCTCGTTCAACTCCTTTACCATCCCCCAGCGAACTCTTATGCTCCAAACAGTAGCATTCCTCCTATATCTCGCCTTGTGCGCAGGCGTATTCTCCGCGATAGAGAGGTGGAAATTCTGTGACGGGATCTACCAGGCTGTTTACACGCTACTGACCATAGGGTTAGGGGCCGACTTTCCGCTGAAGAAAACTGTTTCACGAATTCTCTTAATTCTTTATGCAGCATTAGGGATCACGATAAATGGTTTGATGGTAGGAAGCGCCCGTGGGCTCGTACTAGAGCACGCAAAGACAGGGGTAGCGAAAAGGAGCTTAGTGAAGCAGCGCGAGACCTTCGGGGCCCGGAGAGAAGGCTCTGGGAGCAAAGCCGCTGCGTGGAACGAGGAAGAGTTCGATTGTATGCGGAGGGTGGAACGGAGGGCTAGTCTTGTTCAGCAGTATTCTGCACTTGGGTCGTCATTCGTCGCGTTTCTGATCGTATGGACAATGGGCGCCCTCGTGTTTTGGTTCTCAGAGATGGTACGCACGACGTAGTCTGGCTTAAGTCCTATCATTAGCTAACATCCTTAGCAGAAACCGCAAAATTGGACTTACTTTTGAAGCTCTTTATTTCAGCTATACCTTACTACTGACGATTGGATACGGCGATTTTTATCCCCAGTCCAACTCTAGGAAACATTTTTTCGTCATTTGATCCCTTATCGCAGTACCCACGGTCACTGTCTTCATATCCAACATCGGCAATACCGTAGTCGGATACCTAGAGACAGGGTTACTCTGGGTTGGGGAAAGGACATTTTACCAGAGTGGCATCACCAAACCAAGCCGTTATTGCAGGTTCTGGATCGTCATGGGAGGTGAGGCAGAAACAGCGAGATGATCGTGGTCATGAGAACGAAAGCGATCTAGGGTTAGAAGGCGACGTGGAGCGCCTCGGAGAGACCATTGAGAAGGGCGAAACATGAGGGCGCGATGTTAGTTTGGCGACAAGAATTGCGAAGGAGATCAGCCGGCTGGCGCAGGATATCAAGACGAATCCGGAAGCCAAGTACGAATGGGATGAATGGCTCAAATGGCTGGAATTACTGGATATGAATAACAGCGGCCAAGGCGCAGAAGGTGGAGAGACGCCGCAAAGCGGTGCACAAAGGTGGAGTTGGCTGGCCGATGACGGGCCGCGGGTGACAGAAACAGAGTGGATGCTCAGTAAGCTGTGCTCAAGGCTGGGGCAGGTTTTGCAACAAAAGCTGAAGAATGCGCGTAGAAGTAGCCATTCTGAATGAGAAAGTATGACGTTTGGTCCTGCGTCTGAGGGTTGGTCATTTCGATCAGGTTTTGTGACGAATTGGCGAGAGTTTTACGCACAGAGGGTAACGACGATGAGGCCATGAGTGATATGTTGTAATCCTTCAACGTGCTTTCAACCTTTAACAGGCTTCTAAAATATACTACCACCTTTAAGCTTCAAAGGATGACAGACGTAGGGTAAAGTTCACTCGTGAATTCACGGACCATTTCCATGGCTAGTTGCTTGATGGAAGAACGTCTGCTGCGGACTGCTGAGAGTAAGGAATAATACATTAGTTGCTAGTATCAAGGCTGACTAAGGTTTACATGGCTCTCCTGGAAGAAAAGCGCCGAGAAGCCGGGTGCATGTCCAGTCAGTGGAGACTGTAAGTTGGCGTGGTAACATTGGATGGCTGGGTGCTATTGGGTTGGAGTAGGCCTTCACATCTGAGAATCTGAGAAGCATGGAGCTCGAGAGCCAGAGGCCTGATCACTAGTATAGTGCCTATGACCCTCTTACCAAAGAAGGTCGAATCGAGGGCAGCACGGTATACGTACTTACTAGTAGAACTTAGTCAAACGCGCTAAGCAATAATTATATGGGTTTATAGGGCTTACGCGTCGCATGACTAGTCACTTGAGAGCTGGGCCGTTCTACTATATACCCTAGTCCGCTGCTAGTCTCTAAGGTCTAACTTTCTGGGCGTCGAGATAAGTTTGACCGTGGCTTCTAAATCATGGCAGCCATGAGGCCAGGAACGTGTACTTGTGAACGGATTAAAACCACCGTTGATTATCCAAAAAATAATCATCTTCCGCTCTTGTGTCTCCGTGATTCAAACTTTTTGCAATGTTTTACCTTCCTGATGCCTGTTGGGTACGCCTATAGCAACATGAGCAGCTGAGCGGGCACCAACGCCCGTCATGTGTCTATTGATATCATGATCATAGACTACGTCAGTTGAAGTTGAATCAATTATGTACACCCTTCAGCAGGATAATTGAGGACGTACCAGGGATACGGACCCCGAATACCCTGATACATAGATAGTACCGTGGGTCTATGACCCGCAAAACCCGAGCAACATCATGGAGTTTGTGGCTGTCGGAACGCCGAAAAAGGAACCGAAATGGAACTTAGCAAGTCCGAACTTGGACAAGCCCCAACTCTAAGTGACCAGTTTTTTTTGGAAGGATCAAGTTTGCTATCGCGTGAACTTCATTCTCATCCACAGGTCTCTGGTTAGGTTTGGTTAGATGAGATTGAGTTTTATAAGTAATCTATTACTCACGTACTCCATCCTGACTGAAAATACATACAGAAATGCCAAGGGTCGTTCAATGTTAACTGTCAAGATATTACTGAGCACTGATGAGATAGGCCCCCCAGTACTTATCGCCCGCATTAAAGCCAGTGACTTTCCTGAATGTTGTTAATCGATGCGAAAAGAAGAGAATGACCAGAAATTTCAAGTTATTGTGATGGACAAAGGTAAAGTTCGGTTATGATCGAAACAGGGCAAACGGTGTTCGGGGTCCCTGAGAGATGGGAGAGGCGTGGAAACGAATTTCTTGCTTTCATCCTGCTCGTCGTCTTTCCCGACGACCACGCCCTCACCGTCGCTGTCTCCGCCATCCAGCAAACCCGCTGCCGCTGGCCTCTTCAGTATCCTATTGTACCTTGGATAATGCGAGCTAGACCTACCGCACAAACGCCCAAGTCATAGCCAACCAACCAACTAGTCACCTAGATTGTTCTCAGTTCTTCTATTTCCCTTCTCGTACCCTTTCTTTCCTACTTTCATGCCGTCACGGCCATTCGACAGTCCTTGGCCGGAGAAAACGCCCTCAATTGAACCTCTTTTGTTACCGCCTAGACGATCAAGCAAACGGAGACGAACTCGCGACGATAGTCACGCAAGTACATCGAAAATGGCGAGACAGGTGGTGGTCGACGCGCAGGAAGTCGGTGAGTGAAGAGGCTTCTGTTCGATGCCTCGAACGCATGTTGAAACCAACCTTGTAGAGCAAGCTCTGACAGACTGCGAAATCTACTCTTCGAATGCAGTCATCTCATGTTTTCCAAACGCAGACACTGTAGTAGCACAAGGCGAATGGATTTCTTTCGTTTGTGAGTAATTTCTACGGACTCTTTATTTCCTTGTGTTGAACTGGTGTTAGGGAACTCGCGTCGACCGTCACTCACACAACAAAATCTTGTTGATATTTTCCTATTCCACGGCGACTCTCAGCAGCAAATACTACATATTGCGAACCATTCAAATCCCACAGACCAGGCAGGACGAATCAATGCACATGTCAATGATACATGGTGGGGTGATAGGGCGACAGACTGGAACGGCCAAAACATCAGCTACCCTTACTATTGGGTACTTATACCCAGTGGCACAACCATCGATTCGAACGCCATCGCACAACCAACGTTCACAGCTGTTCGTGAGTACCTCGTTGAATCATTGAATCATCTTTGCGTCTTGCTCGTCGCAACATTTGTGTTTGCCTTGCTTCAGACCTTGTTCATATTGTTCTCCTCTTCTTTGACACGGTGTCAGTAGATGGCGTCGTTCTCGCGCTGTCATCAGGCCCAAAGTTTCTTAACCCTTTTTAAAAGTTTACCTGCGGTTTATTTTAACCTTATGTTTTGTCTACGAATGCTAATGAATACAATCTCAGAAACAACCTATGCTGACTTTGTTATTGCCTCGATGTCTTCGGCCTCAGCTGCCTCAGCGTCGGCAGCATCAGTAGCATCAGTAGCATCTGTATCAAGGTCCTTGGCATCAGCAGAGTCAGCAGCTTCCGCGTCCCGCTCTCTGACAACTATCCCATCTTCTTCATCCACCGCATCTCTCCAGGCAAATGCATCAAGCAAGGAGTTCCCTCACTGGGCGATCGCCGTGATCGTGGTGTTGGGTTTGCTCGCGATCCTTGCCACCTGTGTGCTTATCTTCCTCATCATGCGAAGAATGCGACGACGTCAGGAGTATGAGTCAAACCGCAACTCTATGGGCTCTTCTTCGCCGATGATGGCAAACGCAGGCGGACCCTCATCCCCGCTTCTTGCCTCTGGTTTTGTTCCTGCGCCAGAATCTATTGGTCATGAGGGTGCTACACGAGAGGCGGGAAGCGTTATACATGACGGCGCATCGACGATGTCGCGAACAGGTAGCGCGGGCAACAACGAAGCTCCCTTCAGCGGGGAGGATGCTGCAATCATGGCGGATGCGTTCCGCAAGATGCTGCGGAAACCTGACTTTGCTGCGCGGCCTACGGAGGAGGGCGAGAGCCCTGATGGGCCGAACGCAGAGGGAAGCGAGTCAATTCTGGGCCGCGAACTCGCAGAGGAAGGGAGAGACATACGCAGTGTGCGGTCTGAGCGGGGGGTCAGAGTAGAGACTCTCAGTGACGGGGATGATACAGTTCAGGATGGGCACTGAGAGCCTGGTGCTTGGGCCTTTGCCCCTGTTGCTTTCCATTGAGCTCTTCCGTCTACTTGCTTCCTTGTGTGCATACCTGGAGAATACCTGGTTCCTCCATTCCTCCTCTCATCTTGGCCGACATACTCTATACATCTTCTCTCCGATCCGTTGTTTTTTATATTCCCTCTTCTAAGCGGACTTTGACCAGAACATGTTTCTTATACCACGGGCTGCCTTCTCATTACCCTCCTGGCGTTTCTACTTACCATATATTAGTTGGTGTCTTTTTCGTTCCCCCTTCCACGCGTCCCCGTTCTTGCTTCCCCCCTCACCTACTACCAAATTTTGCGTCGTCATATCGTCTCCAACCAACTCGAGTTGCAGTGCGCTATACTCGCCCCACTCTCTTTGACGTGTTTTTGTTTGGTCTATTACTACAGTTACCCTTGACATTATATCCACTGCCGCGCGATTATATATGCAAGTTATAACCCTCATCATTCAAGATGGCGTATTTTCTTCCTGCTACGAACCCACGGGAGCCTTGTTTCTTACCATACATACACAAGAATATGCGATATTTTACCACTCGGTGAAAGGGATACCTCCATCGGCTGATATCATCATGTCTATGTAATCCAGCATGGATGTACTTATTGTACTTGGTTACTGTCATGATGCAGGATGATGCTCTTAGCTAATTTGATTACGGTGAGTCTGACGAATCTTCTCCCCAACTTCCATCCCCTTCATACATCTGTCTCAAGTATCTGGCTTCCATGATGGGCCATGCTACTCCTTTTCCTCAGCATTGGCTGAGTGTTCACCACTACATTGCATCGAAGTCCTCACTCTGGAACCTGATGATTTCTGTCATATTGAGCGGTGGGACGCATGAAAATTTCTCTGCCATACGAATCATTATTCTTGAAGACCCATCTACAGACACTGGGGTACGTCAAGCGACGCCGTTTATCTTCTGTCATGCTGAAGTTATGTAGTTGCGTGAAATCGGGTCAGAGAAGGCTGGTGTTTCTCTCGAACGGCGGCGTGCTGCCGCGGTGCCTCTAATACAAAATCTACCAGGCAAACAAAAGCCGCTTTGTACGATTGCCTTTGGCTTGCAATTGGAACCAGGCTATGGTATACGTAATGGAAGATTCGAGATACATCTGCTTTCGGGAATAGACACTCCGAAGCGAGTTGTCTATGACAACACTTACTCCTACGATTCTTGCAGTCACTCTCTATCCATTTACTTCGAATGCAGAGGCCGCATAGCACGGCGCGACTTGCCCGTAGCATGGAATGATTACCCTTCATGGGCCATGTGCGTCAATGTCCTTCCCGTGGAGCGAAAGTCAGCCCAAGTGCGCCTTCCTCAACATGCGCTTCACGAAATCTTCAAGTATGCGCTGGAGAACAGTTCCGATTGGCGGCGGAGGGTTATCGTATACGGCTCTGTCTGTAAATCATGGTCCATCATTTATGACCTCTTTTTTGGGCGTATCTGTGATCACAATTCCGACAGAGTTGATATCAATGCATTGGCGCGCTCGCTGTGTTACAGACCTGACCGAGGAAGGCTTTTGCGAACGATTGATTTATACAAATTGGACTCCGTGAAGGGTGCATTTGATGAGGGACGAATGAAAACACTCGTTGCCATTTTGAAAACGGCTTCATTGGTTCATAATATCCTCCTGGATGGCCTCAGGGAGCCTCTCGACGATGAAGCTATGGAGGTACTTGCAAACATGACGGAAGTTCAAAATGCCTCTTTCTCGTCATACAAACCAAATTCTGATATGAACCCGAGTCGATATGTTCCATTGAATGTTCTAAACTCTATTGCCAACTGGGCCAAACTCGAACGGCTAGCTATCAAGTATTGGGATACAGTGTGAGTTTCATCGATGCTAGTTTACTCTTCTGCCTTGCTTACTTGTAATGAGCAGAGATCTCTTTGACGACTTAACAGAGGTAGCTACTACCGACACCATTTCTTTATATTGTAAAGCTGACTGGTTTCCTTGATAGCTGCAAAGTCCGAACTTTCGGCTTCAGTCTCTAGTGCTGAGCTGCGGGAATCTCAACGGCGCGTGGCTCCGCTGGTTCACATTAGCGCCTGCTATATGTTTAAAAGTGGTGGAGCTACAATCTATCGATGGTCTATCCAACAGCGACTTATTTTACTTCCTGAACGCAATTTCCGCTACCTTAAAGTCTCTCAGCATCATCCGTTGTCCTATCCCTCGATATGGCGCAGAAGAACTAGCCTTTGATGCTGCCTTGTCAAAAATGACGGCATTGCAATATGCGAGTGTTTATGGCGACATTGCTTCCACCGTCGCCATCGCCAGAAGTGTCCAGCCAATCTCTGATAACAGGGAGCAGATGAAGATCAGTATTCGGGGATACTTGCCTCACAGCGATCTTCTACCGGCATTGGAAAGAACTTCGTGGAACGCTATTTCTTTGGATATTCTTTCGACTGCGTGGGATGAAATTCTGATAGATCAAGCTCGTGAAATTGGGCGACGCAGATCCCTTGAACTCTGTATATATCGTTTGATGTAAGCGTAATACAAAGGTTTGGACGATGCGTCGCCAGCCGACATTTGAAGCTCTCACCAGGCTGTAAGAGATTAAAGATCAAAGCCCGTTCGAAATAAGGAATGTAATAGGCAATTGGGCGAACTTCCGTTGAGGATCTGATGATTGACGCGGCACCACAGATTGAAAATGGGGTCAGTGGCGTGTTACACGAGCAGTCGAATTTCAAAATCTGCCGTTCATAATTGACTATGAAGGCCTCATGAAGTTTTGCAGAATTTAAATAATCAGACAGACGGGGGCGAATGTCATAATGCAGTTTAACGCTTAACACTTACGCCCTCGATATACTACACCCCGACAGTGTTAACACATTTTCGGTAGGGGATAGGCTTCCTTGATCTTTATCCTGACATCTGAGATGTTGACATCAATGATCCTGAGAGTTCACGAGACTGTCAGCACACCAAAAGTTAATCATCAGCGTCATCGTATACGGGCAAGAGTCTGCAAAACGATGGTGTTGAATAGGATCTGATGCAGGAGGTGAGCAACCCACCTCTAAGAAAAGATTAATCTTATGTGTGGTGGGCTCATAAGAGAGCATATGGGACATTGATTCTTCTATTGTTCTGCTTTGAGCATTCAAAATTTGGGGCATGAATTTTATCGCTTATGTTCCTGATGATTTCGCGTACAACATTGGTACAACATCATAGTGCCACGTCCTCGGATTCAATCATGATCATGGCCTCGTTTAGTACTGGAATAAGGGAATTTCAGGGAGTATAGGCCATGAGGTTTTTAGTGAGTCTATCCAAAAGGAGATAAGCATAGAAGCAGTCTTTACCTGCAAGGAGAACTTCAAAGCATGTCAAAACTTGATCCTGATGAGGAAAACTTATGGCTTGATCGGCCAGCGTGATGGGCACCAATGGAGGTGAGTCAGCCTCTGTTTGCTGAGTTGTGCTCAGCGGGGAGTCACTTGAGCAGAACAAAGCAATATCCGACCCCAACCTAACGGAAGGCAGTTTCTCTGAGCCTAAGTTGATACACCGACTTGGAATTGAGTGTCCTCATTTCATTGATCGGCATAACACCAAGGCCCCTTGAAGTATGTTGAGGCCACACATGGTGATGAAAATGTTCATCATTATCACTCGGATTACAAGTCGGAGTAGAAGATGAGTCGTTACTCACGTCTGTCTGTCCACGCACACGCCAAAGTCAATTTCCAGTACGTCGACGTTGGCTATGATCGCATTTATGCCTCCTCGAGTAAGCCGAAGCGGTTTGCCTTCAGCGGCTAAAGGAAAATGTGGGAAGTCCTTCAATTGTGGAGCCTTTGTGCCCTCTCGAGTAAGTAAGATCACTTTTCCTGGAGACGCTGGAAGAAAGGTGGGGTGAGAAGTCTTGATGCGAGGTCTTCGACTTCTTTCGACAGACAGCAAACCTCGGTGATCATCGAAAGGTTTCCTGATTCAGGTACAATGGGATGAAATAACTGTATGAAGTATCGGCCAAGCTGCTGTTCATGGGATGTTATGGCAGGTTGTATGGAATCCTGCTGGCACTGAACACACGTTCCGAATGGATAGACGTAAGTGTCACAGTTGCAGCAGAGGTGGAGGTGGCTGTTACAGCTGGTTCCTGGACGTCGTGTCTGTCCTATGCAGTTATATTATTGTACAAATGACTGGGGGCTGGCAGGGGTTGTGAAACATACCAATTGGGGCTGTTTCCGGAAAAGCAAGTCCTCCGTTGGAAAAAGGGGTTGTGCTTTGCGAACGCATTCTAAAGTCATTGACGAGCTTTGTATTAAACCCTTTGAAAATACGTACTTCAGACGCGCTAGTATGACATAAGGGCTTTGAGTGCTCAGGGTTGTTGATTTGCGTTTGGATCGGTGTTATTGGATTGATTCCTGGAAGACAAGATAGAACACGGAACAAGGGCAGACGGCCTTAGGAGGATTAAACACCTGTCGATTGTCGAACTGTCAGAAAATGGAAAGATGTGAAAGTGAGAAGGAGATCGTTCTGCATTACATATGTCGGCACCTGTGTATACATACCACATCAACTTTCTGATTGATTCTGGTGCGGCTAGATAAACAATCAGATGAATTCATGTTCTGACTCACTTGGTCTTCATAAACATTTGGCTCATGATATTATTATAAAGGAATGTTTTTGGAGCAATCCTCTGTGCCCATATTTATATGGCAACACAGTGCCAAATTGATGATCGATGAGGTTGAAGGTATGATAAAAAGAGGGCAATTTGTTATCCCCTGAAAGTCTAGACTCCGCCACACATCGTGATCCTGTTTTGCACCCCTGTACCTGACCCCGACTGCACAGACGTCTGAATCAATCTCTTGGTGGGAGACCTCGTGCAGTAAACATTATTTTCTTAGAATTCCTCGGTAAGGAGATGCGACTCCGCACGGTGGATTAATTTAATAACTCTCCTAAACGTTCCCTACTTAAACCCATCCAAATGAAAGTTTCCCGACAGAACTCTCGTTCCTAGGGTTCCGCATCTCCTGCTCTGTCCAGCCATGATTCGATTCGACAACATGCCTCCCGAGGTCATGCAGGCGATGTGCACGCCGATGCATCATATCCTAGCGCCCCAAGGACCTCAAACGGGCAGCCTCTACGTCGGATCCTTGTCTGCCGTTCAGGACAAGGATCTTCTCGTCGCGCACAATATTTCTCATCTCGTTCAGGTCCTCGATGCACCATGGATGCCTCTCTCTGAGAAAGACGGCTTCAGCTGTCACCGCATCCAAATACTAGACCAGGCTTCGGTCGATTTGAAACCACACCTTGAGGCCGCATGCAATTACATCGATCGGGCCCTCCGGAGTGGAAGGAATGTTCTTGTTCATTGCCAACAAGTGCGTCTGACCCCTCTTCTGCTCATCATTTTCTGATTGAATATCCACGTTTTGCGCTCCTCAGGGCATCTCACGGAGCCCCGCGATCATCATCGCGTATCTCATCCGAAACCACGGCATGTCGTACGACAATGCGTTTGCGCTCCTTAAGCGACAACGCGCCTGCGTGAAGCCCAATGCTGGATTCGTGGCAGCTCTGAGGGATTGGGAGGCTGATTGGCGCCGACCTAACGTTTCGCGACGCTTTACGTCTTAAGAGTCTCAAGTCGCACATCGGTGAGCATCACTTATTGCGTGGAATGGAAATGCGCTAACAGTGACGTCAGATTTCAAAAGAGGCGGAAACTTTATACCCTCTAGGCACCGCTTGTCCCCGGCCCAAACGGTCTCGTGAATCATCCTGTTACCCCTGCTTTACATTACACTGCGTGCACGCCTTGCCTTTACTGTACTCTACTGCTTTTTTCTTCGTTTCATTTTTCGTTTACACAATTGGGCTGGAGTATCTATATACTGACGTCGCCATTGGAGAATCTCGAACTCGACGTCATGTTATTATCGGTTTATCATAATTTACATTACTATATAATCTTGTACAATCGAACTCTGTAGTATCTTGGTTTGGGGGGTAAATATAGGGTCTTACTGTTTAGAACTGCAGTGCTGCAATGTTTCAAATCATTCTTCTAGACTCCAAAAAACGAGCTCCTTGAGGGCGCGTGTGTAGTTCCGTGACATGATGTTTAGCACGCACCAGGTGCGCCCACATCCCAGTCGCAGAGTCACGATGATCGCTGATACCTGCTCCAATAACTATAAGGTCCTCTTGGACTAAAGTATGAAATTTATACAGACAATACAGACGATATTAAACCAAAAATTCAACCCTCGAGCACTTATACCACTATTCAGCGCCTTATATATAGAAGATAGAAGAGCTTGTGTAGAG
Source organism: Tephrocybe sp. 9980TJB (assembly GCA_018220975.1). Taxonomy (NCBI): domain Eukaryota; kingdom Fungi; phylum Basidiomycota; class Agaricomycetes; order Agaricales; family Lyophyllaceae; genus Tephrocybe; species Tephrocybe sp. 9980TJB. The sequence continues at coordinate 37,172 of JABAJU010000065.1, forward strand.
CGAGCCGATGACACGGAATGTGCCCTCTTCTTTCCTATATCTCTTATGAGAATGGAAGGGATATTTTGTCGAAGAAGATAGCAGCGATCAGAAGGATGGATTTATATTTGGGTAATCCAAGCAAGGAGACGTAAAATCGGAAAGTGAAAGGATCACATACTTGGTTGAGGCATGGTTCATACTATATGTTACTACGACGCGTCGTACTTACATTGATTTCATCGACGCGTCTACGACACATGGTACCACGTGGATTCAGGTGATGACCTACACTTTCCACGTGTCCCAAATTTTCGGTACGCATTGCGCAACTTGAACTTGGCAAGTAGTACCATGATTATGTGCGGCGGTCATATGCAATTGGTTCAATATAACAAAGTTCAAGAATGCACCTCTTTTTCATTCTCATTTGACTGTATCCATCGATTCCCAAGATGTGCTTCGAGTTTCGAGCGCAAAATTGTCCTCACTAAGGCAGGCAAAATAAAGTTAATTACGATTGAGCCGCCAGTGTATGGAACTAGTGCGTCGCTGTTTATGAAATTGCATGACGATCTCATTGATTCCGTATAAACTTTGCGAAAGTGTGTGCAAGCTCATCTCTAGCGTTCTAAGCCCAGGTGCTGCCTCATCCTTTAAAAATATCAGCTGTGAGTTCCATCTGAAAGAATAAATGTCATGAGAAGGTTGTTTCATTGATATTTCTACCTAACGTTAGCCATTGCTCCAGAGCAGACCTGAGGACGATCGAGATACGATCGAAGCCTATCCCAACCCGACGATCAGATGACGACGACACATCCCGCCGTCTCGTGGATAGCGCCGCAGTCCTAAAGCGCATGGCCCAGATGTCAGGAAAACATTGTACCTCGCCACCCATTCATTGAACATAATTGACTCTGTTTCTGTGTCATGAAGATCACCGCTTCCATCCTTGGTCTTGTCACTATCGCTCAGACCGCTTCAGCACATTGTAAGTCTGTTAAAGCAGTCTCGTCACCTTTGAGATTATTAATAAGCCTCATGAAGACATCCTCAATACTCTCATTCAACGGCTGCTGTACCCATGTCGCCGAATAACTCTCCGGTCAAGCCAGTCACATCGCTAGATATGCGGTGCATCTGATAGCGATACCATTGGCTTCAGTCTTTCTGCTGCCACATTTCATGAAGGCCTCGCTTCAATCTACCTTGGCAAGGCGCTAGGTAATGCTGCTGATTGGGATGGCAGTGGTGCCAACTGGTTCAAAGTTGGTCTTATTTTCTAATCTCACCTATAAAGTTCAAAAGACTCATCCTGATCTAGATAGCTGAGTTGGGTGCGGAATACAACCCGTTCGGATTCAAAGCCATGGGTATGACTCAATTCACGACTACCATCCCCAAGAACACTCCCTCCGGGCAGGTACGTGCGTCCCTTGTGTTGTTCCTTCCGTCACGCTCAACAGTACCTTGTTCGTGCTGAACAAATTGCCCTCCACGTTCTTCCTCCCGAATTCTACGTGGGATGCGCCCAGATTAACGTAGTTAACGGAGGCCCCGACCATCCATTCAAGGTCGCTATCCCGGGTCACATCAGCCCAAATGGTGAGTTGCTTCTCGGAGTTCCTCTTTTTGTGGAACGGGACCTGACCCACTTCCACTTAAACCCTGGAGTTAATGTCGATATTTACGCTGTCCCCGCTCCGACATCGTACACAGTCCCTGGTCCGACCGTTTGGCGTGGATAGGTTTCACGATACCCTCTAGAGTATAGTATGTGGAATATATCTCCATTTGCATACCCTAAAATACTTATCGAGCTGCAGAGCTTCATGAATTAATAGATGCCTTTTTCTTCACTGAGCCCGACCCCCTTCAGGAGTGTTCATCTTCGAATCTATATTCGTTATTAGTCAAATGTTTATTGAGCGTTTGGATATCACTCCCTCAATCGAACAGATAATCTCGTCCAGATCCTATCGTTGCGTTCGAATTATGTTCTACGCCTTGCATCGGAGTTATCATGTTGGTGGCAGGTTACGACTAGGCTTTGGTCAGCTTTTTCTCCTCACTCTGGACCCAGGAGTAATATATTGAATATTCGGATAATACTAACAAGAATAGCTTGTACCTGATATCAACGTTAACGTTCATCACACCACTTGTGTCGATGTCACGCAATGGGGACTCAAAATCGCATACGGAGAGGACCCTCAGTTAAATCAACTTGTCAAATCTGAGTCCGTCTAAAAATCAGGAACATTAAAAGACTATTTCCACTCTGAATGCTCTGTTCTAGGAATATTGCTACAAATGGCTTGGAAGAAATTATTTTCTATAGGAACTGAATAGATTTCCAGTATGCAATCCAACGTTAGGTGTCCTGCGGTCCAAGTGATCGTAACTGCATGTGCGAAAATTCAATGGAGTGTGCCATCGCCGAGTGATCTCAACATGCGCATCCTGCCATCGGTCTCCCGAATGCAAATTACTTGCATCAAAGGAATCGAGAAGAGAAAAAAGGCGCGAGTTGGAAGGAATAGACTGTTCTGCCACGCTCTTGCTTTGTAGTGAAAGAGAACGAAGTTCATTGAGCCACCCATCGTAGGACACAACAGGAAATATAAGCAACGAGGCGATAGAATAGATAAGATCGTCGAAAGATGCACTGCATGGGTGAACTAGGTAGAAATGCCACAATGGTTCACTTGTATGAAGAAGGTCTATAATGACTCGAGACGCGGCAGAAACAGGTAGCCAGAAGACATCCTTATCGTGCACCATGTGCATTAGAAAATTGAGTTCAAAAGGTAGATGCGGGGTCAATTACCTTTGTAGTCGAAGGGAGGCACCCTGCCAAGCGTGACGACCTCACCACAGGGTGGGAAACCATTCAATGACCTTCCAGCGAATAGTATCAGCTCCTGCAAGTTGACCTGCACGGATAATTGTGCCCTTCAAAGGTGTCAGGTGGGACATCGACTCCAGTACATGTTCTGCCACCCATTTAGATTCAGAATATCCTAGGCCAATTGCACTTTTGGCATCGGCAACAGACATTTCCTCAATTTGACCGGCTGGGAAATCTTCGCGTCAATTCATGTTGCAAACTATTTCGGATCTCAGTAGCTTGCAAACTGTGAGGTAGAAGACGTAAGAGGTGATGCTGCACATACAACTAGCTGGGCCTTACGTATCACATCCTTGCTGGAAAAGGTCCCGCTTTGGAGCAACAACATGACCCATCACTTCTTCAATGACTGCTTTAGCCACTTCGGACAATAAGACTTTAGAGTTGAAACCGTCAATAGTGCTCGAATGCGAAAACTTCTCATATGATCCCCTTATTCCAGCGTCATAATTAGACAGTGTTTGATTACGCTGCCCGGTGCTTTTAGGTGTGAAGACGAAGGGCTTTTCCGGACGTGTAACAAGCATCATTTAGTACGAGGGATGATGGGCTAAGTTATCGTACAAATCGGGGGGAAATCAACCTACTTTTGGAAAAATGCGAGAATGTGTCGGCGCTAGCTTGTTGGCCATGGTGATAGTTTCTCTATGGGTGGTGGGTCATTTATCAGAAATCAACCGAACAATCAACCCACTCACTCAAGAGATTTGCGAAATGTGCAAAGCGCGTCAATATTAGAAGGATTAAGCACACGCTGATCCGAGGGCTGCAGCAGAATCCCATTGTAAGAGCTCTCATGTCCATATACAAGCGCTTTGCTGACCAAAGGATGGTGAACAAAGATGTCCTCTACATGGCCAATGTCAAATAAATGCCGTTCAATCGCAATCATATTGATAAATCCTAAAGCTCACCGATTGCTTCCATGCTAGTCTATTATCGCCCGTTAAATATACCAGTTGGGATTGAATGGAAATAACAGACCTTTTCACCATTGGACAGGACTCTCTGATTATCCGCACGGCCCCATACTTTCCATAAAGAAGCGTCAAAAGGATGTCTTTTGAAAAGTTCTCCAGTACTGTATGCATTCTGCCCATCAACTGTGGCATTAACAACTGCTACTCGGTGGTTTGCTACATCCTAGTACACAGTATTAAACATCATACGTGAGTTGCGAATAACAACCCCAAACGTACCAAGGCCACAAGTGCACACGCATTACGCTCATCCTGTGGAATAAGATGTGCACCAAACTGAGGCATGAAACGGACATATCGCCAATCCTTAATCTCGCACTTATCTGTAAAGCAGGTGCTATAAAATATTATGAAGAGCTTAATTTGGAACCGGCTTACCAGAAATAAACGTGATTGCGCATCTGATCTCTGTGCCGTTGAGGGAAGGTAAGAAGGATAACTTGGAACCATTTCAAGTTTACGCACCTTGAACAGTAGAGAGAAAGATGTACACCAGCCCTTGTTAATCTTTCTCTGGCGTCGGCGTTTAGTGGACCACTTGAAACAATCTGATAGATGCTTAAGAGTTTGGGCATGTTTCAAAGTACTATCGACATACCACAGCGTGCAAATTTTGGAGTACTTCCAAATTTGAAACCTCTAAATGACAATTCCTTCGCAGCTCGATCAGTTTCAAATGGCCACACTCGGCGGAGTCAAACACCCACCTCCAAGACGCTAGGTACACAGGATGATGAGGTGAATGCATCAAGTGGAAACCATAGACTTCTAGAAGTGTGAGTCCAATATTTGGAGGTGGAGTAAATGTATCCTTGGTTGAAGAGCGACATTCGTTCTTCTCCATAGATAAACTACCGTGTCTCAGGAAAATGGGCAGAGTGGTCGGTGGATTGAAGTTGTGAAGCGCTGGCAGCTGTGGGCGACACACGTACAAGTCGAGTCAGCCTAATACATATCCCATGATCTTTCTTTCCATGACTGTTATTCTCGAAGCGGGTTGACAACTAATGACCCCTGAGTCTCGGACCTGCAACCTAAAATCGGATATCCGTGTGTGCTGAAAATGCCTTCGAATCAAAAGACGCATAGTGTGGCTGTGCTATTGAAAAAAACGGTGACACTATCCACACTTTTCATCCGACAGAGAGAGTGTCTCATGGGGATAAAATGCCCCACTATGATAACTCATTCATCGTTGGGATTACAATGTGTCTCTAACGCTCTCTACCTCACTTCTGCGATATATAAATTATATATAAATGGCATTTGGCAATTAGTATAACAATGACAAACTTACAATTTCAACTTTCCAAACGCAACGTTCAACATGTTGTATGCAATACGTCAAAGCTTCAACACGGAATCAAAGACAAACACCCTAGAATGGAGTGGTAGAAACGTCATTGGTAAATGTTGATATTGCCTCCGGGGTTGGTTCAACAGCTGTTGCACCCAATTATAATTAAATGGAAATGCTCACCTATATGCTGGACATAATCTGGTGTTGGAAACTATTTCAAGACTTCCATTACGATGTTCCTAACTCTTCTGATATCTGATGCATACATAACCAGCGTTTGCCTCGGCCACGCTACTGCGATGAAGTTGACTATTGCGAGAGAGATGGATGAACTTGATAGATGTAATGAATGGGAGTCTCCTCGTCAACTTACTTGGTGCAAGATGCCATATACCAGCCGAGGAACGGCCTGAGAATGCAGTAGGAAGTAAAAATATAGTTGCCAGGATGGAGAGAGGAGAGTTCCTCTGCAACGCTTTCTTGTATTCATCGCCGTCAGCAGAAGTGAGTAATGGTCCCTCAATCCTCAGCCAGTGCATTTGTCAATGGTTAACGATATAAACGATACAACCGTTAAGAACTTATGTTTATCGGCAAGCAATATGTAAGGCCACTTCGACGTCATAACCTTCTGATCTAGTCAACCTCAACAGGGTTCCAACTGATTGCTCCACTAGAACCGCGGTCCAAGGAATCAAGTTTCGCCATCGTGGCATCCGAAAGCTCGAAGTTATATATGTCGGCATTGGACACGACACGGGATGGATCTGAGGACTTGGGAAGCGGCACAAAGCTGAGTTCAAGGTCATTCCTATCGCTCTGATGCATAGATTTCAGTGGGGAGACTTACCCTTTCTGGATGGACCAACGGCAGAGAACTTGAGCAGGGTTCCTGTTCACCTAATTCAAATGCTTAGAAGAACAGACATGATATCACACAGAAACGAAAAGGCGTACCTCCTTTGCCGCTTCCTGTAGAATAGGATTGCTGAAATCACCACGGACGAGGGGGCAATAAGCCTCGACAATGATTCCGTGTTTCTTGCAGTAATCAACAATCGGCTTCTGCTGGCAGAATGGATGAAGCTGCGTATTTCAAGTCAATAATTTGCATGACGTGGGGAAGATTCTTCACCTCGATTTGATTGACGGTAGGGATAGGAAGTCCGGCTTCGCGTATTTCTTCGAGGTGCTTTACTGAGCTGTCATAGATTGATCATTCGATTAGAGGGTATTCTGGGATACTAATAGATAAGAACGCACTAATTCGACACCCCAATGCTTCTCAGAGGCTTTCCAGGGCCAGAGAAGCCGAGGAGTGTCTTATATGTTTGTAGGCGCACTTCCTTTCCTCCATGACCGCTGTGAATGAGGTACAAGTCAATATAGCCTTTGAAATGAGCTCAGCATATGTTGAAAAGTGGATGGCCACAAGATGACCTACCGAGATCAAGTTTTTTGAGAGATCCTTCAACTGAAGCAGTGGTCTTGTCGCCACCTTGGAACACCTTGGAGGCTTGTGCACCAAATCGATTAATCACGACTTAGCGAATAATGTCATGAGCCTACTGATGAAAAGCGACTCCCGACGTATTCCGCTCGCTTTCACAGCTGCACCAACCTGATCTTCATTCCTGTACATCTGGGCAGTGTCGACATGTCTGTGGTCCAGATACTCAGATGCGGGATATTCCATAACGCAGACATCCTTACATATATCCTGCTTTCAAGGCAGCCTCTACAGCTGGAGTACAGTCGTCATTCTGATACACACCCAAGCCCAGTAAAGGAATTTCGTAACCTAGAATATTGCGTGAGCAGCGCTATGAAGCAAGACGGTTGTGTTGTGTTGCTCACCCGATGAAAGCTTCAGAGCGGACGTGATGGAAAACATACTTGGCTGCTGGAATTGCAACTGAATAATGGGAGGGATTCCGAAAATTTCTTTCTAAAAGCTCGGGAATATATAGTAGTCTCTACACTTTGAATCGGTCAGCAAGTACCACCTGAGAGAGATCGATGTAATTATAAATCAGAAGCTTCATGTTGAGTCAGCTGCACGGGGCATGGTGAAAGTGACGCGGGCGTGACGCAGCTGACGCGGCAACCTTGACGTGTAAGTGTAAAACCTTCCCCAGCTGCAAGTGCTTGCAGTGTGGATCCTGATGACATCAGTTAGGGCGCCTTACCATATATTGTATTGAGGGGTAGCAAGCAACTCTTGGAAGGTTCAAGCTCACAAAACCCTTGCAATGGATAGATGAACAGCATTATGCGGCATAACCACAAACATTAAATTGAATGCTACAGTATTTATATTAATCCCTTGTCAAAAGGGAGATGATATAGTAATTAATGTAAGGAAGGAGGACACTCATCCGCGCCAGACAGTCGGGCCTGGAGCGGTGTAGTTGGTCGGAGAAGGAACATCGTATATGTTGATGTCAACACCAGGATCTTGTCGACGATTAGCCTCTTTGTTTGGTGATAGTAAAATAGGAATGCTCACGGGTAGGTTGAATGTAACCTGGGATGGAAACCGTTGCAGGGGTTCCATTGCCGCCGTTGACAATGTTGATTTGTGCACAACCAAGGTAGTACTCGGCAGGCTGGATGTGGAGAGCAATTTGTTCACCACGAACAAGGTACTGCGGTGAAACATGTGTAAGCATTCGACAGATTAATGTGAGAGAAATAGACGAACTTGGCCAGATGTGGTGTTCTTCGGGATAGTTGTAGTGAGCGTTTGCATGCCCAAGTCGGTGAAACCGAAGGGGTCATACTTCGCGCTCCACTCAGCGATCTAAAGAGAAGAGATGAGCGTCAAAATAGGTAATATATAATAAAGGCATACCTTGAACCAGTGCTCGCCACTACCGTCCCACTCGGTCACATTACCAGGGGCCTTACCAAGGTAGATGGCAGCAGGACCCTGATGGAAGATGGCAGCAGAGAGATTGAAGCCAATGGTTTCACCGGCGTTAACGGTAACCACAGCGGTAGCATTGGAAGGGTCAACGTTGCACCTCATGTTATCGGAGGTGACAGGTTGGACAGGTGAGTTGTTCTGCGCCTCACGCACAGCGGCAGTTGATGTCGCATTATCGTTGCCGTAAATGAGTGTCTGGAAGATATCTATGGGGATGAGATCAGTATATTGAGGGGTAAAGGAAGATCCTGAGGCTCACAGTGCGCAGACGCAGTCTGGGCGATGGCAGCCAGGCCGATGAGAGAAGTAGTAAACTTCATGATGGGTAATCGTAAGTTGAAGAGAAAGTGGGCTTGTAAGAAGGTTGATTGGGCTTGAAGTGAGGATTAGAGCGCCATTTATACCTCCTCCATACGAAAAAGAAAAATTCCAAGGTCGATCGGGGGCGCGACTGGAGACCAACCCGCGCCGTGGGCGGGTTCGATCGTTGGTCGATCAAGGTCGGCACGACTCGATCACTCGACTCCTCTAGTTACTGACAGTGGGGTCAAAGTGAGGTATAGCTCAGTCTAAAGAATGTAAATTTTAGGAAGCTATGAGGAATTTAACAATTTAGCATATGAAATCGTTGGAGACCTGCATGTCCTAAGGGAACTTGAGTTGGTAAAAAAAAAATTACAAGCAAAGAATGTTCATGCCGAAGTTGGGGATTACCGTCATACGCGCATGCAATAAACTGCGCATTCCGTGTTCAGTAATACAGTGCGGTCATAGTTGGAGCCTGCTGCTGTTACAAGGAGGATGGCGGAAAGAAATTTTCGGCCGTCGCGGGAAGTTGGTCAACAAGGCCATACAAATGGACGATCTTGATCGACATGCTGTCCATGAATATGTCAATTCAGTGAACCCCAGAACGTTACGCCTTTCTTTATATATTTTGCTGCTTGGAGAAACTTGAAGAAACTTGAAGCCAGTATCTCCGAGTTCACATGACCATCCCATTCGATCCTGCAAAGTGATAAAAGCGATAAAATTAACATTGTAACCCATTCAGCATACAGGATCATATGTAAATCCAATACTTCTCCGAGTTGCAATATCCTGCGCCTCTTGTTTCAACTCGAGGTCGACTTCGTCCATATATCCGGGTAGTGTCTTAATGGTGACAGATTTCCATCCGGTCGTCTCGAGCGCGTCCGCGAGTTCTTCTAGGTATAATGCTGGAACGAGGGTTGCCGTGAGTCTTGGAAAAGACGACGAGAGTTTACCGGGGCCCTTCTTCGCGATGGTTTGCGCAGTAAGGACGTCTCCAGAGACGTTGAGCTCTTCAAGAGAGCAGAGCTGATCCATAACTGCATCTAGCGCATATTGCTCACCCATCGCTTGGCGCAGGAAGGGGCAACTGCGGATTGTCAGGCTGATAAGTGATGGCGCAGCGACGGTAAGGAAGGCGAGAAGGTCTCGGTTGACAGGACCGTTGAGGCGTTCAAGCTCTACGTGACATAAATGACACGATGAAAAACGAACGAATTGGCGACCTGTCAGGTGTGATGTGCGGAGCCTGAGACGCTCGACCTTACACTTAAGCTCGGGAATCTAATGGAGCCAGCCGTTAGTTAAATCATCACAAGAGATTCAAATGCTGACCTCGTTATCGAAAGCCCTGGAAAATGTTCAATGTCATAGTAGTAAAGAGCGGAAGTATAAGCTGACCGTGTTGAGACAATTGTCCGAAAGGCGATATCGAGTTGTCGCAGATTTACCCAACCTGCAATGAACTGCTGTATCTCTCCAATATTGAACTCAACGATCTTGCCCATATGAGAATCATGGTCATAAATTGTACATTTCTCGACATTTGTGAGAGGTGAAAGGATCTGTGTGAACTCATTCCGGAGCGATGCATGGATACCAGGCAGATGGAGACTTCTAATCTCCGTTGCGTAGGTGAGGATGGTGAGGACCGCGCGACAGCGATCCATAAACTGCTTCTCGTTGTCGATTCCTGCCTTCAGTCCATTATAATCCTCTAGTCGGAAACAATTCATGAGTTGTCCACGTTCAGGTCTCAGTTGTAAGGACCGTGCGACGGACGTGGGAGTGGGTGGGTGATTGTCCTGTCCATCGGCGCTAGTAAGGACCGTGAAGAATACATCCAGCATACACGTCCAAGCCTTGCACACCATTCCAACCGAGAGTAAGTCGGATCGCCAATTCTTAAAACGACGGTCAACGGTGGCTTTGGCGATGTACTGAAGTATGGAGGAGGGGAGCCTATGATAGTAGGATGGAGATCTTCGATCGATAGGAAGGATTCTGGCGCTGTAAGAAGGGATGCCAATAGGAAATTTGCGTAGCCTCAGTCGCGCATGGGGGGCAATTGTGTCGGTTTCGGCATGGTGGAAGGTGACATTACTTTCAAAAATGTTGACCACGGAGCCAGAATTATCGATGAATATGCCATCATAGGCGACACGGAGATGTTCAGAAGAAGAACAAGACTTTTGTGGTTCGAGTTCGACCCAGGCTAAGCCATCTATTCTTCGAAGAACCGCTTGCAAAGCAATGGTAAAAAGGGGTTGGTTTGAGAGTAGAACTCGATGGGTCCTCCGCTGTGACACGCGACGATGTAAAAGTAGCAAGTCCCTATTGCTTATTGGGTCGCGAGACGAGGGTTCAATGCCAAATCTTTCGATCTGTAGACAATCGCGAATTTTCTGAAGAATGCCGAAGTAAGTGTATCGTTGTCAAATCTATTAAACAACATACCAGGTTATCCAAAAATTCTGTCTCTTCGTAGACAATGACAAGGCGTATCCCAGAAAAGCGGTTCTTGGCGCCTGCATCCAAAACGACTGATACCATGAAACCATCGGCATGGTCCGAGACGCCTGGGCCATCGTACAAATTATAACTGCACCAAAAGGCTTCTTTCGCCATCTGAAAAAACGAGGAAATGAGAATTGAAAACCACGACCTCGCCACGTTGGCCAATATGGCAGTATGGGGTCATGGTGGAAGGTCCGAACAACAACGTTGCAATCTAATCCGCGTATATTTGTGATATGATAAGCGGAAACTAACTTTCCGAAATTTACCTTTAAGCTTTACAATTGAATTAAAGACTAGTGACCACAAATTACCACGGTTCACACCGAGGTAAACGCCTGACATGGTGGTAAATTCGTGTCTGTTGTCTATGCACGAATGACCTTCATTAGGCAACATAACAGTTTGAGCCGCACAAAGCCCACTTTGGTTTGTGTTGATGAAATTGTCATTTGACGCCTACGCGTGGTAAGTTTCCCTTCATAGCCATGACCTCCCTCAAGGTATGTCGCAAAATTATTTGTGACTTGATGCCTGGGCTAACTTCAAACTTTTTACCAATTAGAAAACCGATATCCCTCCTTAGGAGATTCTCAGTTCACACTGCGCTGCCAACTGCCTCATCCGACTCAGAAGAGTACACAAGTCAATACGTTGACTCTGAAAAGCGTCGAAACGATATATTCCAGAATAGCCTTCATGAATTGCGACAGAATTTCTCCGAAGAAGAGACTCTCCAATCCGCTAGAGAGCGCGTGCGGAGAAGAATTTGACAGGACGATGTCACGATTCGATGACTTATTCGGAATTCAGAGTGAAAAATCGCAGAATGCATACCTAGAAGCCGATGCTCGACAGGAAAATGTGTATCAATCAACAGAGGGACCGCGAGATGCGATATTTCTGGAAGAACAAACGCTGCGAATGAATGTCTTCAATAATGACCAGAAAGTTTTCACTAAGCACCCAGACAGTTATATAGTGGGCTGAATTCGAGGAAAGGGGTCGGTGCTATTGGGAAAGCGCCTGCGCTACACTTGAGATCGCATTAATTGACCGGCTGCAAAAAGTTTCGAAGGGTCAAGCATAACGGTTTTTCATTGACGAGGAGAAAAGGAATAGTCTGACTGCAAAGATTATGAGCGATGAATTACTCTTTATGTAACTCTTCTCTCATAATTTCGCAGTTGGAAGAAGCCCGCACCCGATATGTCGCCGAGTCTCGTCCTACGGCTATCGTACCTATTAATCCTACCCCAGGGACCCCTCCTCTTGAGCAAGCCTTCGAACCGGTCCAACAATCAAGAAGTTCAAGCCTGATCCCTCTCCGAAGTCGAAATCAAAGCCCAAGTCGAAGTTCCAGTCGAACCCCAAGTCCATTCCGACAACCTACTGTTATTATTCAACCTCCATTGCCACAACCGCCCATTATTGTGCCATACCCCCGCTCTCCAAGTCGAAGTCGAAGTCGAAGCCCTTCAAGTGGTATGACTCGAACTCGACATCGAAGCTCTATTAATATTTACTTATCCTCCTTCTACAGCTCGTACCGATTCCATCAAGGATTGACCCTTGCACGAAAAACACTCTACATCTGTCAATAACAATGGGCTTAACGAGACAGTCGCAAGCAAGAGATCCAACTCAAGTATTACAGCAATCGACATGTATGATCAGCAGCTCTAAAAGGGAAGAAGTAGGGCGGCAGCGCGTTATATCTCAGGAGGAGAATAGCAGGGAGTAGTGCTTCCGTGCCGCGGAGGCTGCGCGTGATGCAGAAGAAGGCATGAGAGAAAGGCTGTTTAACGAGAAAGAGGATAATCGATCGAGCATGTGGCAGTCAATGTTGAAGGCGCACGATTCCTATTACGATGATCGAGAGGCAGCACGGGGAGATGGGGAGTTGCAACGAAATGCAATTTTTGAAATTGCACAGGAACGTTATTCTCAACGTTTTCGCTGTTTTCTAGTCAGCATCAAAGGCGGGCTGCGGCGGGGCTGGACCTTTTTGAACAGCAAAAGAGCGAGATTGAAGCTCTCTATGAGGATCAAGCTGCAGGCTTGAGGCAGCGAGGGACGATCGACGACGTAGACTTCGACAAGCGCAGGGGGGGAACGGACCGCCGCCGCAATGAGCTTGTCACAACATATCCACCACCAGCGATATGGCCTCCACCTGGTCATGTGCTTTCAGACATGGCAAAATGATCTTTTCTATTTGAGTTGTTCGCCAGCCCTCCGTGCGCCATAGTTTGATTTATCCCTTGTCCCCCCCGGATGGTGCCATTCCCAATTCTGCGCCCATGGTGCCTGGTATGGTGTCTCCCTATACTTCACCAGCAACAGGCTTTGTGAGTGTAGCATTATTCTGAAGTGCAAACAAAGCTTAAGCAGGGCTCAACTTGAAGGCTGCAGCGGCCTTGTTCAGAGGCGGGCTAAACGTTCAGGACGTCCTCCCTGTGGCTCAATTTGATGAGCCTGTTTTACAGGTTCTCCGCAAAGAATTAGCATTTGGCAACATTCAGCGATGACACCAGCATTTATTTGAGAAAGCTCAAAAACAAAGAGAGGAGGCCTTTGAAATGGCTGCCTGAAGGCGCCATTGTGTCTTCCTGGCAACTGGGAAAAGCGTATCCAAAGGTTTGAAAGGGGGCAGCGTTCCAGGAAGAAGGCCTTTGTGGTGAAAGAGGACTTATAAGAAACTGTATTTCTGGAAGCTCAGCGACATCGCGAGCGTCGCTTTAACGCAGGGGATCGGAAAAGGCAAGCCGACTTTCACAGACGAGAATTAGAGAGGGATGTACTATTCAGGCGTGCTCAAGAGGGCCGTGATTATCGACTCCATGAGATGGAGTCGGGACTTCAGCAGAGGTGTATTAGTGACGTAAAGAGGCGAGCTATGAAGATGGTGACCTGGGGTAGGAAGCTAATGAAGGACAGAGAACGCGAGCAAGAGACATTTTTCGATAATGACTACCGGCACTTTGAACACGAGCTGACAGAATTGCTTGAGAAGTATTAGGTCAAGGGCTGAATGTGGAACGTTCAACGGTGGGGATATTCTGCATGTACAATATGTTTGTCAGAACAACAATAGGATCAAGAACTGCTCGCTGATCGAAGAAAGTAGTACATTCAAGTTACACCCGACTTTTACTCAACATAGGTACCTGAAGGAGGTCTCAAAAGGTGTCTCCATTGAGAACTTGTTCTGATTTAAGGCGTTCAGAAAGAATCAGAAAGAGGATTTGAAGAAAGAGCATGATGGTTAATTAAAGAAGCTAATACAACTCAAGAAGTAAAGGCGACCAGCCTGGCTTGTACTCCAAAAGACTTGGGGTTAAGCGCACCGACCTATCAAAGAATCTAAGTCTGAGGTGTAAGCCCCTTGCCTGGATTTTGGACGCTTCTTGCAGGAATTTAGCATCATCCCAACTTGTGTCTTGATTCCATGCAATCTTTCTGTTCCACCACACCGCTACATGCTTCCATCCCGTCGTTTCAAGCGCGCGAACTACACTCTGTGCATTTACAACATCAAACTCGTTGTATAAGATCAACGATATAGTTCCACGTCGTTCGTTTATGTCTTTTGCGCCAGTTTTCGATGACCCCTGTTTCCGGGCGATCGATAGCGCAGACACATAATCCCCATCAAGTGTTGCAATCTTCATATGTGGCATATTTGGGATTGTAGCATCCAGTGCATAAGGCTCGTCGACTGTTGCACGGAATAAGGGGGTGTTTTGGACGTGTAATTCTCTTAGTGTGGGTGCAATGACGCAGAGAAGCGAGTATAGATCCTTGTTCGTTAAGCCGCAAATGGATATCAGATGAAGTTTCTTTAGAGTACTAGGGGGTATGCTCGGGACAAAATTAAGGAGCTGAGAGCCAGATAGAGTGCCAGAGACCAGACGGAGTTCTTTGAGGTGGTACAGTTGAGGGGGGATGATGCTCGAAGATGCTTCAGCTGTCGTCCAACCCTCACAACGAAGAGTTCGTAGATGCTTCCACCCGCTCACAATTTTTTGAACATCATCAATGTTGTACGCCTTAACCAATGCTGATGGGCGGTGAACGGTTTGTGAGGCAAGCGTACATCGTCTCACATATTGTAGACGCTGTAGTACCTGCGCCAATTGGCCCCATAACGAAACTGCAACGATGGGCAAATGTACATTTGTTACTGCCTCGGCTAGGTCCAAAATGTGCACACAGCTTTGGCTGAAGGCGAAATACCGGTTGTTGTCGTAGTACTCTTTGTACGCCGTTGGTAGAAATGTAGGGAGAAGTCTTCGGCGGTCTGGGCGCTGTTCAAAAGCACGGGCAATGTAGAAAGCACTTGGGCGGTCTTGACTGTGGGAGGAGTAGGCGCTCTCAAAGAAGAGGTCAAGGGTAGGTCGCCACGCGCGGCAGACCAGGCCATAGCACATGAGCTCTGTGCGCCAGCCACGTTCTCTATTTCCAAGCGCATGCCGAATAATATTCATAAGAAAATTTTCAGGCATGTCAATAATCGCGCAAGTGCGTTTTCGTAAAGTGGGAATGGGAAGGACACGGATGTTGTGTATCATTTCTGGCATAGTAGATGGCCATTGGTGCCCGAAAATATTTAATTTGGCATAGAGAGCCGGAAAGGGATACTTTAATTCTTGAAGGACCGAGAGACGTTCTGATGGATTGACTAATGGATCGGACCGAAGGGTCAGATACAATGTCGATGTCAGAGGAAGTTGACGGAGTTCAAAGACCAGGGTGCACCATGACTGCATGTCTGTCGGTGAGTGGATACTGGTATTGTATTTTCGCAGTTTTTGCAGACAGAAAAGCTGTTTTCTAAGCACGGATGCACCCAAAAGAGGTTCAGAGTCTGCCTCAAGTGAAATCTGGATGTTCTAAAGGCCATCCTGTCAATCCTGTAGGCAGCCCTTGACGTTCAAAGCTTGAACTCACTGACTCTGCACCACCATCGCTACAAGCCAAATTGCGTACGATAAGTAATTTTATGCCCGAAAATCTTTGACGTGCTTCACATTCTAAGACAACTGTGATGACGCTATCACAGCCAGAATCAGAATATCGGCGAGAATTTTGATAGCTAAACCAGTGTTCAGAGTCGGCGCAGCTGTCTGGGATGCGCCCAGTTACTGCTCTGAAGTCATCCGTAGAAATCATCGACGGCTCAAGTAGTATGGAGAGAAAGGGTCCAAGTTTCTGCAAACTTTGTCACCAATGATATGAACGTGAGCAATATCAGTTGTCACTGCTGTGTAGAGATTGTAAATGCTTACAAATCAAATCATCCTTTTCTTTTATCAGCTTTAAATGTCGATCTCCAGAATTTCTTCAGATTGCAAACACTATCGAATGAACTCTATATGAATTCCAAAGCAGTTCGCTCAACCAGGCCTACGATGCCCACGTACGGAGCATTTATTAATCATTTCAATTTTGGCTCGTCGATACTCACTTACCCGGAACAGTTCTGCAGTCGCCAGAGCGATGTTCTCACCAGGTGAGTAAATACATACATATATTACTTTCTTCGTCTTCTATGACGTTTAAAGCTGTAAGCTGCGTTCGTCACATTCTCATAGACTAATACTTAAGGATTTAATATCTTTTTAGTTACGGTCCTGGTCCCATCGTCTTCGCGCCCCTCAAAGGCCGGTCTGTAAGCCAGCTATCTATCGGATTAATGTTCGTTCCTCCAGCTTTAACAATAGAGCTAGATGCCACGAGCAGCTCATCGCCTTCCAGATTATTTCATTCTTGACAGAAATGGTATCTGTAAAAAATTGAATACAACATGCAGAAACACTTGCACAGTAAATTTCTAGTGTGGACCATGGACCATATCGGGTATACAGTGTACAGTTTATTTCTCTAGACTAGGTAATTCCAGAACTGGGGAGTTTCGAGCTGTATTTTCGCTGGAGGATGCCAACTCTTTCTCAGTAGAAACCCCTGCTTCTTCGTCTTTTGAAGGTCGCATATTCAAGGATTTCAGTTTAGCCTCCACGACCGATTTTCGCGCTTCTAACCCCCCTTCATACCCAAACCATGTGAAACGTTCACAGTGGGGACCTCGAAGTAATAAAATAATAAGTTGAAATCCATACCACGCCATGCCTAGGGCTGCTCCAGCTCTCCAACCATAGGAAACAAATACTTTGGTACCGACGGACGTCCCCATGACTTGGCCAATAAATATCTATAAACATATTTAATACCAGCGCTGAAAGTGAAAGAGAATACATACCGCGAGGATCATCACAGCATTCAGTCGCGAACGCGCAGCTGCGGAAATCCTGGAATAGAATGTCAAAGATTTCCCTCGAAAGAAAAAGAAATGTCTTACGAGAAGACTGCGGTAGTCAACGAGACTTGGAGCATCTGGCGGAATACGTCGAGGCCCAGGGTAGCAATGACCACTGCACCGATATTGATCCCTCCAGCGCCAGTTTGAATGCTTTGGAAGCTTATAAGGCATACAATTCCTATTAGGGACGCGTACCAAGGAATGAGCTGGTCGATGACCTTGCCAACAATAGGTCCCATGGCGACACCGAACATGCCAACCAATCCAAATAACCCGATAACCAAACTAAAAACCTTTGGTTCAACTTATCCAAATGGCCTATAATGAGAGAGCTCACGTTGAGTAATTATATGGTGGCCCACCGAGCAAGAAAGTCAAAGTTACCCAGAAATTGCTGAAGCATGCGCTCGATGCAAGATTGATCAACGAGGCCTGGATCAACAACGGTTCCGTAGCAGCGAACTTGGCCATGGTGAAAAGAATATCCCAATATGTCAAATGGTCGTTCTTCGATGGGTAATCAGGAAGGAAGAAATACATCCCAACCAACACGAGCGCTTGAGGTCCAATCGAAACATAATAAACTATCCGCCACTGTGTGAATTCGGCAATAACTCCTGCGAGGACTCTCGCAATAAGGACGCCAAATAGAAGCCCCGAAAGAACGACCGAGAGCGCGCTTGCTCGGCGTTCTGGGGGAGCAAGGTCCGCCGCTAGTGGGAGGAGAATTTGAGGAGAGACCGAAACCATTCCAACTAGGAATGATATGGTTTCAAAGGCAACAAGACTCTTCGTAATGGCCAGCCCAATCGTCAGAGATGTAGAGAGTATTGTAAGGGCGAGAAGAAGCTGTCTCCTTCGGACTAGGTCACCGAGAGGAGATATAAGTAAAAGACCGGCAGCGTATCTGTTGGCATAATCAAAATTAAGCATGAACTTCTATTCAATCCAACCAAGCATATAGCATGATAACTCACCCAGCCTGTACTAAAGTGGGAATCCTGTAGCGTTTCAACTTGCCATTCCAACTTGAAAGGAGGAAAACTTCCGACAAACCTTGAAACTTCACTGTACGTCACAGCGAAAGATTGTGAAAATTGGACTGGGAAGCAGGGAAGCGCTCATGGGACATTATGTCGGCTTGACGAGCAAAAACACTTACTGAGCAAAGGTTGGCAGTAATATAGGTTGGCGACGGCTATGTCGCATATGTATAGTCAAAACCTGTGTTTGAAAAGATAAAGAAAACTCACTGAATGTACTCGCAAACCCAAAACCAATGTTCAACAGTAGTCCAAAATGGAAAGGCCTTTCAGGATCATAACGCAGCCTCCGTGGTATTGGAATGAACCCAAAATCTGTAGCAGATGCTTTAACACCATCTTCTCCTCGCACATCAGAGCGTGTGGCAGCCATGGATCGGGTTGTAAGGCGTAAGTCTAGGTCGTGGGCTGAAGGAATATAACTAAATCAGTTGTAGGTATCCTCTTGACGTTAAGTATTTTTGTCTGCGGCTTGTCTGCCGTCGGCGGAAGGAGGCCCGTATACAAAGTCCACAAAATAACCTGAGAGGATTTAGTCACTTCGGCTAACGCGGCACCGCGGCACCGCGGTTAGCGCCCCCCATGTTTCATGGGTTCATCTCTGTGGATATGTGTCTGGAATATCACTATCCCAGCCCATGGGCCAAAATCTGAGCACTGTATTTCCAGGTAGTTCAATAGGTGATTCTGTCGCCAGTTGGGTGTCGATCAGTGAACTTGAACAATGACCGTATACATCAAACATGCTTAACCTGGAAAAAAAAAATACTTCCATCTTAAGTTTTAAACTCTATTTTCCTTGAGAAATCAATACATAATAACAGATACCTTGGAATTTAGCGTTACCACGTTTGCCAGCCATTATAAGATAGATCGGAATCAAGAGCATTTTTACAGTCCAAGTGAACCATTCTGTCGTGCGCAGGTCGGAGGTCTATAACTTCTCTGATAGGCTGACTATCCCACGCCGGGGAAGGAGGATTCCACCGAATATACACAAAGTCCCAACCAGTGATCTCTACTGCTGCCCTAATATCCATCAGGTCGAAATTGCTCTCATCGACAATAAGAGTGATCTCAGAGCCCGAGTGCGTGGTAGACTGACCACGAGTACTGCGAACAAGAGGTTTTCTTGCAATGGATAGAGGAGTAACGAGGTCTCCGGAGATGTGTGCAGTTTTGAGATTTGTCATCCTACGCATGACGACATCCAATGCACGTTCTGAGTAGTGCTGACCGCCGGTGATCTGGCATTCTCGAATGAAGAGGTATACCAGCGCAGGGGCGACAGTGTCCAGGAAAGCGACAAGTTCGCAATTTGTCAACCCCGTGACTTTATCCAGAGATAGGGAGTGGAGGGTCTGCCGAGGGGAAGAGACGAGGAGAAGTAGTTGCTGGCCGGATATGACCCCGTCAACGAGGCAAAGACTCTCAAGCCGACAAGATAAAACTTTTGGCTTTGCACAAATCAGTATGGTCAAGGACCAAAACGAAAAATCGAGAAATGACACGCCTTCAAGTGACTACGATAGTTAATATGCTTGTCAATCTTAACATAATAACCTTGAGAACTAGATCACTTACTCTCTATCGAGGGACTTGCTTTCCCAATACCTTATTGCAAGCTGCTTGAGGTTTTTCCAGGTTGAAATACACTTCTGAATGTCCTCCATAGCCCACATATACCGTCTCCCTGTCAAAAGATCATTCCATGCTGGCCCTGAATTTTCCTCATCTATCTTAAGTATTTCGACCTCTCGAAGCAGAACTGGCACATCAACAAAGGCTCGAAAAGTTTCGTCGTGTATACCACGTAGATGGATCTCCCTCGCATGGTTAGCGAGCTCCAACAGGGATAGAGCGGCACGGGAAAAGTCAGGCAAACTTGCTGCTAACTTTCCGCGAATATTTCTGTACTTCCATGGGTCGAGAACCCGAATCAATTGCACCTTTTCTGGATTGTTTTCCAGGCAGCGAGCCACCACAGCGGCATCTGCGGAGTCTCTATCTTGGCCAAAGGGAAGGTCGTCAAAGAAGAGATCGACTACGCGGGACCAGGATCTGGAGATCAATGCGAGCGATAGAAGCCTGTGCCGCCATCCTTTATCTTTTCCTGTGACACTGACAGAGAACCAAGCTATTTTTCGACAGATTTCTGGAGGCAAGGAAGGCTTTGGTTTGGCACTGCGTCGTGATACTGGGAGAATTCGTATGTCGTGCGCGTAGAGCCCGTGCACGTAAGGATCGTAAGGCTGCCATAGGATAGTAGTACCTCTTCTGAATCGAAGGCACCTTAAGAACGTATGAGAACAGTAGAGGTAAGATACAATCGATGATGCGTTTGGACGAAGAGGGTAGGTGCGATCATATGCAATTTGTAGATCCTTTGGAAGTGGGAAAGGGGGATGGAGAACATTGAGATGGATTTTTATAGCATTCATACTAGGTTGGTGGACGACAGTCAGAGCAAGCATTACAGTGCATATCTGACTATCGCTCTTTTGCAAAGCGTGACGTCCTTGGGATCGATCATGCTTGCCGCGATAAAGATATCCCCTGTAACTGAAGTCGAAGATTGGAGGATGAACAGTCTTTGGAGTAGGCGCAACCATGAATTCTTCAACATCGCTAAGGCATTCATGAAAGGACTGATTCATGAGATCATAAAGAAGCAGTATCGTCAATACGGGCTCAGGGTAGACGTACCACGTTTCCCAGGCGAGTCTTCTTTACTTCATTGACGATAAGTAGGCGAATGCCATCGAAGTGGTTCCTGGCACCCTCATCTAACACGATCGAGAACATACAACCTCGGCCATCCAAATCGAGGTCCCGTTTCCCCGGGCCGTCGTGCACAGAATGATAGAGCCAGTACTTTGAGCTTGAAGCATCGTCGGTAGCTGATTGGGGCATGTTTATATGGTGATACTAATCAGTGGGCAATAAGAGAATTAAATAACAGTCGGACTTTGGATTGTTTCCATTATGATTCGCGCCAATGCTCGTTTTGACTTCACGTTTTACTTCTAATTCCATTGGGGTGAATAATAAGGAATAAGGATTCCTGCAATGTTAGAACGCGATCAATATTATACTAATACAAGGTCAAGTATGCCATGGTTTTACACTATGAATAGAAGAAAGACAAGAAGTGGTGAAGATTCATGCAGCCACCTCCAGCCACTCGTCGACATCGACATCGACTCTCGTATCCTCCAAAGCAGTATTATTCTCTAACCCTTGTGTTGGCGCAGAGGCGTCAGTTATGGCAAGGAGGTTAAGGGTCGAAGAAGTGTCGAGGTTGGGCATGATGATAGACTCGGAAGGGGCGGTGCTAGTCGCTGGGGAGTCATTGATTGTGTGGGACGATGCGTCCAGAGCTGTAGGCAAAGCTATGGCCAAAGGTGCAAGGACCTCAGTGCTTATGGCATCTGAGGCAGCTTCAACGACGTCTGGCGTACGAGGCTTCTGGGTAGGATCTGCGTCCTTGGCGAGGGAAGTTGCATTTGAAGACAAGTAGATCTGGCCAGGAGCCTCTTCGATGGCCACAGAGGAAGAGGAAGAGATAGAGGAACTAGGAATCGAGTATACAATTTCGTCGAACTTGACAGTTTTGGAAGACGGAGATTCTTGGACAGCTTCAGTCGAAGGCTTGCCGCCGTTGTCATTGACCTCCTCAACCTCTGCAGGTGTGTCAAGGTACAGCACAGGTACAGCATCATCAGCTTCGGATCCACCAACGCTGACTCGCAACCCAATGTCTGATTTGGAGACCCTAATTTTCCAAAGCCCCTCAAGCTCCCTCTCAAGCTCTTCCAGGGCCTTCTCTACACGCTCAACGACCTCCTTGCGACTCTTCCGCACCCCTGCATCCCCGAGACTTTCCACAGAATCAAGTTCAGTGAGGAACACTGTGAGTGCTTGTTCGTAGGAGCGTACGGGACGGTTGAGGGGCGAGTACGTAAGGTGGTCTGTGACATTTGACGTTTCAGAATCAGAATCCGAAGGCGCAGTGCTGGAGGGTGTGGAGGGGGAAGAGGGAATTTGAACGAAATCGAGTTCGGCGGGGAGGGTGAAGCTGGCTTTGAGAGTGTTGAATGCAGATTCGATGGCGCGGATTTTGGAGAAGGAGGATTCGAGTTCTGGGGAGGCTATACCAGTGGAGGTCAAGGTGGATATGTGGGTGGTAATTGTGGAGATGTCTTGAGAGGAATCTGATTCGGTCTTGGAAAGAAGGTGTTTGTCCTCAACAGCGTCAGGCTGGACTGTACGAGGTGGAGCTTGTTGGGCTGCTTTGACGTTAAGGGCCCCAGAGGCATCAACTCCGAACCACGAACTAAATTCAGTCATAGCAGCAGCAGCAGCATCACGTTCGGAAGCAGTAGGGGCAGCCTCAGTAGCCCCAGGGCGCGTTGTGGTCGAAATGGGACCTTGCTGTTGTTGGACTGCCACGGGATGATCAGACATGTCGACACCAAAGAAAGCGGCAAGTGAGTTCAGTAACTGGGCATCGGAATTAGAAACTTCGAGGGGGGAGAATGGAGAGCGCTTGGTTTGCTTGGTGCGCCCAACGTTATCCAGCGGCTTGGACACGGGTTGTTGAGGAACTGGTACACGTCGAACGATGGGTCGAGTGGGCTTCTTAGAAGGGGAGGGTCGTTCCAAATGGTTTGCAAACTGCAGGCCGTGAAGAGCAACAGCTGGTGCCATATTCTCACAATCCGCGATTGTCCTTGCCGTGGAACCAAAAGTGGTGGGGAATGTAACACGCGGCGGTTTCTGAGGCATATAACCCAAAGGTGCGAAAGTCTATTGTTGACTGTCAGTAATGTTAAACTCGAGAGAAAAAAATATAAGTTACTAACGTGATAGTCGTCGCTACGACTGGGGTTCATGCCTGCCCCAAGTCCCCGGCGCTGGGCATAGAGAGGAAAAGGGGCATAATCGGCCTGATATGCGTTGAGGCGGTTCAAATGAGCAGCGCGAACAAGTTCCGCTTGCTTGCGCATTTCGATTTGTGCCAGACTACGGGCAATAGCCTCCTCTTCGCGCCGAACTGCTTCGGCAGCGAGATAATTTGCTTCGGCAGCCTTAACCTCTGCCAAAGCATCAAGATATCGGTCGCGTGGGCTGAAGCCGGCGAGCGCATAAGGGTATGAAGTGGGGTGGCTAGGAGAATACATGTGGGAGCTGGAGAACATTATGCAGTATGCAGACAGTGGAGTGCAGATTCAGAAACTGTAGAGAGAAATATCTCGAGAGATGTTGGGAGTCATTCAGTAATTCCAACGAGCTTATAAGTAAATGTAAATGACTTGGACGAGATTGTGGAAGCATTTGCGCGCCTAGACGAGCGCCTTCTGGAATCATCATAGACGCTGATGGAAAGTTCGCCAATTTTCCGAATTTGTTGAGAATGGAGCAAACACTGACAAACATGCCGCCTACTTCTTACTTCGACATCGACATTTGTGAAAGAAAAATCATGACATCGTAAAATTGCATCGCATTGAAAGTGTACGCTACAACGTTAATGAGAAGGCATAAAGTTTTATTTTAAATTATCAAAGTTAAAAATGGCCTCGAACCGGCTTGGGCTGATATCTATGCACAGGCGAGATGAGCATAGGACGTCTAACAGGGTTATGAGGACCTACGGCTCTTCCAAGTACTTCACGTCTCCATCCGTCAGGGTAACTTGATCCGAAAGGATACTTTCTTGAACTCGCTGCACGGAGTTCATACCAACGATCGGGCTCGACACCTTGGAAGTAGCCCAAGCAAGTGCGATCTGGCCCATCTTGACGCCCTTCTTCTTAGCAAGCTCTTCTACTCGTTTGATAATCTCTTCGTCGACTTCAGTGGCCTTTTTTTCGAAAGGAGTTCCCTTGAGAGCCTCTTGGCGTTGGGTGTTAACGTCGAGAGGACGAGCGAGACTGCCGCTCGATAGAGGAGCATAAGGAATCAGTCCAATTCCGTGGAAGTTGCAGTAGGCATTCATCTCGCGTTCCTAAGAGCATCCCTCAGCATGTCTAAAGATTGAATTTGTCGAATTCCTTACTCACCTCCTCTCGATAAAGGAGTGAATACTCGTTCTGCATGCTAACGAACTTAGTCCAGTTGTGTTTCTCCGCGATCTCGTTCAGCATCGCGAATTGCCAAGTCCACATGCTGCTGGCGCCGATGTACCTAACCTTTCCGCTTTCAACGAGATCATGCAAAGCTTTCATAGTCTCTTCGGGAGGGGTGTTGGGATCGAAACGATGAATCTGGAACAGATCGATATAGCTCGTTTGGAGGCGTGCAAGTGACGCGTCGACAGCGTTGAAGATTGCCGCACGCGAAAGGCCGCTCTGGTTGACGTAGTCGCGCTCGTCCAACATATGAGGCATCAATAACGGGTGAAGACCAGGCTCGTGAGCGACGAGAGCGTAGCACTTGGTAGCGATGATGACACGTTCACGGGGAATGTTGTTCTTTGGTGTGTAAGGCGTTTGAGACTAAAGATCTGAACGATATGGCACACCTGTTTGATCCATTTTCCAATGATACGCTCCGACTCTCCGTTAGAGTACATATTTGCGGTGTCGATCGTGTTGATTCCTAAGTCATAGGCAGCCTGAAGAATCTCAATAGCTGGTTCTTCGGGAACAACCCAGTTCTTGATAAAATGGCAGAATCGATATCTCAAATGGCGATGAAGCTAACTCATGAACTTACGGCCCAGTCTGTGTGCCCGAAACTCATACCACCGATCTATCCGAATCAGAGATGAACAAAAGACTAGGCGATGGAACATGTCAAACGACGCACAATGGGAACAGAAACCCTCAATCCGGCTTTGCCGAGGCGGTGATATTGGGCTTTGGGGGGGCTGGGAGAAGGCATAGCGAGAGGTTCTCGATGAGAACAGTGAATTATCGGTTAGTCGTTATATATCGATACAAGAAGTCCCTCAGTACCGGCGTTGGACGCATCATCCTGATAGTGTGCCTAAGTCGTCTGTAGGAGATGACAAATAGCTTTCGAGGGTTCACTGTACACATGTGGTAAAAGCACAGGTTACGGGCTGTCCCGGACAACCAGGATCTGGTTCCCCTCTTGTTCTGCCCATAACGCTAGACGGCAGAAGTGTGGTTAGATCAATGTTAGTGTTGTGCACGTGGGAATCTGAACGTGATCCTATAGCTAATTAATCGAGGTCTGCATTTGGTCTGCATTGTGCAAAAATGAAGCGATTTTAACTCTCGTGTAAAAAGATTTACGGTGCTAGTGCTGGAAGCAAACGGCACTCTTACGAAACCAGTGAAGTGACACAATTATATTAAATAAAGGCAGGTAGGAAGACAACACATGGGAACGAAGACTACATTCAGAAAGAATATATCCCCAATAAAAAAATCTGGCATCGTTTACCGCTCAGACATCTGCGCCAAGTAATCCGAAAGCTGTGCAAATCGTAAGCCACTAGTCATACTTCACAACAGAGTAACGCACCTTGAGTGCCCCAGTCCTAATACTCTCACCAACGTTCTGCACATCGGGGTTCGACATGACCCGGGACATCATATCCCTAGCCGCAATCTCTAACTGCGCAAAGCTGTTTCCATCCTGGCCAACCGGGTGGCCCACGCCTTCCTCCTCCTCCTCGCGCCCAAAGTACTGGTTGGATGAGATCGATGTTGCCCCGCGGAAGTTCTGTAAGCGCGTCTGGGCCTCGCTGACGGCGTTAGGGTCGTACGCGTTGCGCTCAAAGTACATGTCCGAGGATATAGCCTTCTGGTTCCCGAATTTATCACGCGCAGTGGTGGGGGAGTCGTCAACGACGGGGGAGGAACTGCATGGGATATATGAGCTAGGGAAAGGGAACGGGAAACAGGGAACGGGAAAGATGTAGGCCACTTACACGGTTCGGGGAGCAGTAGAAGCGACGGCAGCAGCAGCGCCCGCACCTGGGATAGCACCAAAGCCAAGTCGTGGGAAGGCAGCGTTCTTCGGAGGCGCCGCGGTGCCATTTGTGCTGGACGTAGCGGCACGCACAGGTGCAGGCGCAATCTTATTGACCTCCGTTGCCTTCCTAGCGGCCTCCGCCTCCTTCCTGGCCTTCTCCTCTGCCTCTTCCCGCTCACGATCGTAGCCAAGCTGCTTGATCCTCTCCGCCTCTTCCTGCGCCTTTCGCTCAGCCTCGGCAAAGTCGACAGGTTTGGCTTTGGACGCGCCGAGTCCGAGCCTGGATTTCTTGGCGGTGGTGCTCGAGGCGGAGGAGGTGGAAGACGTAGAGTTAAGTCGAGAGGTGCCGCTGCCGAGACGGGCAGGGCGGGCAGCAGCGGAAGAGGTGATTGTCCTGGATTGGGCAGGGGCGGCGGCGGGTGTTGTACCAGAGGCAGAACTCGAACTGGAAGCGCTACGGCCGATGATCGGAGGAGTAGAGACTCGCGGGGTGCCGGGGGCTGATGTTGTCTTGGGCGTGGAGGGTTTTGACCATGATTCGAAGAAATCTTCTTCGACCTCTTCCTTGGCTGCGGTCTGAGCAACGACTTCGACACCGTCGACAACGATACCGCCAGGGAACCTATCGAGGATTAAATTGTCATCTCGACTGCTGTTATATAGAAGTTCACGTACTTTGCAACATCTTCTCTGACACGTTTAGCTAGTTCTTCCTTGTACAACTCAGCCACGCGACTCGAGTAGCGTTTTTTGGTATCAGAATCAGACAACAGCGCGGACCCGCCGTGTTTATTGAAAAAGTCAGTCGCCGAAGCGTTTCCGCCAACTTTCATGTTGCGCAACTGAGAAAGTTGCCATGTATCTAGATTTGTAGATCTGCATGTTGAAGGTCAGCCAACGTCCTCTTTGATTGTCGATTGATGAAGGACTGACCGAACAAAACTGATATGCACGCCCATGTTTCTGTGAACACTAGAGCAGTCCAAGCAGATATATACGCCAAAAGTTACGCTGGACCATGTTGGATTTCGGGCACTGCAGTCGAAGCACGACTTGTCATGGCTTTAGTGCGATGTTTCCAGTTTAAATTAGAGATAAAATACCTTGTTGGCTTTTTGTGATTTGAGCACCTTGAAAACTTGCTCTGTTTCTTGTTTTGTGGGTTCCGCCATCGCTGTTTTCTGTTGGTGGTGGTTGGCAGTGCACTGATGAATGGACCTGATGTCGTGGCGATACAGTCACGAGGCTCATCTCATCTTATCTTATCTCCATAGTGTTACAGAGTAGTAGGATCCCTGGCGTAATCTCTCAAGACTTCTGCGTTCTATTTCATCGAGCCTGTTCCTATTCGTTTCTAGTTGTCGTCTCGTATAATAAAAAAAATATCTAGTGGTATTTAAATATTATCGCCTATTGGTCAATATCACAAGTCTCTCTACCCCAAGATGAGGATGTCATCCCCTATCATTACTACGTGGACCCCAGAGTGATTTCAGAGGTTCTATAACGAATCCGCTTGGAATCCGCTGCTGTGAGGTCGGAGATGCACATGTGAGGGTTACACAATTTGCTCCTTCGCTGCCGTCTATCGTATTCTAAATTATTCTGCTTCTGTAGGTCCTAATCTATAATGAGGATTTAGCGAAAGACGTGAGAGTATGACCAACACCGTTTATCTCGATTTAAGGAGGAAACCACTTTGTGAGACCTTATAGGTGACGATTCATGAAAGGTGATGTAATCTAGGTCACTGGGACATGCCCCAAGAGTTTATTGAATCTGTTGTGAGTGGAACTAGAGGATGACTATGGCATATATTGTTGTGTTCTGAGAGAGAGGTATAACGAGCGTCTACTAATCGTGGCGTCCAATGATCAAAGCGAAACATCACAACTCTTCTTTCTGACCCATAAAAGTCTTCGCGAAGAAACGCGCGGCAGTCGTTTCTCCAACTCCAAAGCGTGCCCCTTAAACATATGCACTTTCACCATATGCAGTCTCGCAAATCGAAAGCTCGTGAGAAGTAGATCAAGCTCTGCCCAAAATAGGTTGCTAGCGCCACCGTCATCAGAATTCCAGACTTGGAATTCGATGAGCTCTATGTTGGTAAAGCCTTCGATTCCCATGGGAATTTGGGATAGAAGGCGCAAGGCGATCAGCACTGCGTCTCGCCATACTGTGAGTTTGATGGAGCGAATGTTTGGGTTCTCTTCCAGGCTAATGTGCTCAGATAAAAGCACTGCTCGTAGATCAGTATTATGCGTAGTTTCTCGGGATAACAATTTTAGACGTACCGCTGGGAACAAGGCTTTGGATGGACAAATGGGTCAGAGATGGCCCCACCTGGCGAAAAAGTTGGCCGCTCGCAAATGTGTTACCATCAATGCGTAAATGAAGGCTGGAAGGAGTTTGGACCGGCTGATGTCGAAGAAACCAATCAAGAAAGATGGTATCTGGGGCGTGGAGAGACAACGACCTTATCTGATTCGGGAAGACTACGCCGTCATCACTGCTTTGTTTCCAATTTCCATACAACTCCAAGTCCTTCAGCAATGGAAGAGAGGTAATCAATTCGACCACTTGTCGGAAAGTGTCGCAGTAGATGGTAAGAGTCAACGAAACAATAGTGGGAAAGCATCCAAGAAAAACAGTCTGGTCCTGCCAAATGTAGGTAATAGGTCGCTTGAATTGTGAGCTGGATAAGTCGAAGTCAACCGGATCACATTTATCCTCTGTTTCGTTGAATATATACAGCTCCAGTGAGCGAGGGGCGAGTCGAGTCGATAGTCGCTGTATAAACGGCGTAAATTCCACCATATGCTCTCCAATATCTAGCACGAGGTGTGTAACAATCGGTCGAATCATGGCGCAAAAGGATTCATTGTCTAGCATCGGAAGGCGGGATGGAATGTGATGAGAGCGAATGGTTATGGAGGAAAAAATGTGGTATCTGCTTGCTGCTGCCCATTCTTTACAAACATGACTGCAGTTCTTTAACGTTGTCCTGTCAGTACAGAGGATGATATGGTCTAGGAGCTCGAATGGAAGCCGGGTGTTGACGTTGAGCATTGTGCAGAATGTATCACTCTGACCCTAGGAATGAGCCTGTAGCAGCTATCGGATGAAAGAGCTGATATATATTTCAATCTGTTCAAGCGAGACTGTATGGTCCGCATCCAAGTTCCATGCTCATCGGCCTGCTGAGAAGCCACTAGCAATTTAAACCTTCTAGCCTAGTCACTGGGCAATTTTGATGAATAGAACTGAGCGCTGATCTATAAGCTCCACCCAGGAGATCTGATACTAGAGAAGGATATCCCTGCCTGTGAATACAGTAGAGATGGTGAGAGCTACGAAGCACGAAAGCGATAGCATCATGATGAGGTCGAACAGGAACTGAGACGAGTTGTAGGACTCCCTGGAGTGTGAATGGTTGAGCACTGAGCTCCAAGCAGACGTATACGCCAAAAGTTACGCTAATAGACCATGTTCGATTTCGGGTACTGCGGTCGAAGCACGACTTTTCCTGACTTGATAGAGATAAAATACCTTGTTTATATGATGTTCAATCGTGGGTTCGCCATCGCCATTTTCGGTTGGTAGTGGTTGACAGTGCACTGATGAATGGGCCTGACATCGATGCTATGGCGATACAGGCTCATCTCATCTCATCTTATCGCTATATGGTTCAACGCGTGTAATCTATTCTTTTCTCCAAGACTTCTGCGTTCTACTTCATCGAGCCGGTTTCCATTTGTTTCTCGATGGCGTCTCATATAATAAAAGAAAGATCTAGCGGTATTTTAATGTTATCGCGCTTTACGAATGTTTATTGAATGTTATCTTAACAGATCCTACACTATGCTGCACACGCATTATCGCTTCGCAAACCTTGAATCTCCGTCATACCGTTCTCTGGCCTTCAAAGCCAATATCTGAAGTCGCCTTACCCGAAGACGAGGATGGCATCCATCTTGGAGCCTTTCTGTCTGGTGACGACAAGCAACCCATAGCGGTTATCTCCTTGTTTATACAACCCTTACCTGAACCGATACCAAACGATATTATAACCATTGTCAACCAACACCCTCCCAAACAGCAGGTGCGAGTACGCCAATTCGCATGTGATCCTGGTTTCCGTGGTCGTGGGATCGGACTTAGGCTGTTCGAGTTTGCTCTGGAACGAGCAAAGGCTGATTTTGGCGCGTCGTTTTTGTGGCTAGACGCCAGGACACCAAATATTATTTGGTATGGAAAACGAGGGTTGAAGCCTTGTGGAGAGCGCTTTTTTGTTGGACCGTATGGGCATGTCAGGATGTACGCTGAGATAGGCGGGTCTGTGGAGGAGATCGTGGAGACACTACATGAGGCCTGAGTACTGAACGAGTTACTGAGTGGGTATGTACCCCATTCATAATAAATCATTAGATTCTTCGTTCCTAGTATCTACATAGTCAGTGAGAGTTCCGAACAGCATGCATGTGCTAGAATTTTATAGTAAGTACTCTATGAGCCCATCGCAGACGAACTTATAGCAAATTTCAAAAGCAGGCAAGAAACCGCCTGGATTGATGTCCATAGCGCCGTAGTCTTTAGATAATGTATGTGAGAGTTCTTGCTGCTGAATCGTTGGTGCGGACGCTTTGGACAATCAAATTGATCGGGTTGTTCTTTTCCTCCGACTCCCAAATTCCCATCACCCCCAAACTCCAGTCAACGGAGTCCTGGCTTCGGTGTGTTGCAGGCAGGCTTGATAAAGGTAAGGTTTCTCAGGATATCTTCCCGCTAAAGCCTTGACCTGCATCTAAGTCGTAATACGTCAGTAACGGGTTCTCATGCAGGATGAATCAAGGATGAATCTCACCGCAAGCAGGGTCAGGGAGCTAGTACGGGAACTTTGCGCAGCTATTCGAGCACCTAAAACACGTAAGTCGGATAATATGGCTTATATCTACAGCATCGTTTCCAAAGCTCCAACCTCATAACTCCTACACACCGTTTAAATCCACGATACTCTCTGCTTGGCGCGAGGACCTAGGCATAATATGCATACCCAAAGGGTCCTTACCTCACCGATATATTCAAACATACGACTTCATTCACGCACATATGCAGCCGTCTTTAACCTGGTTATCGCAGACGTACCCCTAGTCAACTTCGATCCACCTACCAATATAGTAACCATGCTGCAACGTGACGTCGTTGATATCAAGCTATCTGGAATTGACAACGAATCCCTGAAGTCTGCGTTGCTCGTTTTCCCTAAGGGCGGCGTAACTTCGTCCCTCGGACACAGGAAATGCTCTTGTCACTGGTACCTGGGCTGCGGAACTGTAAGGAGTACATAACGGCTACTCTTATCTTTGCCATGGTGGTACAGGATCGCGCTCGGCTCCACACTTAGCCTACCTACATTCCAGAGGCCGACTCTTTGGATGTTCAGCGCGCCCATCGCCTTCGAGTCCGCCTGGCTTCCCTCAAAGCTGAAAACCTCGTACCTGATCCCGCACTCCTCTCCGTTATATGTTTCCACCTGAAGATGGTCCTAGTCAACTAACATAAACAATCGTACCCATCATTCCATGCATGTCTGCAAAGTTGTGGCATTCTCGGCACCATCCTCCGCCGCAACCAGCTTCCGGAAGAGGCAGCCCACTGTTATCTCCCTCATTTCTTGCTGTGACTCAACTTGAATTCTCCACTTCCGAAGAATTGCCCTGGAGGTCCAAAATGCTCAGGACTATTGCTGTTCATGACATCGAGATCGACCGGTGTCCTGTGAAAGTAGACATCGTTGCCTACGCCCGCATGCTTTTGCGCGAACTAGAGATTATCTGGGATATCACACTCCCTCGGGAACGGCTTGTCGTCGAGCGATTCAAGTCTTCGTCGACGGACAAAGGCAGGATTGACCAATCGTGTACCAACGTCATTGATACCGCACGGCGTGTGAGGTCCTTCAGACATCGAGCTGTTGTCAATGCTTACAAGACACCCTTCGTAATACTGCACAGCCCGAGCATCCCCTTCGACGTCGATACTTACTACATACATAAACATAAATTGTATACTAAGTGGAATGAATTTTATATCTCTACGTACATAACTATACAGCAAAGAATTATATACTTGGCAATTGGAATCTCAAGAATGGAATGGAATATATAGACCGACTAATAGTACTTACTAGTACATTCAAGTTTCGAGATTGTGATGGCAGTCCACGTGCACGTGCCTGCATGACGCGTCGATAAATTCAATACTTTCGTCCTCTACCACCACCACCACCACCAAAGTTTGACGTTCGCTTTCCTGCGTAGAATAGACATGGATATGTCTGTAAAGCTCTATGTATACGATCTCAGCAACGGAATGGCCAAGCAGTTCTCTCGGCAGTTAACTGGGAGGCAAATCGATGGCATATGGTTCGTCTTTAGTATTGCTTGTTCAAATAGATGTTTCCTTATCTGTGATCACAGGCATACATCTGTCGTAGTCTTCGGACAGGAGGTGTTTTATGGCCAGGGAATCAGTATGACTCTCCCGGGTCAATCTCACGCGAGTGACGTCGTTTACTTGAGGTATAGCGCAAGTGCTTATCAAACTCTATGTTAACAGCATGGGGCCCCGATGCAGATTATAGATATGGGTGAAACTGGGATAGATCAGACTACGTTTGATGAATACCTGACGGAAGTGAAGGAACATTTCACAGCGGACAAAGTGAGTCCTGCAAATACTTTCGTTTATGCAATGTTCTGATTGCGCTTATATAGTACCATTTATTGGGTCGGTATTTATATTTCATATCACTCGCATTGGAG
This sequence comes from Tephrocybe sp. 9980TJB, assembly GCA_018220975.1. Taxonomy (NCBI): domain Eukaryota; kingdom Fungi; phylum Basidiomycota; class Agaricomycetes; order Agaricales; family Lyophyllaceae; genus Tephrocybe; species Tephrocybe sp. 9980TJB. Next base: position 70,242 of record JABAJU010000065.1, read on the forward strand.
GGAACAATGATCGGCCACTCTAGATTTCAATTGCAACTCTTTTACGAATGATGTTGTTGGGTTTTTGACAGGCGGGTCAATCCCTGACTTTATAAAGGGTGAGATTCTTCTATAACTCCACATACCTGGCCTCATACGCATGTCTCCAAACAGATCTACCAACGGATTTCCTCTCTACGCCCTTCGGAGCTGCTCTTCGACCTACCATAGATGCCATGTACAGGCAACCTTCACCCGGCGCAGCCCCATCCGCTGTACCATCAGCTGCAGCAGCAGTAGAAGCTGCACCTAATCCGCAACTTTCAGCACAACTCTTACAAGCAGTCGCTGCTCGAGCTGCTTCGTCCTCAGCAGGAATTCCCGCACCCGGGCCCGCGCCGAATTCAGCAACCCAGACTCTCGCCGGTCCTATACATGCTATAACTAACCCAGCCTCCTTCAATACTTTCATTAGGAATCATCGTGCTGCTGTGGCGTTCTTCACAAGCGCGACTTGCGGGCCGTGTCGGATGATTGAGCCGATTTTTGAGAGGCTTGCAGAGGAGAAAGGCATCAAGTCGGATGGATGTGGTGCTGGATTTGCGAAGATTGATATTGGCGTTGGGTTGGGCAATGCACTGGCGGGCCAGTGGAATGTCCGCGCGACGCCGACGTTCATGTTCTTTTTAGATGGTAAAAAAGTAAGTAGTTTGCCCCCGGTGCATCAGTGTCGGGTGTTGATGATTTGTGTAGCTGGATGAGGTAAAGGGTGCTGACGCCAACGAGCTCCGGACCCAGGTGGATTTACTACTATTCCAAGCCTTCCCGCGTATGTTTTGTTTATCTATTGGTTTTTTTTTTTTTTGACTAGCTAGTACTCACATTGACGCATACGCAGCACACCCGCACACTTCACTATCTCTCCCAGCCGTCCAGACTCTCTCTCTTAACCCAATACTCTTCACACAAGTACCAGCGATAGACACGGTTCTTTCCAAATTATCGTCTTTCATTGACGCGGCCCAATGGTCATCTTCAACACCACAGACGCCTGCTCAGGTCAAGCACGTCCTGATAGGGACAATAGCACCATACTTAAAGTCCCGGTTCTCGATTCCACCCTCGTCAACGCTCCCCTCAGCAACATCAGCTATCCTCACATCATGGAGCCAAGCTACTTCCGCTCTATCCGCCGTTCTCCCCCTCACATCTCTTTTCCCTCTCGTCGATCTCTGGCGCCTTGCGTTCCTCGATCCAGCCGTCGGCACATGGGCCATGAGCGCCCCCTCGCGGAACCCCTTGATGGTTTTCATTGACAAAGCGAGAAATGCACTCCAGAACCCAGATCCTACTGCGAACCCGCGCAACTACCTGCTCACGACGTTGCGTCTTTTGTCGAACGCGTTTGCCTTGCCGGTCTTGGCATGGACGATCTCACGCCCGGCGTTGACGGAAGTCATTGTACCCAGCTTGTTGCATTCTGATGGGGCAGTGCGCACTGCGGGGGCGAGTCTCGCGTTTAATGTCGCTGCGGTTTTGCAGAAAGGGAGGGTGGACAAGTTGAAGGGCAGGACGGGGACCGTGCAGGGCGAGGATGAGGACTGGGAGGTAGAAATGGTCAGTGCGGTGGTGGAGGCGTTGGATAGGGAAGTCGCTAGTGAGGAAATTGGTAAGTTTTTTGTTCTTGTTCTTGTGTCTAGTGCAAGTGGCTGATAAGGAGACACGTACGTCTGCAGTACATCGCCTGGTTGCTTCGCTGGCATTCCTACTCAGGTTGTCGCCTGCGTATGATACACAGCTATCACCGTTGCTCGAGGTCCTCCAGGCTCGTGATGTGCTTAAGCGGAAATTGGAAAAGGGTGGATGTGGGGAGGAGGGTGTTACAAAGAAGGATGTGCGGAAATTGGTGGAGGAGGTTGCTAATAAGCTTTGCCCTTGAGCATGGCTGTTAACTTTCAGATATTTAACGTTGAACGTTTAATTTGAACTCGGGGCATCCAAACTGTGTGCAGTCAACCACTTCAGTTACTTATAGTGCTATCATGTATCATGCCTTCTAGTAGCTCTGGCTCCTCTTTTGCAGGCCATGCGATACAGATCATAAGCTAAGGACCATTACACCATGTTCACTGTATGTGGATGGATCGTATGTGGATGGCGGGTGTATTAAGGTGCCCAATTGCCAGCAATCTAACCAACGATCAATGTGGTGTTTTAACATTCCCATGCATTTGTTCTTGCTTTCACGGACATCTGTTCTAAGTACGGTGCTCGTACTCCAACTAATTCACTGTCATACAGTAAGCCATCTCTTCCTTCGGTAATAAGGCACGAATATGCCATTCTCTGCTGTTTTTATGAGCATTGGATACAAGATGAAAATAGGGGTTATTCGCCGTATGCAACGAGCGACTCACCAAAGCAGCCATCGCAGAATTTTCAAGCTTGCAAAGCTCTGAGTGCACCACGGAAGACCAGCATGGATTGTCTCGACATTTTCGCCTGCTCCCAGAGACTAAATCCACCTCTAACGCGGTCCTTCCACCCCTCGAGCTCCGACCATGTATTGGGGAATTGAAGAATGGCCAATCTGCTGTCATTTTCCAACAAATAGGTTACAGAATCAGCGGGGGAGCCATCGCGCCAGAAGGCAGTTGTAGCGACAATCAACGCTAATGAACGAATGGGTGTCAGATTTTCTGAGTAGCGTTGGAGATAGTCTCCTATCGGGCGACACGCAAATGCGAGGTGAGTGAGGTTTGTGAAGTTTCGTTTGGGGAATTCTGGGTCCAGGCCTGCTTGAAGGCAAAGATGGGTAATTTGAGCACAGAATTGTTTTCCGTGGGATGTCGCTGTTACTGATTTCCAATCATGCCTGGATTCGATGAGGGTCAAATCTATGCAGCGTTGGTGGGAAAACGATGCGGAATCGCAAAGAGATTTGAGAGTTCTGCTGGTGCACGATAATGAGACTACGGATGAGCAAGAGGCCACTATAGAATCCGCTAATCGCCAACATTCCAAACTTTCCCCTTGGACCCACAGGTATCGGACGAAACTAGGGGCCTTCGGAGAAGATTTCAGAAGCCTGTTGAATGAGCGGAGCTGTTCTAGTCCGTGGAGTACTATCGGAACCACTTGAAGGCAATATATTTTCACCAAGGAATGAAGTGACTTCGAAACCAAAAGGAGAGATCGGTATACTCCGGCGGAACTAGTCGTGAAGCTCAAGACTTCCAACAGAAGTTCCAAGGGCAGATGCTCCAACCGAAAGTGTTCCTTTTCTTTCACAACCGTTGTACGCTTTTTTCGAGCCATGTAGGGAGCAGGTGAGCCAGCCTAAGTCAGAATCGAAACATGTCGCCACTGAATCTTATCTTATCAGACAACGGTAATCAATGTTGTTGTGAATTTTGGCCGCCTTCCAGTTCGAACTTCTGCCTATAGGTGAGGGTTCTGGAGCTTGAAGCTTGAAGGACTCACTTCTATTGTTGCTTCCAGAAATGAGCGCAGACTGTAAAACTGTGTTTAAGCTGTGCCACCTTTAGCGAGACTTTGACCACAGGTGAACTTGATTTTTTGGCACATTGAGCCTTGGACAAAGAGTTTGACATGCTTTTCAAACTCGAGCAGACTATCCTAGAAGTGCAGCGCGTGGACCAAACACCAACTGTCGACAATGTCATTTGTGTATACATGTAGACAGCCGGGCTTGATGAGAACGACGAATTCTCCTGACTAACCTTCGAATGTGCCTTGAATAAATAAATACTCGACTCGAGATGACGCTCTGGCCTCTGTAGTGGCAACGATTAGGAACGACTACTGGTACGCTACACTGGGTGGAGCCAAGGATGGCAGCGGCATGTGTCACATCTGAATGATGCGGACAGCTGAGCCTCGATGATTAGGACCAGGAACCAACTCTTAAGAGGGAGAAGAAAGGTTCGAGAAAAAGGGCCGGTAAGACTGGCGCTTCAAGGTGATGTTCTAGCTATGCGCTTTTCTTACTAGAAAACCAATAAATTCTTTTTGAATGGAATGTCAAACGGAGGAACTAAAAAAAAAAACACATCTTCCAAGAATACCATCTACCACGTCCTGCAAGGCAGCTACTTTGATTGTACAAATCTCAAAGTAATGACCCTCGCTCCTTTCCAAGATACGACATTTTAAGCTTCCTGTCACCCAAATGCTCTGCAATGACGGTCTGTGGGTCGCCAGGCACGATATCAAGAGAATTGTCACTCCATCTCACTTCCGGCCCACCATCGCCCTCGATGTTTAGCCAAAGTCCCTTGACAGGGCGCTCGACTGATAGTTTAATCTTCTCCCCACTAACCTGGACTTTCAGTCCTGGGTCCGGGATCGTAAGATACCTATATGGCTGAGGCCAATCGGCAAAGCGCGCCAGGACGCATCCACTCGAGTCGACCAGACGCGCATTTACGACAACTGAATAGGAAGACGTCCAGATAGGGTCGCCTGACGGTGGCTCGACTCCATCCTGCGGTGGCCCTGGGCAACGTATCGACAGGAGCTCCGTAGTCTGGTTCGGGAGCAGCTCCACATCGTGGCTCTCATTGGCTGTCCAGCTGGAGTTGAGGTCGTGATAAGTAACCTCTAGCCTGACCTGCCGAGATTCGAGATGGGCATTTGTTCCCCAGATCTCGATTTTGGCGTCGTGGGATTGTATGGCCCCGAAGTCATAAAACTATCGAAACTCGTCAAAATAGGTTTGATTTCTTTGAGTAGATGACCAACCTGGCGAGGACGATCATTGTCCCTGTTTTTGAGGACCTGTACGAGGGTCGTCAGGTGAAGGCAGCGTATGACTATCGGCTATCCTGACCGTTCGAAAGATGCCAACAGAGACAGGTGCAAGTTGACGAGCAATAGTGAAATATGATGGCTTGGGACGAAGCTGCTCGTCTTGATAAGTTATTCTTCCACTGCCATTTCTTAGGTACTCACGAAATAGTCCGCAATTGCCCATGATGTGACAGGCCAGCAGTCATTTAGTTGCCAAACGAGAACACCAGAGGTCTGTAAAAGCACAAATTAGACTCAGACTCAGTGAGTATGTCAATACGACGGACATATTCCTTTCCCCGTCCACGCCATTCACGTCTCCAGGAGCAATACGCGAAGCTTATAGCCTCGGACTGCATGAGCTGGTTATTGAAAACATAACTATAGACATTCTAATCAGATGGGCCTCTAAAGACAGGAGCAGGAGAAAACGCACGTCTCAAGGTCGCTCGTTAATCGAAAGTTTTCATTCATAACGATTGCGAACCGGCGCTCAAACGCACCAGCCTTCGTATGCTGAGCCATCAAGGTCGACTGCGAATGCCACTGGGACTTATCAGCCCCTGCCATCCAATACGCAATAGTTCGCATATCAGGCATGGCTGGAATTCCAAACTCGCTACGAATAACCTTCAATGTACCATACCTTACACTACCAAACTGGAAAAAACGTACCTCACAAAACGTCCACCTCGTCTGTCATAATCCTGATAAGGGTATTCCTTTCCACCCCAGATCTCCCATTGGTGTACATCCCCGATAGTGGGATCGGCGGTGTCCCAGCCCTTTCCGCCGTAAGGAGAGCCGCGATGGTAGGGAATGGGCGGGTCCGTTAATTGTGCTACGGTTTCAGGAAGAATCTTCTCGTAGAATATCCTAGCAGGGAGATCTTTTGTATCTGAATCGAAATGTTCAGCACAGAGCTTTTGAAGGAGAGGCACAGAAAGGGACGAACCTCCCCATTGCAAAATCATCTGATAGTCCTCGTTGTTTCCACAGAACAAGGCAATTGAGGGGTGGTGTCGGATGCGTTTGACGTTGTCTTCTGCCTCCTTCGCTACGCTGTCCGCGAACGCAGGATGCGCGGGATAGACGCCACACGCAAATTGGAAATCTTGCCACACGAGGATTCCGAGCTCTAAACAAATGTTGAACTTTTGGGCTGAAGGCATGACTTTTCTTTTGAAGAGACTTGCCATCACAGATGTCAAAGAAAACGTCAGGCTCGTAAATACCTCCACCCCATATGCGTACCATGTTCTGGTTGCCGTCGCGAAGAAGGGTCAGCCATGCTCGATAGCGTTCCTCCGTGACTGTGGTCAAGAAGTTGTCTGCAGGGATCCAGTTTGATCCTGTATACATGTGTAAGACTCGATCATTGTCCAAGAATCTCGGAGAGTCTGGCGCACCTCCCATGAACATGCGAACGCTATTCACCTCGAACAAAAAAGTGGTTCCCGTCCCGTATTGGTCTGGTTCGGCTAGCGGCTCCTGTATTAGGTTTACAGAGCGGAAGCCCACCCGTTTGGTCTGAGTGTCAAGGATCTGCCCATTCTATGTGGGGATCAGCCATTATTCTTATATGGTAGCATCAGCGCAGGAAATACGCACTGCCCCAGACAGCGTAGCTGTAACATCGTACAAGGTCTGTTCGCCGTATCTGACCGGCCACCAAAGCTTCACATCTTCAGAGGACATCTTCCACTTCACTACATCATGGAACGAAGTTAAATCTTGATCCAGCGCAACTTCTTCACTTCTTATCATTTCCCCCGCTGCGTCCTTCATTGTGAGCTCGAGCTTTCCCTCGCGGGCTAGCGATCCTTCCAAGTCGATGTCGACCGCGAAGGAAGGCGAATAAACCCCAGTGGTGTCGAAGGCAACGGAAGCTCGCATATGAACTTCTTTCAAACGAGTCGAATATGTTTTGAGAGTGATTGGGCGGTACGGACCAACCGTCATCAACTCTGGGCCCTGAAGGAGAGGTCATCAAGACTTGCCGACGCATCGAAAGAACTTCACACACCCAATCCCATCTACGAGGCTACGGTGAGACCAGGTCTAGTGGATGTTGCTTAATATACGTACCTCCAGTCGTACTGGGCTTTCCGCACGTACACACGGCTTGGATCACCAAGGTTCGTTGATCCAGCCCGGACCTTGCCATACTTGTTCTCCTCTACCTTCGCTAATGCTTTCGCCGACTTGAAGTGAAGCAGGAGCGTGTTCGTCTCCTTCAGTAAGTTCGGACTTTGCGAGAGAGAGATTGGATAGGTGTAGGTGCGAAATTGATTGTCCGCCGAGAGAATCTGGTTGTCGTTCTAGAGTGGGGAACATGAAATTCAGCTTGAGTGATGTAAGTAGCGACAGAGGAAGGTCTTACAAGGTATACATCGCAGACAGTGTCGAGCCCTTCAAACTCGAGCAGGGCATATTCGTGCTCGTCGGGTTTCTCGAAGGGAAACGAACACTTGTATAGCCACTCAACCTCACCGATCCCTGCAAAAACACAGGATCAGGATCATTGATTTATTATCCTAGATAGGGAACCTACACTGAACCTTGTGTTCATTGAATGCAATGTAAGGATCGGGAATGAGACCCTCTTTGAGGAGTTCTACGTGCACTTCAGATGGGAAGCATCGAGACGCTCTCCAACTTTCCTTGATGTTTCCTTGGGAGGGTGGTAGACTGAGTTCGTCAAGCACGGAGGATAATTGGGGATCGCGCTGTTTCCAAGACCAGCCATTGCTGAGATGCACTATTTGAACCATGGACATTGCTGGTTCAAGGGCCAGAAAGCAGTAGGAATGCTTCTCTTTGCGTGCAAGGTTGAGGAGTCTTGTGGGGAAATGGGAACCCCGGTCATGCGGGCCGAAATAGGGTCTGCTGCTGGTCACACCGTGACTCAGCAGAATCACAAGAGTTACGCGTCGCGTCATAGATATCATATTTTTACAGTGTACAAGTTACAACGGCTATGAAAATATTAGTAAGGTCAAAAGCATAGAAATAAAAACCGAGTCAGTCACCTTAGGCTACAGTAATGTACACAGTTGTTCGCTATCGCAATCCAAGGCCAAGAAAAAAGTCGTAGAGAAACTGAACTGCGAAAAGATGCTAGTAAGGAGTTGCGCATTCAGAAGCAGTTAAAACAAGGACTCACAAAAGATATGGGGAGACGAATTTGATGAGGATACAAAGATAAAGGAATTGATAGGAATGGAACAGAAAAAAAAATAAGTGGACAAAAAGAAACAAAAAACGCGGATCTCCTAGGGTAATAAAGGACGAGAATCATGGATAAGTTGACGCGACATAAAAGTCACATAGATGATGCGCTAGTAGAAGGGCCATAGGGGTCGAATGTGGCAACTTGGCCAGAGTGTCGTTTAGGCTTCTGTCGCTTTCTTTTTGGCTTTTTGGCTGGTGGAGGGGGAGCAGCTGTCGAGATCCAATGAATTCTGACACGAAACACAATAAAGGATGAGACTCACTTTCAACCCCGTGAAGCTTACAGAGCGTTTCCTCGAAATGGTCCGGATCTTCGATATACTGCTCCACCAAGTCAACGCAACACGGACAGCAGTGTTGTTTCCCTCCCCAGTCAAACATAGTCTTCCAGTAGTCATGTCTCAGCTTGACGACGAGCTTTGCGGATTCCGAGTCGACCTCCTTAGAATCAGGATGCTTGTCCATGGCGCGCTCAAAGGCCGTGAGGACGTCGAGGCTCGAGGTCTTGAATCCTGCGACGCGAACATAAGCCGTCAAGACGTTGGCGAACTTGACCTCTTTATTAGCAGCGATGACATCCGCAACAGCCCGTTGGAGGTTGCTACGCATGGTGAGCAAGACAACAGCGGTGCAAAGCGTGGGCTCGGTGAGAGAGAATCTACTGCGACCTGGGAGGTTTTGTGTCAATGATGAGATAGAAAACAATAAGATACGCTGAGCGCGCGTCCTGGTCATTGATTCAGATTAGATCTATCATGAGGATAGACATTAACTTTGCGCGCTGCAAAGTGTCTGAATATCTCTAGAACATTACAGAAGCTTTCTTGTTTCGGGGGAAGTGCGAAAACATCTCGGGCTAAGGACACTTTCAAAAGAGGCCTGAAAAATACTAACCCTTGCTGTATTCTCACGTTTCCTTCGACCTGTGGCGCAATTGACTTGAAAGAGTGGCGTAGAATGGTCCAAGTTGTCAAGATGCTTGCAGAAAGGTCCAAAATGCTACTGTGACAACTCATTTCATCACCATGCATCCTTGTCACATTCGCGTGACAGGCGCGATTGTCACGTGCATTCGGTGCCCTGAGTTTCTGACCCACAAGAGTGGCCAATATTCATTGTCTGTGCACTGTGGATCTCATAAAAGCTCAACAATTTGCGCCAGGGTTTCCATAATTCCTTTATATGCCACTCGTTTTCAGCTCTCCGCCGATATCGACAGCGACGGCGCATTTCCTCACCTTCCTTTTTGCTTCCACATACGTAGGCTCTCTGTACGTCTCGAAGCACGCACGACTCTCGTTTTCTAGGCATAGAGCTGATAATCCTAACGGAGCTCCGTATCCGCATGAAAAACTTAAGGATGAGCGGTGGAGGGACGATCCGGATGTTATAAAGGCACGCTTACTGGCGGGCACAGCTGCCACGGTTTTGAACTGTGGGCTGGTCTTCTACATCCTATGGACTGTCGTTGGCGAACGACCGGAGGTAACTGGTTTTTTATAAGAGACTGAAATTTTAAGAGTGGAACTGATGCAGTCATGGCAGCGGTCGCAGGTGACACTAGAAACCGCTATTGCGCGGTTAGGCTTTAAAGTCTACCGGCTGGACATGGATCTGATACTACCACACCTCGTTACCCCCGTCCTTTTTACAGGGCCATTATTCTCCATGTATCTGGGCCGCCTCCTCCCTTTCCAAGCTCGATATTCATTTAAAAATGACGTCGTGGACAAGTTTACCTCGTGGATAGGTATTAGAAATTACATCATGGTAAGTCCATCTTGTACATGCCGTGTGGCCAACTCGCTGAGGACTTTATCTAGGCACCGATTACAGAGGAAATTGTATTCCGTGCTTGCGTTGTATCGGTGTACCATATGTCTGGAGCCTCTGCCAATCGCATGATATTCCTTGGTCCATTATCCTTTGGTCTAGGTAGGTCTGCTCATCCCATTGGATAACTTAAAACCTCATTTCTTTCATACGTCAGCGCATGTCCATCACGCATGGGATACTTTCAACCGATACGGTCGAACCGCCACGGCTGCTAAACGCGCCCTCCTCATGAGCTGTACGTACGCGCTTCTTCTCACTAGAACCTCTTCATGTTTCTTTCTCTAGTGTTCCAACTATCGTACACGACAATATTTGGCTTTCATTGTTCTTACATGTTCCTCCGTACGGGATCCGTATACCCCGCTATCTCAGCACATGTCTTCTGCAACATCATGGGTCTCCCCGATATTGCATGGGAGCTCAGAGCGTACCCACACCGAAAGAAAGGTCAGTAGTATTTAGTTTTGATTTCTCGCAACTTTTGTTGGGGCACTCGCTGATATGCAGATAGCTATCTGGTTTGCTTATATTGTAGGTGTGCTGGGCTTCGCCTATGTTTTACGACCGTGGACACGACTGGGTGGCATGTACACATTTTGGAGCGAACGTCCCTATGTTAATATGTCGTATTAGAGATCGAATCTATAATCTATTGGAATAATTATTCCTTGGTGGGAAAGATGACATTGCATGCAGGGTACAGCTGATAGCGAGGCCAAAGATGCTTGAAGATTCTGTGTAGATCCTTCGGAATTCGGGACACAGTTGTGGGCAGGAGCTTTCTCCTCCTTATCACATGCTGATGTACAGGCAACTCTCATGGATGGTCATTGTAGGTCCGTCCGACAAAAGAGGTGAGCAAACGACACGAGGCCCGATAGAATGATACCTAATTTTTCTCCGGCTCTTCTGTAAACTTGGCATTCATTCAATCCAATCCATATACCTCATCTGATGATAACAAGATATGTGCTTTAAGTTCGGATGACTTGGGATGACTTTTTGTGCAAGTGACATCATCAATTTTTCGCAGCAACAACACTCACAGATATACTTGCAGATGGTTTTGGCATTTATACCTATTCGCCTTGTGAACATAAGGGACTAAAGATACAAAGCGGCGAACAGCAGCTGCAATGGACAGGTTCATTCGTAAAAGGCAGCATGTTGGATTGCGTGGGCAGAATGTTGTTGGGAAAGGTCTTGACGTCCAGAATGGAAGTCGCAGCGTGATGATAATTATTCCAGTTTCTATTGCATGCTCAACCCAACCTCCACAATAATGATCTACACTTAATGAGCATGGTTCTTGTGGTGCTCTAGAAGTCGCATCAGGATGTAAAATATTGAAGGAAAAGAAGAGTAACGAACTCAAGTGCACTGCAGAGAAAAGTCAGAAAGAGGCGGAAGAAAAAAAAAAAGCTGACGACGCACTGTTGTAGTCTATGGTGTAACCGATGGCAAACAGTCCAACAATCAACGCAACGATAGGCTTGCCAGACGCGTTGTTTCCAGCGAAGTAACGGGCCTTAATTCCACCGACGCGAGGGGTGGCCTGGCCTTTTGGAAGCTTGGAGTAGAAATCGACCAAGGGTCCGAGTCCAGTGCCCGATTCACCAGACTAATAAAAAATAAAAAATTCGACAACTTGTTTTATTTTTCAAATTTGAAGCTTACAACGAGCTTGGGTGTGGCAATCTTGGGGGGAATGAGTCCCTGGAGCTGGCGGCGAATGAGGGAAGCGTGCATGGTGATGAGCTGGTTGGACGTTCGGGGTGGGTCGGACGTCTAGAGGTTTGCGCTGCTTTGTCAGCTTGTGTGGCAAGGACTCCTGGCATCAACAATCACATTTATGTGCTGGTCATGTTTGCATTCAACACTGCTCACCTCGGCCAGTACTCAAACCATCTCCCGGAAATTTTGTTCATATAGGCAATAAAGATGTATGAATACCTGACATATCCGCCTATAATAAACTTAGCCAATCCCGCCTCGTTGTGAACGCACCTGAAGCTCAGGACTTACCTAGGCCCAAGATCTATGTCCTTTGCGCGCTAACGTAGCTCCAGCTGCGCAAAACGATCGAATGCGGTCATTTGAACTGTTTCCTCCGCAGCATTTGGTGTACTGTACTATTCTTTCTCCGATCTTATCATAAAGTCCTTCGCGGGAGAAGCACCTATAGATCCTTTCTTGTTATCTTTTAAAATAAAAAGGACCCCTTTTGTGTATCTGACAAGGTAAGTTTGATCGTCAGAACCGAGTAACGACACAAAACCCAGAGATCTAATTCAATCCCTCTGTTTAGAAGATGCTTCTGTTCGACCATCGATTGAACATCATCACATATAGGCCCTGAAAACGACCAGTACGCACATACATACATACTTGAGCAACATTGAAGTCACCGTTTTTATACAATTGCGCAATCACGGGTTCCCTGAACGCCCGACTTTGCTGGTACTTGTGGACCTCAACTATCCAGTGTTGGTTCTTTTGGTATAACCCCTCTCATGCAACCCTTCGCTTTCATCGGAGGGACCTCCCGCTGAAGCTACAGTAGCTGTGTGTAGGATAATTATAGGTAGGCGGCGCCAATGACATGACAAGCCTTGGTCCATCAGGGTTCAGATTTTCGGAATTCATACAGAAACCTCGAATGGTGAGGTATCCATCTGACGTTAGTGCTGATCGTATTTCTTTTAAATAGAAATGATGAAGGACGCTGGATGGGTTCTGTAGATGCGTTGTACCGCTGTTCCTGTGAGCACGGATTACAGTCGAGAATCGGGGGAAAAGGATTTGCCTTTGCAGTGCCTACCTTCCAAATCCAAAGAAGCCTTGGCTGGACTCCACACTTGGAATTTGGATCATGTGAGAGATTTTCATCCAGAATACTCCCGTTCGCTTCGACGGAATTGGTCAAAGGTTGAGTCAGTTGGAAATTCGCCAAAGTTTGTTTCCGTCATCAAAGGTCATCAACTAGTAGCTCAAGCTGGCTATGTACCGAGAATTTACAGTGGACTCATCTCAGAAGTCACCTGGTTAGAATTAATCCAATACTTGATGGAACGTGACCTCTTTTTCAACCCAGAATAGGTAACTTTCTGCATAGATCTCGCAAGATCTGCGGAATCTGACCGCCGGATGACGGGATTTGTGACTTTCTTTCTGACCGGGAAAGATATTTCTGCGTCATAGACAGGCACAAACAGGGGGCGGATGCATCCTGTCGGATCGCATCATACAACCATTATAGAAATACAAACGATATGGGGTATACAAAGGTACAAGCGTATATTGTGTGGGGTCGATTGGCTCAAGTGTTGTTAGTTCCAAAGGTTTTATCGTACCGCCCAGCGGCCCGCTCTGCTGCTAAACGACATTGGAAGCAGTACTCATCAACGGTATCGACGTCCTCCTCGATCTGATCGGCATATACCTATGTGCCGTAGTCACCAGAGTCAGACTTGGTTACAAGAAAGGAGATAAGCGCAGACATTGAAGCAACGACACCGTGGAGGCAAACATTCCTGGGGGTGGTAGCGGCTCAGCGTGCAGCGGTAAGAGTTACAGTCTATGACGGCTCTGATCATATGTCGCTGGAAGTGCTGTTCGAGAGTTTGAAGAAATCAGCCGCAAAGTTAAAAACAGTGCCGATGGACAAACCCCGCAGCGTTTCCAACGTGTTCCTTGTCTGCCAAGAACGGTCAGCATGTTTGAAAGCTGTGTCATAGCATACGCACGCAATTCGTCGGCACATGAGTGGTGATAAGTCAAGATGTGGAGAGTAGTTGAAAATAGGTAGAGACGGAGAGGGAGACGAAGGGAAAAGGTCGAGTTTTGGTTGAAGTAGTAACCCGTAACCAAGCTCTATTTATCTCATTTGCTCCAGACCAAGATGGCGTGGCATGCGGCTATACGAATCGCAACTCGGAGCCATCAGTAGCCACATCTTTTTCTTAAAGTAAAGGCTTGCGTGAGACTGAGCACATGTATCAATGTTCCCTCGACCTCCGTTCCGATGGTTATTGGGTTAGGCCGCACATGTGACCAAAGGCAGTAATTATATCCATTCAGCATGCATCAGTCCTGGCGCTGGGGGTTAACAGTGGCCTAGAATGAAATTCCGAGCTCCAATGACAAGGCGGCGTCTTTTGTGTGCTAACTCCTCGCGGATTGGACCTCAGGAGGAATATTTTAAACTGACGAATTATATTGTAAGAGATAACAAAGAAGGTCGTGGATACTTATCGTAACCTTCTTCCGAGAGCCATGATGCTTAGCATCATGGTTGTCGATAACACACCTCTGCTTCTGCCTATACAGATAACGATTGCGGGTTCAGGGTTTGGTTTCGATCAAGCTGGGCTTGAACAGAGATTTTCAAACAGCACGAAGCGATGTGTCTCCCTTAGATGACGTTGCTCTGAAAGATCCCCACAGTCATTCTCCATTTCATTTTCCGAGTTCAGCCTATCGAGCTATAGCTGTGATCGGTGTATGTATAGATTCCGACGAGTGTCATGGAACTATTGTGGCGTTCCATTGTAGTAGAATGGGTTCCAATGACGAATTGCAATGAGGCTTTCCAAAAAGGCTTTCAGAAACCCATCCGTACCTCAGGGTAAACCTCGAGGCGTGAAGACAAAAAAGACGGAGTTGGACCCACGTCTGTTAACCCTGTATAATCCATGGGATCACTCTTGATGCAGGTTATAGTTGAAGTTGTAATATGGACACAGTCGTTTTCATATCGGCAAAGAACAAGATTTGGCGAGATGATGACGGCCCGACCTTTATGCTCAACCCAGAGTCAGAAAGTTCTAATCAGAAAGAAGGGCACGTGCTGAAATGTCCTCAACCACGACAAAGCACGACAAAGTTTTAGTATTTTGTAACGGTATATTCGCCACAGGGTGGGAACAAGAGGGCCTTTAGGACCTTTGATCATTCATTTTTGTCTGGATTAAGGCGGACTACGACAAAGTCCCTTGTCAAGAGATTGAATACGCTACCAAACAGGAAAGCAATCAGTGAACAAGTGAAGATGATTACGTTATAAGGCATGCTAAAGTCTGGTGTAGCGAGATCAACCAGGAGAGTAGGTGTGTATAATCGAGGGTTCGATCCTCTGTTCGCGTTCGATGAGCTATTTTGTTTGGGATCGAACGGAGTAAAAATGGCAGGAGGTAAGTCCCATCCTCTTTGGGCATCTGGAGGATGTTCGGTGTATCGGATGAAGGACTTGGCAACATCCATTTTAAGGTCCAGCGTGGCACCAGGGGGGATTGAAAGCACACATTGGAAAGTTGCAGGTCGAGCACGCGGAACTGCCGGAATATATGTTACCTCCGACATAGCAAGATCTGTCAACGAGTATTACATATATGATAGGAATCCAGTCTTTGAATAGCACATACCATTGCGTGTGCCATCAATGTGAATGTTCAGTGTGTGAAGGAAGAACTGAATATGCCAGGGCATCGTCTCTAAATAGACGACATGCAGCGCCTCGACTTCATGGTTAGTTAACACGACTGAAAGCTGTCCGCGCGCCTGGCTAGAACCCCGTAACGTGCGTTGCACAGATAATGATGTGAGGGGATGATCGAACCCAACAGCTGTTGCTTCTGAGACATGATTTCAATCCAGGTTTATACCACTTACGATATTCGAAGTCTTTGGCCCAGCGGACGCTAGCATCGAGGGGTTTAGACACTAAAATAACCTAGTTAGTCGTATAAGAATGACTTGGAGGGCTGGACCTTACGTTTGGCGATGTCGTAACTACCGACGCCGTCGACAAGCCACGTAGGTTCTGGTTCAATGCGATATGCTCCAGACGTCGGCAATGTCACATGAACTAGGCTCGACTGAGCGATAGGGCATGATCTCTCGATTGTCCGGTCAAACAAAGTTCTGAAAGACCAATCTGAACTGTTTATCAGCACAACACAAAGTCAGTTTAGAAAAAAAAACTTACCTTGCTTCCTTCCCGATGAAGACCGTAGAGGATCAGAGATAGTCTGGAATGTCAATCGTATCTCGACGCCTTGCTCCTCACGCCATAGCACATGAACACTCATCCCATGCCAATTTGCATCAAAAAGACGATGTGGGTTTAGAAGGCTCGCTATGCCGGACAAGGATTTGCACGGTAGAAGTTTGAGAAATGGGGTTAGGTTTTCTGTGCATACATTTTCGGACGGAAGAGATGCATGTCGGATTTGGTGAGGAATTCCCCAGTCTGGAAGGTCTCCTTCTGGAACAAATGATCTTGCAGGTGAAGTGGTCCGCTCCTCGTCAAGGGATCCAAGTGAAGAGCAGAAAAGGCCGGCAAGAGCGTTTCTCAGGCCTCTCCAACGTTCGTCGATACTTTGAAACGCAAGTTTAAGTTACTCAAGGCTGCCGAAGGCTGGCGCGCACGCACCTTGATTGAGCTACATCACCCATCCATGCCCATAGTTCGGCACCAGTTCCTACTCCAATTTCTTCTGGATATCCCCAGCGGTCGTAGTTCCAGTTGCCAGCGTTCAGGGAGAGGTGTAATTCAGTCACGGCGTACTCTCGGAGGATTTGACCAAGAGCCAACGGAAATATAGTGTAATGTTGTGCTTCAGGAAAGTCAGTACCAAATCAAGTAAAGAATCTAAGAGCTTACAATCGTCATCTGTAACAAGGTTTCTGGGATCCCTGGGTGATGCACCCTTCATGACAGTTGTAAAAGAGAATTTGGATGCAACCTTGCCATCTCGCAAAGACTTTATGGTAAGTTTTTCATCAAACTCTTCCGCAACAGAGCCCCCGAGCGTCACAGCACATAATGAGGAGCCCAGGAGTAGTGTGGCTAGCCAGCCAGCCCGCATTCGTGGTTGACGATGACGATAGAGACGACGCGATCAATAACGTGACACGTGTTGAGCCAACGAGTGTGACACGGTGTAACAGGTTCAGGCTCTTTTTTGGCATCAGGTCTGATTTATATTTCAATCGTAACCTCGTAAGTGAATCCTTACAACGCATTGTTCCACTCATTATCTGTATTCTAATTGCCCCTATCCATCTAGATTAAGAAATTTCTTATCTGGTTGAACTATAGATTTAAATTGGACATTCGGGTTGTGAACTTTCATTTGTCGACCCTTGTGCAATTGTTCTCTATCTTGCAGGTTCGTGGTTTATCGCGAGCAGAATTATATCTGTGACTAAAACCAGGTATACGTAGGCATAGAAACCCAAAAGTAGGATAATACGCCGCCGCATTTCAGTTCTTCGTCAATACTAGACATGGCTTCCATCTCGTCCACGCCATTTACTGTCGAACCCGATGACCCTTCAGGGCAGTCATCTCGTGCCAGCCGGCGCGTTATCTTTAACGCTGATGTCCTCAAGGCTGCCAAACTTTGTACTGGTGATATTGTGGCTTTAACCAACGGGGTTAACGCGAACTCACGAAAGGTTTATCGTAGAGAAATTTCCGTGAATTTTCAATGCTAATTTGGTAATGGTAGGGGTTTGCTATTGGAATTGCATGGCCTTCCTTGGAAATATCTCAAAGCTGTAAGTTCACATTTGCTTGTGTCTCCTTCCGGCCCCATATATCACGGATTCATAGCTGTCGTGGTGCCTACTTCCCTCCGTTTGACCGCACGACTTGATGTTGGCGAGCAAGTAAATATATTTCCTTTATCAGGCGCCACACCCTCCAAGCTACCAGCTGGTCTCCCATCTCTGCGAAGCCTGCAAGAAGCAGGAACTATACGCCTGAAAGAAGTTTCCAGTTTCCCCCCTAACGTTACGAGCCATGAGCCTGAATCGAAACAGCGAGATTGGCTTAATTTATTGCTGCACGAATGTCTAGGTACGCCGGTCCTTGGAGTGGAGCAGTTTTAGGATTGATGAGTGGGTATCTTGTTTCTAGTCGATCTCAAGTACATCACATGCGCGCAAATTTTGGAAGTCACTTACGAAACGAAAAGACGTCGATTCTCCGTTATTTCAATCACTGCTAACCGATCCGAGTCCGAACACGTTCCAACCCTTGCACATGACCTTGAGGCCCTTTCCATAGACTCTCAATCGAAATTATGGGCTGTTGGTTGGAACTCCACCATTCTGATATCTGGGACTGGCACACACGAAGTGGCGCCTGCTCACAAGGTAAACCTTCTTTTAACATAAACCCGCGCATGACTAGGTTCTCATGACCCAACGCCTGCCTACAGCAAGAAGTAGAGATCGTGGCGCCTACATCACCTAATGCTGCATATTCGACCATTGGTGGACTTAATAAGCAAATTCAGCAAATCCGTGATCTCTTAGAGATACCACTTACGCGTCCAGAACTATTCCATTACTTTGGTTCGCATCCAGATTTTTCCTTTCTTCCTTCACGTGTTAACCTTGTGATCTCTTGAGGCTTGAAACCTCCGCGGGGAATTCTTCTTCATGGGCCTCCAGGTACCGGTAAGACACATTTGGCTCGCGCCATCGCGTCGTCTACAAAGTCGTCTGTCTTCGTGATAAATGGACCCGAGCTCTCGTCCGCATATCACGGCGAAACAGAGTCAAAGCTTCGTGATGTTTTCCGCGAAGCACGCGACAAGAGCCCTTGCATCGTCGTGTTGGATGAAGTTGATGCGTTGGTGCCTAGACGCGAAGAGGGCGCGGGAGGAGAAGTAGAGAAGCGTGTGGTCGCAACCCTTCTCACCATTCTCGATGGCATGGAAGAAGGCGCCGATGCGGAGGGAAGAGTTGTTGTAATTGGAACAACAAATCGCCCAAACGCCATTGATCCTGCCTTGCGTCGCCCAGGTCGATTCGATAGGGAGATTGAGATAGGCAAGTTACTGTTGCCTTAACTATCTCTGGTCTTTTGCCTGACATGCTAGTGTTTTCCAGGTATACCAGACGCCGAAGCCCGACAGTCTATTATTAACGTCCTATTGTCCAATACCCCCCATTCTATTTCACAGGAAGACTTGCAGGCATTCTCATCTCGTGCCCATGGGTATGTTGGTGCTGATCTCAGCGCTGTCGTCCGGGAGGCAGGTACCATTGCCATTAAACGTTGGCTTGCCAGCCCCGATGGCCAGACAAATCCTAGCAGTATCCCATCGGACTTAAAGTTGACGCTAGAGGATCTCTATGCATCCATGCCAGCTGTCCGGCCTTCAGCAATGCGGTCCTTGTTCGTAGAAGCACCCCCAGTTCGGTACTCTGACATCGGTGGACAAGCCTTTGTGATCCAAAAGCTCCGCGAAGCCGTAGAATGGCCCCTTTTACATCCAGAAGCCTTCACGCGACTCGGCGTTCGACCACCGAAGGGTGTCCTGCTATATGGGCCTCCAGGTTGTAGCAAAACGGTATTAGCCAGAGCCTGTGCATGTGAGAGTGGGGTAAACTTCGTGGCTGTCAAGGGCGCTGAAGTGAGGACTTCTCCACCTTGTTCTCGGGATTACATTAACCGAGAGTGTTTCCCAGCTACTGAACAAATTTGTGGGCGAGTCGGAACGTGCCGTACGAGAAATCTTCCGGAAGGCCCGTGCGGCTTCACCATCAATAATTTTCTTTGTGAGTACAGTCGGTCTTATTTAATTATCCGTGTATTGAATGAAACTATACAGGATGAAATTGACGCCTTAGCTACGTCACGCAGCTCCGATGGAGATACGGGGAACGCGCACGAGGGAGTTCTCACTAGCTTACTAAATGAGATGGATGGCGTACAGGAGCTTGTCGGAGTGACGATTTTAGCTGCAACTAACAGACCCGAATCTATCGTTCGTTTTCTGCTTTCCTCTTTAGTACCGTTTTGAACTCATCGACGACTTAGGACTCCGCGCTCATGCGACCAGGGCGTCTTGATCGAATCTTATTCGTCGGACCACCTGACTATGAAGCCAGGAAGGAAATTCTAAAGATAAGGATGAAATCCATGACAGTTGAACCGGATATCCACCTGGAGACATTAGCAGAGCTGGTAGGCCTATTATGACATTATGCAGAATTGCTGCAACTGACCGTGTGGCGTATGGTAGACGGATGGATGTTCTGGGGCTGAAATCACCGCCCTCTGCCAGGAGGCAGCGATTCTGACGATGCAGAAGGACATTAATGCCCCTTATGTGAGTGTGAAAATATAGAATCGGCCAACGGTTAACATCTTGCGCATTTCATAGGTACCATACGAGGCCTTCTACAATGCCGCAAAAGCCATAAAACGCCAGATAACGCCTGTTGTCCTTCAAAAATTCCGTGACTGGAGAGAAAAGACTCAGGGGCACATTGCATGAAGTGATTGTATGTAGTATGCACCATCCCTTGTGTCTTTGTCGAATAGATTGGTTCTTTGTGATCCACTTTGATCTCGTACTGCCTGATTCTGTATATGTTGTTAATATAGGCTTGATAGGATGTTACTACATAGAAAAAGTGACAGCTGGTCGTCGAAACCCCGGCGTACAGAGGGAGATTCGATAGTAAGATCAAAGATTTATAAAGTGGCTACACTGCTAAGGTGTTTGAAAACCATCGTACAGCATGTTCGAACGCTGTTTCGTACGCTTCAAATGCTTTGGGACCTGTAACCGCGAGATCGGGACAGGCGAATCCCTGCGAAGTACCTACATCGGCAGAAACCAGATATGAAAAGACGTGAGGTAAGAAATCAAGGTTCACACCTTTGTACATCCAAAATTCATGTTCGACAGTTTCAAAACTGCTTTGACATAAAGTTGTCTGGACCTTCCGACGAAGTGACTTCTTGAAGAATCTATCCTCTGTTCATCTCGAATAAGTCCACTCGACATAGAGCAAGAAGTCAATCCGAACCTTCTGCAAACACCCAAGCAGAAGGAATCTGATGAATGATCCTTAGATTTCGCAAACACGATATTAAAAGTCCAAGTACCTTGATTGCTTCAACTTCTGGGAGCGTGAATTTTCGAGGATGATAGACAATGATGCTTTTTATCCATCCTGTCGAAGCTAACCGTATTGCGATAGATCCTCCAGAACGACGTCTATCGCGCATCAGTGAAGCTCTTTACAAAAATGTGACCGAATTAATGCTCACCCTACGACACCAATCTTTGAATAGTTTTTCTCCTCCTGCAGAGCTTTTATTAACTAGATTTACTACGTTAGCTAGGAAAGGGGTTGGTACTTTAACGTACTCTTGCTAATCTCAAGTCGATAGCAGAGCGCCTGTTTTTGATTAGGAGGGGAATTTTTCTTAATTGCACCTTGATCCAATTCCAGGCGCTCGGCTTGTAGCCAGCTACACACAATAAATAAGGATCTGTATATGTGCACATAGAAGACCCTATTCTTGACGCATCAGCCAAAATGTCGAAATGAGAGATTGTGTGGCGTACCTTGAAGGTAATTTGGGACCCAGACATCACAATCAAGCCCCAACGCCAGTTTATCGGCGAGGATACGAGAATGCTCAAACGGATCGTCTGTCAAAAGCAAGATTGCTCGTTCAGATAGCTCGTCCTTAGCATTTATATTAGGCGAAGGAGAGTAGTAAGCGCCATGGGTACTGATATACCCTATAGGCTCAAAGTGAGAGGAACCAGTGATAGAGATCGCACGGGCCGGGGTAAGGCTGCTCATCAGAGGGATGGAAAGGGCACTAACTAGCAAGTAGGTCTTAGATTTATTGGGTGGAAATTGGAAGTGGGCGCTGTTCCACGTCACGCTATCCACGGACTGTATGTCTATGAAAGTCAAGTGCACAGGAGAAGTCGATCAAGATAGAAACTGTTGGAGACCATCAATGTCGGCTTTTAACCCAGGGTGGTAAGTAACTGATTGCATGACTCAACAATTCGGTAGCGCTTCAAAGCTGATTTGGCTTGCCATGAGCGCTGGTGTATTCAAAAGGCGGTCGATGTCGATGAATATTCAAGGTAAGTAGAACCTCAGTGTTTCTGATTGTCCATTCGAGCTTATATCCCTGAAAAGTTTGTTCTATCACGAAATCCCTCCAAGCTGAGTCCCGCAATGATCACAACAGCCACGATATCGCTGCCAAACATATGACCTCCTGCAGAGTAACCATGGAATATGCGAGCTGACCGGAAAATGACGTAGTTGCTTGCGGAATTACGACAGAAAGACGTACGACAGACGTTGGACAAGAGTGAAGGCAAGGAGCTTGAAAAAATATGAACCTACTGGCCAGCTTTGACCCGCAGCCATCGGCAAATAACTGGACCATTCCATGTCCACGCGACCTGATAAGGCTTATGCCGTGAACAACCTGAATTCTAGACAACTTGGATCAGCCTAGCTTCAAAGCCTCAAAGGTCAAAGAATATTCTGCCAAAGATTGCGCAGAATCATCTTTCCCCGAAGAAAGCTTCGTCAGGCCTAACAGTTGAAGTAATTGAGGAAGCAGCTGCGAGCTTATGTACTAGTAGGGCTGAAAGTTGGCTGAAAGAGAAGATGTGGAAATAAATAATGATATTCGTTGTTGCATCACGTGATAACGAAATAAATCGAAAACGGGGACGATCAAGCATTTCTCATCCTCCAACCTCTCGTCAACCTCTTTAACTTATTGTGAAAGTTCTCATAAAGCTAGCTCTCTCTATACACGATGCCACGAGTATTCATTTCTTAGCGGAACATTCTCAGGCTACCGGTTATGATTGCTAAGGCTGGGAATCCGGTATTTCTCATCAGAAGTCACTCACCAGGTGATCGTTTGCCCGTTGGTTTCGCACAAGGTATTAAGGCTACAAAATCACTTGCTCAATATATTCTCCCACCTCTCTCATTACGACATGTATACTACATCGTCAGTGTTTCTGCAGTCTTTGGAAAACGCTGGGATAACTCATGCCTTTGTCAACTGGGGCTCAGACCATCCAGCACTATTGGAGGATCTGGAGAGACAGCGCATGGAAAGACACGGGAAGACGAAACCAGAGATCGTAACCTGCCCAAATGAGATGGTCGCTCTTAGCGCTGCGCAGGGCTACGCCCAGGTCACTGGAAAGCCTGCTGCGGTGATCATACATGTAGATGTTGGGACTCAAGTGAGACCTTTTGGTCAATCTTCGAATCAATCCTGAATGTTGCACAGGCACTTGCGGGAGCGATTCACAACGTAGATCGCGGAAGAACGCCTGTTCTAATCTATGCAGGGGCATCTCCATTCAGCAGCAGCAAGGAGCTGAAGGGAGCGCGGAATGAATGGATCATGTGGTTGCAAGGTATTTGATTTCCCGTAGACCCTTGATCCTTTACAAGCTGACTAGAGAAGATATACCCGATCAAAGTGCCATAGTTCGACAATATATGCGATACACGGCCCAAATCTCTAGTGGCTTATCTGCTCCCCAGTATGTCAACAGAGCATTGCAAATGTAAAGTTCCGGTTTAATCGAACAAAGGTCCTTTGGTTAACGGTATCCAATAGTGCCACCAGCGCACCGAAGGGGCCAGTATATCTATGGGGTCGAAGGGAAGTCATGGAACAAGAATTACCTGACCTTCCGAAAACAATCAATGCTGAACAGTGGCCTTCAATTGAACCAAGTAGCTTGTCTCCAAAAGGTGACATCTCCGTTTCACTAGGAATCATACTTGCAGCAACACTCACCATCACCCTCTCCAGCTGCTACGCAAATCGCGAAAGCATTTCTGTCATCCAAGTTCCCCCTTATCATCACCTCGTTTCTCGGACGCAACCCACGCGCTGTATCCGCGCTCTGCGCGCTCTCCACACTTTTCTCCATCCCCGTCGTTGCCGCCTGTCCCAGTACTGTCAGTTTCCCCTCTTCTCACCCCTTCTACGCAGGTGTCACCTTCCTCGCGCCGGACACCCACACACCCCACTTAACCTCAGCAGATACAATCCTTGTCATTGACTGCGACTTACCCTGGATACCAGCGAACCATGCCCCATCTCCAAACACACGCGTCTTTGTTCTTGATAGTGGCGATCCCCTCCGAAGCACTTCGAGTGTTGGGCACTGGCATGTTGACGCAGAGCTAGTGTGTCGTGCTGATGCTGAGACTGCTCTGGAGCAGCTTGTACAAACTATGAAAGCGCTTGATCCAGACGAGAAGGTGCTCAACAGCCAGGACGTAATCACCCGAGGGAAGGCATTGGAGGCGCAATATAAGAATACGGTTCAGATCCTTGACAAGGCAGAAGCGACCTTACCTAACTCGGAGCTGGCTGGCGTGACGATATCGGTGCCCAACATCCTAGGCGTCCTTCGGACGGTAATACAGCGGGAAACACCGAGCAATGGTCGCGATACGCTGATCTTGAACGAGTCTATCAGCAACTACCCGGCGGTTTGGATGCACATGCGGCCTGAACCAGGAAATATGCTAAGTTCTGGAGGATCGTCGCTTGGATGGGCTCTTGGTGCTGCTGTGGGTGCTCACATTGGTGAGGGAGTTCTTAAAACTAGGGATGGCAAGGGCCACGACTTGATCGTTGTGATCGTCGGCGATGGGTCTTTCATGTTCGGGGTACCTAGCTCAGCCTATTGGATGGCCCGGAAATATAACACCGTAAGTATTACTGCACTTTCTATTGACCATAATAACGCAAAATACCAGCCCTTTCTGACGATCATTTTGAATAATGGCGGATGGAAGGTCAGTCCTTCATTCTGTTAGGCTACTAGGAGCTCGTTTTAACCCAGTCTTCTTGTAGTCGCCTAAACTTTCTATGCTTGGAGTTCATCCCAACGGCTATGGAAGCAAGGCAACCGGTGAAAGGCTTAGTGTAGGCTTTGGCCCCGACTGTCCGGATTATGCACAGATTGCAGTGGCTGCTTCCGATGGCTGGGCATGGGGAAGGCGTATTGGCGGGTCTTCAGTCGATAACGGAATCGAAGCCTTGCAGCGCCTCATCACTGCAGGCGTCGATATCGTTCTTCACGAGGGACGTTGCGCCGTTATTGACTGTGTTATAGAGTCCATTTAAAGTTTGCAACGTCGAATGCTTCTGTAAAGATCGGCATAAAACCTGGTTTACTATTGGAAATACCATTGACATTTTTTGCTACGCTTGAGTGAGTGTGTGTACATCTATGCCACAGAGATTTAGAGCATATTACCGCCATGGAACCAAACTCTACCGCACGCCTCAACAAAATTACGCATAAGGTAAGGAAAAGAGATAACCCTTCCAATGAGATAGATAAATAGCACCAAGCCTCTCATCAACCGCAATCGAACATATCTGCGACAGGTCAATAAAGTTAGGTATTGCGAGGGTGTGCACATGAATCATTGGGGGGTCCACAGTAACATCCCGATGAATGAGACACAAGTGAAACTTGACGGTAGCCATATCTTCGACGATCGCAGCGCTGTATATTCCACAGTTGCCGGAGGCGACCAAGGGAGCTGAAATCCGATCAATGCCTGGTTCACCAACCATACCCCCCAGAGCAGCTTGGGCTGTCACCGCATCCGAAGAGCCAATGGATCGAGTTTCGTCATTCGTGTCTGTGTCGGTATTGCTACGGTGTGTCCGTCCAGTGGAAATAGGCCAGAAGGATGCATACGTCGTTAGAGCATATTCGTTTAAAGCCACATTATGGAAGATATGGAACCCGCGAGATGACACCTTTGCTTCAATGGTATGCATAAACCTGTGAGCCCACCCTCCACTAGCCTCAGGAGGGAAGGGGACAAGGCATCGTGCGACTTGTCTGATCCTAGTGTGCGCTTCCATTCCAAGGAAACCCCAGTCCGAATCGACCTGTCCCGCGGCGAGTCCATCCACTGGACAACGAAATACCTTGTGAGTTTCGTTGTTCGTACCGGCTTCTGATACGAGTATGATGAATAGTGCCGTGTCGACCACGGAACAGAATACAAAAGGGTCCTGAGTAGCAGCCAGATGGCTTAATGTTACGAGTATTATAATAAAAGTAAAATAAGCTTACTGGAGCAGCATCGATAGGTAACGCAACATCGAGGCATATATCGTGAACATAGTTGACAATACGAAGACAGAGTTTCCCATCGAAAGAACGATCGACAAGTCCGATAATATTCATTGAGATGAACAGTGCCAGAGAATCGGTGTATGGAGGACTCGTTGTGAAAAGCTCCCTGATGCTAGGGATCTTCCCCACCCCATAGTCGATACAAAACACCATTAACGAGCTCCTTACCCACGCAAAAATAAAACGTTAATCAAAACAGAAGGTTCATATCCTAATTGATACTGCTCACCTATTCCCCTTGCCCACAGTCAATATAGCCATCAAATGACGCCCATATGCATCAAAATGAGCATGGTGAACGATCGGAAAACTTAGTTCAACGGTAGACAACGAACCCCTGCCTTCACTATCACATAAAATTATATTCTCTCCCCTTTGGGATAACAGAACAAGCGTTGTCCCTGAAATCGCACAAAGGATGTGTGCAGGCGTTACGCTTTCTGAATATTGCAAGACTCTGATAGATCGCGTAAGCCGAGGGCGCTCAGCGTCCCAGTTACGCTTCAGTTTACTCGTTCGACGTGCAACATGTCTTAGGTCCTCCAGAGGAAATTCGGAGAGGTCAAGTTCGCCGCCTACAGGGCACGCCAGATTACGTTCTTTCGCAGTCCTTGTCAATGCGGAGATCCAAAAAGATTTTGAATTCGCGGCTTTATTGCGAAGGGAGGAACAGACCTTGAATGAAAGGACTCGTTAATCATTGCAGTCGGATGGCTGGGAAATGAAAATTTACGGAGACTAAGGAAAGGATGTCGGCCAGCTCTAGATGAGAGCATACGCTCATAATGAGGTCAAGATGCAGATCCTTGAGCATTACTGGGAAGTGGTAAATCAAGTCCAAATGGTAGCTATCAGATTGCGGCGTCGATACGCGTGTCGAAGTTCAAATTCGTGCAAATTAAGTAAAAGGAATGATCATAGCCATCATTACAGAGGATCACTGTTTTGTATGAAGGAGCAAACAAAAGACAACCCATTCTGACGTGCTTTCGCTGATTGGGTTGTATTTTCGATACAGGCTACAAAGGTGGGGCCTGAGGCCTGTGGGTGGGCCCCTCGTGCGCAGTGGACCAAAAGAAGTTTCACTAGGCTCTTGAATATGGCTTGCCCTGATTTGTGGTGGATATATCTGCGACACGCTCAAATTTGGCATTAAAGGTAATCTTAGAAGACAAAGCACTGGGTCGATGGCGTAGCTGGTTATCGCATCTGTCTAACACACAGAAGGTCCTCAGTTCAAACCTGGGTCGACTCATAGGTCGTTCAAATCGCTTTTTCTTCTCTTCGCGTCTATATCCCTCCACACGCATATTATCTTACAGCCAAATTGGTCATTTTCCTTCCTTGGGCTGTGAGTTGTAGTTTTCTAGAGTCCACGTTCTTAGCCTCATCTTTAATATTCTTGCTGCGCCGCAAAACGCGGTTGGCCTATCTCAGTACTATAAACATTGTCATGTGCAGGTGCATAAAGGGATACTCCTTCCTAATTCATCCGGACGAGAGTCAGACATTGTAGGTTCTACATCAATACCTACCTATTCATGTTTAAGAGATTTTGACTGCCAACTTAAGTTCGGCAAATTTGGAACACGGGAAGGTGAGGAGAAGCTTCCGTAAACTTAGATACTCATTCTACCGTTTAAACGCGTTTTACCAATAAGCTAGATCACCAGTACTTTGTATAATTCCTTCTGTATGGGCGTTACAGGTTCGAATATTAATCGCTTGCGTTGGTATCGACGCGAATATAATAAGATGCAGTCCAATTTGAGCTGGGTAGTTACACATGTACAATCACACTTGATACAACTATACACTAGGAAGAAGGGTTGAAGACAATCTGATTTAAAGAGGCTTATTGATTTCCTGCTGAACCTCGCCTTTCGCCTTCTGCGCATTTCCTAATACGTGAAATATATATATCAGTTAACAATGAAGGTGATAAATCGCTGTCTATCTCACCAGAAGTCTGCTGTGCTTTATCACCAGTGATAGCGCCAACTACAGAGTCCTTGTAGCCGCCGATGCGGTCTGCAGTGCCTTCAGCGTAGCCCTGTGCTTGAGCTGCTTTGTATTCGGCCTCGCCCTCGGCGTGTTCCTTCTTCCCAGACTCCTGCCAAGTCGTCGCGCCCGTCAGGTTGCCGATCTGTCAGCAAGCATAAGCCACAAGTCCAAGTTGTACACTGGCACGTACAGTCTCTACAGCAGTTCCTTTGACGGAGTGGAATTGACCGGTAGTCTTGCTGTCGCGACGGTTAGAACTACGGAATATTTTGACGCGAAATGCGTAACATACTTGGGGGATCCGTTGGAAGACATAACGAAAGATGTGTTATTAACAGAAGTGGTTTGGGGTATTGTGAGTGGTATTTGAGAGCTTGAGAGGAAGGCTATAGGAATGTTGGTTTATATAGGCCCAGTAATCGATAACTATGACGTTTTGGTTGGCTTGGTTGTGACGTCGTCGATGTCTCACTTTTAACATGTGATGCAAGCGCGGGATGACGTCACCAGGAGGAGTACATGACGCTCTGTGGCAATAGGCATAAATCTGCTCAGAATAAAATATTGAAGAGCAAGTACAGGAAAAGAGAAGAGAGCGTGCACTAGAGAGCCGTAATATCACCTTGGCATGTCATTGTTCCATCATGATTGAGATAGGAACCTTTGCGTTACGAAAACAAAAGAAATGCTGACAAATGGTATGCCTTGCCAAGGTATTTGATATCGAGTTTTCCGAATTGTATCGTACAGGTAGTGTGGAGTCTGCAAAGTGGGGCTACAGTTCCAGAATAGAGAGCAGGGCGTTGTAAACGCAGAGGGCTACGGCATGATATGTAGGGGTATAAACAGGGCATAAACAAGCTTGGGCTACAAAAAATCAGGATCGAATACAGGGGCGACGCAACCCACCCAGAATGCAGGCGAAATGGATCAAAGCACGGATATTGTAGTACAACAAGAAGGGGTGTGGTGGAGGCGACGGATACGTCTTTTAATTTTTTTTCAGATTTCTCTCCACAACAAGTCAGTGCTGATATCTCCGTCGACGCGACAGATGCCATTGATGGCAGTGACCACCGTACGATCGAAGTTATTGACGAAGACCACGCGAGTCACACTGGATGCATACAGACGCATCTCGCTAGCCAGTGCGCGGAAGGCAGCGGGTGATGTCGGAGCAGGTACCCACTCTGACACCTCTACTTCGACACACTGTACACGCGGCAGACGCATCAGGAGGCCATAGAAGTGGAGGCGCTAATAAACAATCGAGGGGCATCAGCACAAGGAGTGATGTGGATTTAAAGAAGGCGCACCTCATTCCCTAAAATCGGCAAGACGAGTGTGCCAACGTAGTGTAAGTTGCTGGCGGTCGTTTGGGTGTCTACGATGCACGAGAGGAGTTCCATTGAAAAGGCTTCGCTGTATGTGGAGTCGGCGATATCAAGTGCGTGGAGAGGCTGGGTAGAGAGTTTTATTTTGGAAAACAGGCGAGCCATCTCCTCTTGCTTCTCGGAGGGTTCCGAACGCGAAAAACATGTTTTCAGATGGGTGATAGGGCGGCCCGGGACAATGGCTACTGCGGCTTCTGAAAAGGTACATTCGAGAGTCGCTAAATTAGGGAGAGAGTCGGAATTGAGTAAAACAGAGGGTGAAGGCGCATTATTCGTGGGCGTGATGGAGCCGTTTTCATTATAGTCAATAATGTAGAGATCGTCAAGGTCGGTCTGCGTATTCAGAAATTCGATAAGGTGGAGGTCCCAGTCAAGGTCGCCATGGAATCGTCGAAGCCGAAAGGTACAGTTATCAAGGATCCATGCTACTGCCTTGTTGGTGTTGACATGAACATGAATATTTAAATAACGAAGCCGTGTTGTTTTTTGCAGAGCGCTCGCAATTGAGGGCCAATATACGTCAGGGAGCGGTGGTGACTCTGCATGCGATTGACTTTCTTCGCTATCATCTTCACTGTCGCTATCTTCGTCCGATAGAGACAGTGTAAGAGCGTCCACAAGAACAGATAGTCGGGGCTGTCCGGCAAGGGTGGTGCAAAGGGAAATCGTGTCACGAATGTCACGCAAGAACAATGTGTTGTATAGCGCACGTTCGCAGGCGTATTGAAATCCTTTGGACACCCGGCAGAGTGTAGCTATGTCGGCGCGGCTTCCAAGATATTTTACAATGTTACGATAAGCCTCGAGTGACAATTCCATATACCCTACAGCATCACCTGATTTCGATAATTAGCTTGGGGTGGAAATATGTAATAATACAGGCAGCTCACAGGCTCCTGGCAGGAGAAGACGGCTACTTTTGAGAAAGGTGACGATCAAGCTTTGCCCGAGTAACTAGAAAGTGTGCTAGGATAGGAAAGGATGAATAAAATAGCCGCCACAGGTTAAGCAGATCGAAACTTACCAGGTAAACGGAACTTTTCGATGCTTGCGGGCTGTAAATAGAAAAGCAAACGTTCAGGAGGTTGGAAGCAGGAGTAACGCGCTCGAAAAATGACAAATGAAATAGAGTGCGATGTTTATTTATGCGGGGCATCATCAGAATCACCATGCGGAGGCATTTCGGAATCCGGAATTGAGCAGATCCGATCTCCATTTAAAGTCAGTAGTGGTGAAAGCAGTTTCCTGTTCACAAGGCCTTCCGTATCGCCGCCACCCGCATCGAATTCTTCCGTTAACCATCCTGGTAGCACACCACTGAAGGGGAAATACTTTGCCACATTCTTTTACCACGTGGAAGCCATGTGGCGAGGTGGTGGGCCGGGTTGTTGGGATCGGCACAGTCGGAGGGCAACGGCAACCCTTCGCGATGTCAGGCTCGCAACCTTGAAGTTTATTGAAATAGACAATGGATAGTGATGCATGTGTCTGGGTCTGTCTGGGTCAAGTAGACATAAGAGTCGAAGGCTATCTTGTCGACTTGTCGCCGTGACACCATGAGCATGAAGTACCATTTCAGGAACTACGGAATACGCGGCTCGCCCAAGCGATAAGCTGAGCGATATGAAGGTCTTGAAGTACGCGAAGATCCAGCCTGTTGGGGTTAACCTAGTCCAAGTTGGAGCAGAGAGATGGGATAAACAACATATAAACATGGGGTCAAATAATGTGTTTCATTCTACCCTGGGCTCATCAGGCACACACACATATTAAAGAACCAACCCACAGCATTCATTGAACAACTCACAGAGAAAGTTCGATATTGGCGCTCTCAGGTCCTACGGGCTACATAGTATGAAAGGACCGACTTTCTGGCATCGAGTCTATGCTGTAGGGCGAGCCTGGTGATGAGGCCTTGAGGGAGAGTCGTTTGTTTGCCAGGGCAGCTGACAAGATCACGAAGGAATTTTCGATAACAACCTGTTCATATGTGGACGTTAATGGCGCAATGGAACTTCATTACCGAATTGCGGGGGAAATAGGGACCATGGGCGTTCGAAGAACCAATAGGGTGCATCATGTCGAAGTGTTGCGAAAGTGGCAACAAAACGTCTGACGTCTCGAAGGATAGGTTTTAAAGGTTCGGTTGAAAGTCGGAAATCATGGAGTCAAGATGAGAAATCCCATATGAAAATCATCATCGCTTTACAGAAAAAGGAGGATGGAGAAGGATGATCTGAGTACAGTCGTTTGTTTTTCGGAGAATGTACGGGTGGCGTTTATACTTTCACCGTTGGACAGGCCTGGAACAAGTTCATTCGAGCTTCATGACAGACAGAATGGAGCAGGTCCCAGCGCGAAGTTAATGAGAAAAGGGTATCATTTTTGTCATGCATCTCAAAGTACAACTTATTAATGCAAGTCAGGAGGTTAGAATGAGTACCATGAAGACTTCGGGAAGCAACCCACTTAACTATTCATTCACTCAAGTTTTTCTAGTTCTTCGAGCCGTGATAGTACTACGTCCTTACTAGTCTCCTCGATCTCTCCGGCAAGAAAGATCTCGTCAAGGATGGCGTAGACCTGACAACAGAAGTCGGTCATAAAACGGGAATTCAGAAGATGTATAAATACTTTGTAGAAGTTGAACACCAGGTCGAGCTCGCAAACGTTGTCGAAGAAGGAATCTACACGGCAGGTAAACCAAGAGTAAATGACGTAATGTGGTGATATAAACGTACCCAAAACCTCAACGAAGAGGTGGATAGCCTCTAGATACGCAAGCTCATTATCGTTGGCATCGACACATAAACAGAAAAAGAGTCCAGCGTAGCGTCGGTACACAATTTTGTAGTTGCGGAACTGGTAATACGACAGGTTAGCCTTTGATGTAAATGTCCCGTTTTAAATCGATGAGTACTTCGACGAAATTTGATTGGTATTTTTGATCTCGTGGTGCAACTAGTCGATGTACTTCCCCTCGCAAACGAACCTGCAACATCAGTTAATGGGATATCCATATACAATTACAATGATCACAACTAAACGTACCTTTTCGTCATCATCGTACGGTACATACCATTTTGATAACCTCGTTTTACCTTGACGATTCTGAAAAGTTGTTAAGCCATTGGAACCCTGGGTTGAATGGTAAATTCACCTGGACAAGTATGAACCTGATCATGGTTCTTCGTCAGAATGGGTTGTCCGTATTTGTTGCGTAACACTTTGTCAAGCATCACCATACAAACGTTTGCTCTGAACTGATCAATCCTGTACCACTTGAACTCATTACGGAAATGCTCATGCCTCTTGAACTTTATCCCAGTATTTGTTCTCATCTAGAACTGACCGATGCCCTTTTCTTAGCCTGGTTGAGAAGGTCCCCAGCAAGGAACTCTTCAGCGAAGAGCGTCCAGATCCTTCATTTGGGGATCACCATGCAATTTATTTTCACCTTAACGAATGTCATAGGACTTGTTGTTCGCTCCTGGAGTGGAGACTATTATCTCCGTATCGTCAACTATGTCCACGCTGCGTACTGGGGTATTGAGTTACCTCTATAAACGCCCATGCGGTGAGTTTATTTCATTATATCACACCTCGAGATGCGGACACAATCGTCTATCGCTTTAGGACCCTTTTATTTCCTGCTCCGTTGTCGAAATGGTGCCATTCATCATAGTCATATCAGAAGCCGGTACCTGTGACAAAACTCACGACATCTATCGCTGTCCAGTGGACAGATTCGCCTTGGGACAGGCCAATTCGAATTGGAATTGGAATTCTCTTTTTTTTTTCGAATTGAGAACCGAGTTCATACAAGTTGGGAGATGCATTCTTCCTTCCGCTCCTGGTGCTATTGAGGGGTCAACACATAGGCATATGGATACCGTCGACGCAGAGGTGACGTCTAAAGGGTTCCACGTCTTCTATAACATCGTTCTGAATATATATAGGCTAACGACGTTTGAGTCCTTCTGGCCTACTACAGCTGGATGGACGCACCGTGGCAAAATCAATGACGAAATTTGATCCATAAACTCGGATGCGGGGGCAGGAGTAGCAACAGCCACAGCAGATCTAGGGGCTATGATTGGGGTAGCGGGCACGGATGGCGTTTCGGTTCCCTTGGTGGTATCCAGCCGCTGTGAAATATACAGCGTCGCGATTATCGTGGATGCCATCATCAGGTTTGAGTTGTGTCTCATTCGACGGGATGTTACTGTTGACCCTCCAATAATCCATGTGTGTACCCTCGCTGTCCCGAACTTTATCAATGTTTCGGAGATATATTTGATTGCGATTGAAGAGAGGCTTGGGATTATATATCTATCTCATTTTAATGATGCTCTGTTTTCTCTACCTTACGCATAATTGGTTGGATGTGCGCGTAGCGATTGATCCCCTGGTGGTAGGGGAACGGAATTATAGGCACTCGTATTGCGTAGATATACATGCTCAGGATCTTTAGTTGATAAGAAGATAATGATAATTTTGCGAAGGGAGCGAGTTTATTATATTGAGTCGACATGATCTCAAAGCGAAGCCTAGCTAGATCAGTGACAGCGTTTTAATGAAGCCATTTCTATTCTCAATCCTTGGTCACGTAAATTATTGATTATGAATATCTCGTCAATGCATGGATTCACGGCGGTTTAGGACAATAATTCATTCTCAAGCTTTGTTTCTACATGAATACACTGAGGTATGCATGTATTAGTAGTACTGATATTCAATCTAGGGGAGCCTGGATGTTCAATTTCAATTTCAATCGCAAATTGCAAATATTGACAGAGACATCTTTGAGGTCGCGTTATCAACCTCACTACTCGGTCTCTGAGCTGGAGCCGGTTTCTGGCTGTTTCTCCTTGCAAGTCTACGGCATCAAATATAAAGGCACGGGTTAGCCCACTGGTACTAGGAGAAGGATACCGTGAGCGTACTTACACGAAACTTTACAGCAGAGAATGGAGTGCCGGTTAGTTGGCAAGGCGGTACATTGGCAGAAGCCACTGCCACTTACAAAAGGAAACCCACAGCTTTTCAAATTCTCCAACATGATTTGACAGTGCATGACTCTCCAGCGGCCATGTAGACGTCAGGCTCGACTTCGAGGACACTCGCAGACGCCTTGCCCGAAGCAAAAAGTAAAGCAGAAAGGCCGAATATCGCGACGTTGACCAAGGAGACGCTGAGGCGCATAATATTAGGAGATGAGGTGATAGCGCAGTACTAGTCCGAGTGGCGGAACTGGCGAATAGCATAGTACCTGGACAATAGAGGATTTATAGTTGGACTCAGAGCCCTATACTCCCCTCCCCGGATGCCGTCTGCCATTTATTGATAAGTACTCGTTTTGCATTCTCATGGTAACCTTCGTTAGGCTCCACAATTGATGTGCAACTTGCAAACATTTGTAGGGCACATGATCATCATGCCCCAGCCCTACTTGGGCGCCGAACGGAGCCTAAGTAAGTGTTCAACGACGAAACGATGAAGTGACTAGATTGTTACACGTACACGTACCATCTGCCCAATGTCAATCCCGTGAAAAGTAAACCCTGACAGACAGAGACGCAGACTATCGTAATTGAATAGGTTGTCGAAAACGAACGTTCCAGTATAACAACCCCTTTGACAATATAGTCATAAATCCAGAAAAATGGCAAGGATGAGTTGTAAAATGAAGGTACACCGTAGGTGACCACGCACGACGCCAGCAGGATTTGAACCTGCGCCCTCAAAGAGGAACAGATGAATTAGGAAGGCTCAAACCCCCAAAGATTCTAATCTGTCGCCGTAACCACTTGGCTATAGCGCCGTCGAGGTTATAAAGTGTGGTTGTGGTCCCGAGACATATCTATATTCTGATTCTGAGGGGCAGTCCAGCACTAAGTACTGTAAGCGCGCGCAGATAGAATGCGGTTGTCCCCTTTCAATGGTGATTTGTTGTAGCTGCGGGGACAGAGACGAAGACCACATGACCGGAGTTTTCCTCCAGTTCCTGCGCGAAATGGCAAGGGTGCTTGCAGTGTCATGACGTCACTGCACATAGAGGGTATAGGTGAATAGGTGAATTCAGTGGTTAATCGAACAACAATTGATTCTCAAACTTGTTTTTTGTGAATATGGATACGCTGAAGGTAGCCTGTAGGACTTATATTTCTTCGCAATGTTGCGCTGGATTGATCGTGGTGAGCCCGAAGAAACCTCCGTATGACCATCACTGTTGGCTAAGCTGCAGCATTTCGAGCGTCCTGTGCAGCGATTTAAGATGCCTGATATGGGATCTATTGTGCCGTGTGCAGACTTGAATTGAGCGGCGTGAATTGTCGGAGTCCAAAAGACCTCGTGTTGACGTTGATCAGATTGAAGTACGAGAAATGGCATCCAACGACGAGGAAACTCACTTCAGAATCACTTGTAAGAGTTATTATCCAGTTCTCTCAGCCCCACGCTAACGTGTTTCCAGACGTCAAAGACGTCAATATACCGCAAGAGAAAGCTGGACACTGGTATGCTGTCCTATCGACCGAGGGTATTCCTTGCGCTGGCCCCTTCACTTTGTCGTTGAGAGACAAGGGCCAAGCTTCTTTTTCTTTGTGAGCCTTATCCCACGTTTGGTTTTCTTGGCTGACTCTCTTATGCAGCATATTGAATCCTTCGGTTGCCATCGGCGTTCAACTGTTCGCGAAACACAAGATACAGATGTTCCACTCCGACGTTCTCATTGCTCGAGGGTATATTCCATGTGATTCCCTTGCAGGGGAGGTAGAAGGTGTGTTCCCCGCTACACCAGTCATTGGAGTCATATACCGACATTAAATTGTCCTAGTCGTCTTGACACCGACCTCTGAATACCGCAAAAAGAATCCTTTGAACCCTACACTAGTTTTCAACATCGAAATTGTCACGCGTACCGATATGGCAAAAGCCACCATCGATGCTGCATCGCTCGAGGTAGACCCCAGGTTGTCCAAGGCCATGGTCGTCATCCGTCGTATCGTCAACGTCGGGATGGCGTTCTCTGAGGTACATGCACATATATCTCTTCACCCCCTACCAACCCTGAACCATCCATAGCTCAATCCAATTGCGAAGACGGTCATGTCACTCGTCGATCTCGGGGTCTCTGTAAGTCAAGGCCGGTATCCCAAACTGTTAGTCCTGAATTCTTTATGCAGGAATTTGATGCCCTTCTCAAGCGCAATGACTCTGTCTTTCCTCTCGTCGAAGCGCTTGGCTACGCTAATGTGCTCATTGTGGATTGGGATGATCCATCTCTTGTCGGGCATCGGCCGAATCAAGAACGAGTGTGCCGAGAGCTGTTACCCGAGATAGACCAGTGCCTCAAACTTCTACAGCAAATTTTACAAGCCCACTATCGTGCGTCTATGTTGACAATCTTATCCATACCCTAAACCTGGTCTTAGGGAAATGGCCTTTGGAAGAGTTAATCAAAGAGGTCGATATTCACTGCAAGAAACTTGGTGAACTTGTTAGACGCTTGGAATCCAACCAGCATCTGGATACACAGCATGCAGTTATCAAAGTTGAAAAAGCTGTTGTGGCGGTGCGAGATGGGCTTTGTAAGTACTCAACAAGCTTTTGTGTCATGTTAAGACTCATCGATGAACTACAGATAAGGACAGTGTTCTCAGCAAACTCTGGGTTGCTAAAGATGCTGGTTCTGTTGGCTCCAAGGCTTGTCTAGAGGGCACTCGTGTTGCTCTTCTTCAGCGCATTTGTGACTGGGCCTTGGATCCTTCAGGTAAGAAGACTTTATTACTGAATGGTGCAGCAGGCATGGGTAAGTCAGCCATTGCCCATACCATTGCCAGACAGCTTGAGGATTCTGGTCATGCGATTATACCTTTCTTTGCATTCAATCGTTCTGTTCAAGAACGATCCTCATCTCAGCTCATCCCAACCTGGATGAAATATCTTGCTGAACACAATGTAAAATACTTAAGCTACCTGCAGACCTTGGAGGACAATAAATTAGGCTCTACTGATATTGTTGATCAGCATAATATCTTGCTACTCAAAGGCCTGTTATATGGTATTGATGATGGCCGGATTATTGTGTTTATTGTGGATGCTCTTGATGAATGTGATCAAGCTGAGGCCAGACAACTTATTTCTTTGTTGCATGATTTATTACTGCTGCCTGGACTACCTTCATTTGTCCGCTTTTTTTTCACATATCGTCTGGACCCACATATTGTGGAGTCATTGCAGGATGTTTCTGCCTTGAATATTTCTATTGATGATGAGCATGATACTCAGGCTGATGTTTATAAATTTGTCTCATCTAAAGTGATGAGGTCTGGTTTTGAATTTCTTGTGTCTGATGTTGCAGAAGCAGCACAAGGCTTGTTTCAATGTGCTGCATTGATATGCAATGAATTGACAAAATCTCGCAAATTAATTTCAGCATCAAATAAGCGTAACTTCCTTAAAAGATTGAAGAATGCACCTGGAACATTACTTTATCAGACTTATTACCTTATTTTGAGTATGTATATTGACCAGAACGACAATGACTTAGTCAAGCTCTTTCAACAACTTATGGCATGGATTTTGCTGGTGCAATCACCTCAACCACGTGATGTATTCTATAAGTTAGCTTCTGTTCTTTTATCACAAGATGAACAGGAGGATATGAGAAATATTCTGTCATGCCTTGGCTCTATACTTAGTGGAGCTACCAGTGGTGATAAGCCTGTTACTCCATTTCATACATCTATGCATGATTTTCTAGTTACATCTACTGAAAGTAAAGAGTATTGTGTGGATCTTAAATCTGATCATCAAGAGAAGCTTGCACTGGCATGTCTGAAAATTATGAACTTGGAGCTTCATTTCAATATCTGTAAACTGGAAACATCATTTGCTTTGAACTCTGAGGTTCATGACTTACCTCAACGGGTCAAAAAAAATATGTCATCAGGTCTTCTCTATGCAAATCAATGCACTGCATATCATGTTCAAAAGACATCATTGGGATCTATACTAGATATCAAAGAACAGTTAGGGGCATTTTTAGAGCACAAGTATCTTTTCTGGCTTGAGGCACACAGTTGTATGGAAACAGAAAACAATAATAGTCCAGGTGTGCAGTTAGATAATTTTTTGAAATGGACTAAGGTAAGTCTATTGTGCAGATAGAAGAAATATCAACTAAATA
Source organism: Tephrocybe sp. 9980TJB (assembly GCA_018220975.1). Classification (NCBI taxonomy): domain Eukaryota; kingdom Fungi; phylum Basidiomycota; class Agaricomycetes; order Agaricales; family Lyophyllaceae; genus Tephrocybe; species Tephrocybe sp. 9980TJB. The sequence goes on from JABAJU010000065.1 coordinate 108,692, forward strand.
TTTAGTAAGAGAGAAGCAGCTATAGGTCTAAAAAAAATGTTAGAAGACTTTATAAAGTTTGAGAGGCGATTTCGAGGGGGTTATCAGCTATCTGCTCCTCAGGTATACTATTCTGGTCTAGCATTTTCTCCAAAGACCTCAATAGTAGCTAAAACATATTCTTCAAAATTTCAAGGGCTTATAAAAGTGATAGATGGAGGTGATATTATCTGGCCATTAACAGAACCACTTGTTTTTGATGCAAGTGATGATGTTAATGCTATAGCATGGTCACCAGATGGCAAGCACATTGTATCTGGCTCAAATAACAAGCCTATTATAATCTGGGATTTAGCAACAAGCCAGCAGACTAAGAAACTTCATGGGCATGATGACCGTGTAAATTCTGTCGCATATTCACCAGATGGCAAGTATATTGTGTCTGGATCAGATGATAGGACCATCAGAATGTGGAATGCAACAACAGGCCAGCAGACTAAGGAACTTTATGGGCATAATAATTGTGTCACTTCTGTTGCATTCTCATCAGATGGAAAGCATATTGTGTCTGGATCATGGGATCAGACCATCAGACTCTGGGATGCAGCCACAGGTCAACAGGTCAAAGAACCTTTTTATGAGAATGATTCTGACATAAATTCTGTTGCATTCTCACCAGATAGCAAGCACATTGTGTCTGGCTCATTGAATAATACTATCAGAATCTGGAATGCAGCAACAGGCCAGCAGACTAAAGAACTTTATGGGCATGATAATTGTGTCACTTCTGTTGCATTCTCACCAGATGGCAAGCACATTGTATCTGGATCATGGGATCAGACCATCAGAATCTGGGATGCAGTCACAGGTCAACAGGTCAATAAATCTTTCTATGGCCACAATGATAGTGTAAATTCTGTGGCATTCTCACCAGATGGCAAGCATATTGTGTCTGGATCAGATGATCAGACTATTAGAATCTGGAATACAGCTACGGGTCAACACATCAAAAGCTCTCTTCATACACATGATAATTCAGTCAGCTCTGTTGCATTCTCACCAGATGGCAAGCAGATTGTGTCTTGCTCATTTGATAAGACTATCAGAATATGTGATGTGGTCATAGATCAAGATGTTACAGAGCCTCTTAATGAGCATGATAATCATGTCAAAGAGACTCTTGATGGACATGATAGTTATGTCAGTTGTATTGCATTCTCACCAGATGGTAAGCACATTGTATCTGGATCATGGGATAAGACTATCAGAATCTGGGATGCAGCCACAGGTCAACAGGTCAAAGGACCTTTTTATGGGGATGATTCTTGGGTTAATTCTGTTGCATTCTCACTAGATAGCAAGTATATTGTGTCTAGCTCATTGGATAAGACTATCAGAATCTGGAATGCAGCAACAGGCCAGCAGACTAAAGAACTTCATGGACATGATAATTTTGTTAGTTGTATTGCATTCTCACCAGATAGCAAGCACATTGTGTCAGGATCAGATGATAGAACCATCAGAATCTGGAATGCATCCACAGGTCAACAGGTCAATAAACCTTTCTATGGGCACAATGATGGTGTGAATTCTGTTGCATTCTCACCAGATGGCAAGCATATTGTGTCTGGATCATGGGATCAGACTATCAGAATCTGGAATGTAGCCACAGGTCAGCAGATCATAGAACCCCTTTATGGGCATGATGAAAATGTACATTCTGTTGCATTCTCACCAGATGGCAAGTATATTGTCTCTGGATCATGGGATCAGACTATTAGAATCTGGAGTGCAGTTACAGGTCAGCAAGTGAAAGAACCTTTCTATGGGCATGATGCTCCAGTCACATCTGTTACATTTTCACCAAATGGCAAGCATATTGTATCTGGCTCAAGTGATGCTACTATCAGAATTTGGAATGCAGTCACTGGTCAGCAGCTTGGAGAACTTAATGGACATGATAAGCAGGTAACTTGTGTTGCATTTTCACCAGATGGCAAGCATATCGTGTCTGGATCAGATGATGAGAGCATCAGAATCTGGGATCTAGCCATAGGTCAGCAAGTCAACAAGCCTCTTTTTGAGCATCACAATTGGGTCAATTCTGTCACTTTCTCCTCAGATGGCAAGAACATTGTTTCTGGACTGACTGAAATTCAACTCAGGTTTTTTCCTTTTTTTTTCTCACAAATTCATACTCTAATATTTTCTTTTAGACATTTAATCAACATGACCTTTTCTATTGTTTTTAAAACTCCATGGTTTTGTTTTGCTGACAAAACACCACTACATCTTCTCTGGATTCCTCCAGTTTTTCGACAGTCTTCCTTTATTTGGAAGTCATGTTTAATGGAAATATCTCATAAGAAAAAATGTTTTCTTGACTTTGAAGACACTATTTGTGGACTTAAATGGGCAGACATTTATAAAATTTCAAATCCTTAAACAAAATGATAGTGCTACAACAAATATATTTCTGCATTCATTATATGTTGCCTTTTAATTCTGGATTTGTCATTACTTTTATTGAGATATACTTGCTGTGCTTACAGAACAAATAAAATCATCTATAAATATACCATACTGTAACAGAATCAGTGCTTGACATCACGAGGTAACTTTTATTGCCAATATCTCATCAGATCCAAATGATCCAATTAGAGTACAGTTAGCAAGAGTTTGCCAATGATATTGTCAACCAATCTACCAGACTATAAGTCAACAGATAAAACTTCTGCATAGTCCTTGCATAGTCTCTCTTAAATAATACCAATCAATTATATTATATTCAAAGACTAAGCTATTACTACAGAGAATACTAGTTAGTCTACACTAGAGATAGTACTAGATAAGGGTCTTCCAACTTTTTCAAAGACTCTAAGTTCTTCTTATATTTGAAGTGCAGCAAAAGCATCTAAAGCTGCATACTGCTTTTGGCTATTAAACAGGCCTGAAATTGACCATTCACTTTGTCGCTCTTCTTTTAAGAGAAAGTATTATAATGTAAGGACTGACCGCCCAACGTTCGCAGACTTTCCGTTGAGTAAGAAATGGCTCTGCTCCGGTAGCAACCTGCCCATCCGATTGGTCGCTATTTAAGTTTGCTCAATTTCTGAATCTCTCGACAGTGGCCGTAAAATTCTGGCTAATGGCGAGGTCTAACCTTCTAAGCATTTGTGTCCACATAATTCAACCTTTTTATTTCGTGCGCAGATTGTTCGAACACGTGATGTGGAGATTGTTGAGGCCGCTGGGCCATCAGCTACCTTAATTAATTACCGTTTGTTATGATTTGATTTCCGTGTAATCAAATTATTAGCTGACGACTTCGACGGAAGTCTGGACACCGTTCCCAGCACCAGCTACAATGCGGAATGCATCCGAAGGATGGACAATAGTGATGGACCTGACAAGAGATTCAGAGATTTCCCGCACCATGGGTGCGTTTTATCGATTCTCTCCAGCTTTGATTCTACATGCTAATCCCATCTTTGTACAGTGCTCACCTCAAAAGAAAAGCCAAGACTCATCAGATAACTCATCTTATCGTCGTTTCGTACCCGTCGGTCTTGCGGATATGGGATACGACGGACCTGGAGAATATCGCGGAGGTTTTGAGGTTTCCGCTGGCAAAGTTGAATTTTGGAAAGGTAGAGGGGCTTGCTGGAGTTGATGCATGCTGCTGTGCTGCTGGGTCGGACTTGCGTGAGTATCTATCTACTCATTACTTAGACCTCCTACTTGTTATCTTAACAAATGCGCAATTTCACCCCTTATCTAGCTCAACACTGACGATTTCGTCGTTCTGCCAGGGGGTGAATACATTACGGATGCAAGAGGAAAGACATCCCTTCTTTCTGAGCTCCGCTCG
>JABAJU010000066.1:0-106763 GCA_018220975.1 Tephrocybe sp. 9980TJB
GTGAGTAGCTACCTCTCTATCTATACATACATACTCAATAAACTTTGGATTTCCCTCTGCCAGCTGTGTGACTGTTCTACAGCCCCCAGAGGTTGCCCTTACACTAACCAGTGACTACATCCCAGATTTTAATAGTTGCATCACTTGACCCAGACACAATGTGCTTGCCATCTGGTGAGAATGCAACAGAATTGACCTGACCATAATGCCCTTGAAGAGAATCTAAGACCTGTTGACCAGTGACTGCATTCCAGATCTTAATAGTTTTATCACTTGACCCAGACACAATGTGCTTGCCATCTGGTGAGAATGCAACAGAATTGACCCAATCATAATGCCCTTGAAGAGGCTTTGAGACTGGCCAACCAGTGACTGCATTCCAGATTCTAATAGTTTTATCACTTGACCCAGACACAATGTGCTTACCATCTGGTGAGAATGCAATAGAATTGACTGAACTATTATGCACTTGAAGACGCTCTGAGACTGGCTGACCAGTGAGTGCATCCCAGATTCTAATAGTTGCATCAAATGATCCAGACACAATGTGCTTGCCATCTGGTGAGAATGCAACAGAATTGACCTGACCATAATGTGCTTGAAGAGAATCTAAGACCTGTTGACCAGTGACTGCATCCCAGATTCTAATAGTTTTATCACTTGACCCAGACACAATGTGCTTACCATCTGGTGAGAATGCAATAGAATTGACTGAACTATTATGCACTTGAAGACGCTCTGAGACTGGCTGACCAGTGAGTGCATCCCAGATTCTAATAGTTGCATCAAATGATCCAGACACAATGTGCTTGCCATCTGGTGAGAATGCAACAGAATTGACCTGACCATAATGTGCTTGAAGAGAATCTAAGACCTGTTGACCAGTGACTGCATCCCAGATTCTAATAGTTTTATCACTTGACCCAGACACAATGTGCTTACCATCTGGTGAGAATGCAACAGAATTGACCGGACCATAATGCCTTTGAAGAGGCTCTGAGACTGGCTGACCAGTGAGTGCATTCCGGATTCTAATAGTTTTATCACTTGACCCAGACACAATGTGCTTGTTATCTGGTGAGAATGCAATAGAATTTACCAAACCATAATGCCCTTGAAGAGAATCTAGGACCTGTTGACCAGTGACTGCATCCCAGATTCTGATAGTTGTATCACTTGACCCAGACACAATGTGCTTGTTATCTGGTGAAAAGGCTACTGCAGTAACTGGCAAAGCCTGTGCCATTGTATCAATCTCTGATGGCTTATGAACCTGTTGAGCATCTATTCACACAAAGAAATCAATCAGATACTAATATATAAATGAGAACTGTTAGACATACTAGGTTCATTTAAAAGCTTAGAATTGCCTTTGATAATAAGCTTCCTCATATCTTCCTGCAAGGGCGGGTCAATCAAGATCCCAGAAGGATTCAAATTGCCTGCAACAACAATTCTGAGTCCCGATTCTTGGTCATTAGGCTGGTCCAGGATGTCTTCCTGTGCTTCCAAGGGGACTGTCTACAAAATAAATAACATGAATTTTTTGAACATCGAAGGCATGACTCAAAAACAGAACACTTACTAATACAGGATCACAATTGTCGTTGAAAGATTGACATCTGTCCTCCTCCTGATCTGAAATAGCTGAAAATGCTGGAAAAGGTACATCTATCTCAGAGAGAACAAAGTTCGAAGGTCCACCTTTGCCATCCTCCACATTGCTAGCATCTGACATGTTGCCTAAAATGAGATCAAGTGCTTCAGCAGTTACCATTCTCAGCAAAACATTTTTTTGGTGGCGAAATTCCTTTGGAGAGAGCATTTCTGCTCCTGATATCGGTCGTGAATCACTAGAGAGCATCATCTTAAGATATTGAGCGATTTCAGCGGATAGAGGTCGTTCAGCAGGTGGATTCTTCCATGACCTTTCCATAAGCAACCAGACATCTTCCGTTAAACCCCAAGCTGTCCAGGGGGGACTTTCTGCCGGAGGCCGGGTAGGACGACCACCAGACATGAGTCGAAAAATGATGGCACCATCTTTCAGTCCAGTAAACGGAACCTGGCCAGTAAATAACTGATTGTTGATGAGTAACACGCTCAGCATCGACGTTAGGAGATATCGCACCTCATAGGCAACGCACCCCCAAGCATACACGTCACTCGCCTTGGTGTTTTTCACTTCGTCATTCTCTGCACTGTCAAATAGTTCAGGTGCCTGCCACCTGATCGTACCGCCTCTGGAGGCGCCTGAGGTTTGTGTTGTCCATATAGGAATGTTTGAATCTGATACTGCTGAGATGTTAAAGTCAGCCAATCTTGCTCGGCCGGCCTCATCGATGAGAACGTTCGGCTGAACGGTATAGTAAGTAAACGTTGGAAATGAACTAGATCCCCGTTTGACTAACCCCTTTCAAATCACCGTGTATAATACTGTTTTCGTGAAGGTACGAAAGGCCATTCGCCACATCGAGAGCCTGACGAGCTGAGTCATGACCGGAAGTCCATATGATCAAAGCTCTTACCAAGGGTAATCGAGGAGTCGCAGGGTTATCCTTCAGGTACTTGTTGAGGTCCCCATTTTCCATCCACGGAGAAACAATGCAAACTCGACCTTGGAAGCGGGATAGCCCATAGATCGCGAGAATATTCGGATGTGATAACTGGCTCCACAGGATAGCCTCTTTCGAAATTTGCTGTACTCAACGTCAGGCCATTGGCACAATGACAGATCCTAAACGAGAACTAACCTTGATCACTAGTTCAGGTGGGATGTCTTGATAGAGTCGAATTGTCTTCAGACAGACTGCTTGCCCTTGAAAATTACCCTTATAAATGTCGGCGAATCCTCCCTGGGTGACGGGATGTTGATTGCCATCTTGTACAACATCCTTGAGTTCATAACAGGCAGGAAACAAGCCATATCTCTTCGATAACCTCTCGGTTGCGACGATCAGACTTTTTCGAAAGGTCCCGTCGATATTTGACGTGTCAAGGAGCTACAGTGCCTTGAGCAGGAATACGATCATAGTAGTACGGAGAAGACTTACTCGTTGAAAAGAGTCTAACAGTAGCTGGGAATCCGACGCACAGCACCCTAACATACACCTATAGAGTGACTTGTTACTGAGTATCAGCCTGAGCTTGGCGATAAGGGGAGCGATTTGAGCATCTTGTGAAAATTCCGAGTCTTGCTCGCTGGACATTGCTGAGAAGTGTTGCTGAGCGTACACTCGCTTGATACGGGGATGTCGATGAGGAATCAAGCTGGTGGGAAATCAGCTTTATTCAACTTTGCACAGAAGCTGTGCCTCGTGTGTATAAATACTCAGTACCCAGGCCCGTTCTATATGTAGAAAACGTTAACCAAAAGGAGTCGTTCAACGTTGTCTTTCTCTCATCTTCATGACTACTTAGGCGACGAGACAAGCTTCGTATATCCTGTGATAGGCTCAACTTCCGCCCCGAATAAATGTTCATGTTGGACACTCACCCACTGAATGAGAGTTGTTGCAAATTGTAAGGGTCGAACGTAGCGATGAACAGTCGAGGAATGGCTTGGAGCACAAGGACGTGTGGGAACTTTGAACTTGGTTCACTTGATCTTCATCTATACAGTGACACTTCGTATCACTCTATGGCTTCTAATTTGCACTTATACTCGACGAGGACAAGAAGGAAAGGCAATCTATGGCCCAGAGGAAGGTAAAAAATCCATGGCTCTCGATGCCTTTGCTATTTAAACTAATACCCAAAATCAACCCGAAGTTATGGTCATGAAACTCATATGAGTGTACGTACTTTAGTTAACGACGCAACTAACGCGTCTCTGTCTATGCACGCGCAATCGAGTTTACCCCCGCCGCCGCTGGCAACGACTCCGACACCAATCTTTGACTCCCTCGACCTCGACCTCTCCCGGAAACCCCAACCCCACACATTCCAGTTCATCAGCTTCGTTACAGGAGCTGGAGACTGTATGGCCCGTATTATGATCAGGAGTAGTTGGAGTTTGGTTTGTCTGGAGGGCAGGCGGAAGGGTAAAGGAGAAGGGTAACAGGAAAGGAAAGGGGGGGAAGGAGCCGGAAACAGAGAAGGGAGAAACAGAAATTAAGCCGCTCGTACGCGGGCACGAGAGACATCTGGGACGCAATCGTTCGACCAGCACCTTTTGAATTCTTCACCAAGTATATTATACATTATCCACATACGCCTCTGAGTTTTGTTAATCTACTATTTACTAAACGGGTTACCGTTACGGTTTGTTTTCATGCTATACGCCTTATTAATAAATCCATTGTGGATCGATATTCAAAATGCGGTCGAATTCTTCAATGGTAATCATTCCCGGTGATATTTGGCGACGAAATTCCTGCGAAGTGAGCATGCCTGTTCCTAACATCGGCCGTGTATCGCTAGAGAGCATGCCCTTAAGATACTTGATGATTACAGCAAAATTGGGCCGTTCGTTAGGTTCACCATTCCACGATCGCTCCATGACCAACCAGATTGCTTCCGTCAATCCCCAAGTTGTCCAGGACTGGCTTGACGACGGGGGCCGATGAGGACGCCCGCCAGACGTGACACAGGCAATGACAGCATTGTCTTCCATTCCAGTAAACGGAACCTGGCCGGTAAACAACTGTTTACTGTTGATGAGTAAAATATGTTTAGCATCTATAGAAGAGCGCACCTCATACACAACACACCCCCAAGCATATATGTCACTCTCCCAAGCGCTATGTTCCACTACTTCATCATTCTCTACATCGAATAGTTCAGGCGCTTTCCATCTTGTATTACCCTTGAAGGTTGATTTCCAGCCCCATGGTAGTACAGAGTATTTCAAAATGCCGTCAAAGTCCGCTAACCTTGCTCGGCCAGCTCCATCGATAAGGATGTTTGGCTAAGCTATGTGGTAAGTAATCTTTGGGAATGAATAGATGTTCTGAAGTTGCGAACTGACCCCTTTCAGATTTCCATGTATTATACCGTTTTCGTGGAGATACAAAAGACCTTCCGCCACATCAACAGCCTGGAGAGCCAATTCACGGTTGGAAGATTAGATGTTCAGAGCAAAACTCATACCAGCGGTAATCGAGGAGTCGCAGGGTTGTCCTTCAGATACTTAGTGACATTTCCATTTTCCATCCACGGAGAAATGATGCATATTCGGCCTTGAAGGCGGAATATTCCATAGATGGCGAGAATATTCGGGTGTGATAACTGGCTCCACAGAATGGCCTCTTTCGAAATTTGCTTTGCAAAACATCAGGTTAGTATCGGCATCCTGACAGATCCTCAGGAGAATTTTGGCAGAACTAACCTTTATCACTTGATCGGGTAGCGTGTCTTCATAGAGTCGAATTGTTTTCAGACAGACTGTTTTCCCTTGAAAGTTACCCTTATATATGTCGGCGAATCCTCCCTGGGCGACAGGATGCTGACTGTCCTGTACAACATCCTTGAGTTCATAACAGGCGGGGAACAGGCCCGATCTTTTCGAGAGCCTTTCGGTTGCGACGATCAGGCTTTTTCGCAAAGGCCTGTCCATGTTTGGCATGTCAAGGAGCTACGGGGACTTGAGCAGGAGGACCGTTAGCTATGAGGGGAAGACCCACTCGTTGAAAAGAGTCTAAAAGTAGCTGGGCATCCGATGCACCGCACTGTAACATACGCTTATAGAGCTCCTCATTTGCTAGTACTAGCCCGATCTTGGCGATCAGAGGAGCGGCGTGAAGATCTTGTGAACCTTCCCAGTCCTGCTCACTAGACATCGCATTTGATATGTTGACAAGCCAAAGCGCTCGATATGAGGGAACAAGCTGGTAAGGGTAGGCTGGGCGCTAAGCGCTGACAGGGAAATCAGTTTCATTCAGAAAGAAGCCATGATGCCTCGTGGATCAGTCGTAGACCAGTCCAAGGTTCTTGAACACATCTTCCGGCAATCTCCAAAGAGCGTGACGGTTAGATGGGCGGTTCATTTGAAAATTGGAGGACTCTTCCAAGAAATTATGAGCCTCTATTTCGCAACACAATGGATGATGACGTGGGATTAGAACCTTATATATAGCAGCGTCTTGTTATCAAGCTGTGAATTATTATGGCAATGTTGGAGAATTTGAACCTCTTGCAGTCTCTCCACCCTCGACCCCCTCATTTTACCTACTCCATCGTCCGGGAATTACCTGAATGAAACGCTCGTTGCGCACATGGCGATTCTTGCTCAAGTCATGCGTTTTGTCTGAGCGTCCTTTAAGCACAAGCCTGAAGTTGTAGATGAAGAGAGGTATACGAATAACGGAGCGACCAGACGAGGTTCGTACGTAGTAGTACTGTGGTAGGCGCGCCCAGTTTCCCGAACGAACTGAACATGATTTACAGCTTGTTGCAAATCGTGCGAGTCGAAAAGCGATATGAAAAGTTGATTATGAATCTTGTTTTCGGTGGTCGTCGGTGAGCCCATCATGACTGTCTTGTCCCGGTCCGTACATCAACTTCTTCCCAACCTCTAATGCCCGTTGATCCAAAGTCGCAGCCCCAGTAAAGATATTCTCGAGCTCCTGATTCCACTTAGCTTTGAGCATAGATGTGAATGGACTATGTGTGATGCGGGTTGCGGCGGATGGAGGTGCTTGAACGAGGGTTGGTGTTTCCACGAGACGAACACTGAGGGCGTGGAGACTGGTAGACGATGTCAGCAGATGACTCGATTGGACCTTATAGTTTAGTGTAGACATACTCTCTACGAAGTTGATCCGTCCTATGATAATAAATCAACAGTGAGCTCCATGTCGTCGAAAGGATTTTTGAAGTGACTGACCGAGTAGATATTAGGTTGGAGAAGCCATAATACACCTAGCAATCAAGATAGTTTTAAGTATGATGAGCAAGAATTGGATATTTCGCACTTGCCCCTCCAGCTATCAATGCCCCCGACAATGGGCCAGCGAGGAACGACATGGGAGTTGATCACAAGGAGGCGTGAGAACTTTGAATGGAAAGGCAGCGACTTGATTTTGAACTTCATCCTACACACTTTACTTCATGTTACTGTATTACTATATGTAAGGCAATCTAGAGTACAGGGAAACGTTAGAAATATACGTCTGTTCATGCTCTTTCTACGAACACTGCAGCGCCAAACCCGAAGCTATGGCCATGAACTGAGCAGCTGACCCACTGAGCCAAAGTCTTTCCTAGGTGCCTGTTGAGGGTTTTCCACTTCACCACTTCGTATCAAAAGTTCTCCGGAGCGTGTTTCACGACTCACAAGATTGAGCAGTTCCACATGCCAACTATTCCTAGCCGATAGACGTTTTTGCACTCGTGATCGCTGAGAGGCTGATGTTATAAAAGAAATCATATAGCCTTTCGAGTTTCGACCACGCCCTCTTGTCATGGGTGTATTTCGGCAGATCCTCTTCCTCGCGGTTAATTTCGCCTTTCTCGCATGCCTCGTCACTGCAAACGATTTTGCTGGAGCTAATTCCTATTTCCTTCATACCCTCTCAGTAAGTTGGGTTTTTCTTGTGCTCTCAGGCTACTCGTCATATTCACACCCCGAATGTATAGGCCTCTGACCGTGCCGCCGTCCTCGATGCGATGCAAGCAGCTGAAATGAAGTGTATATTATATCCATGTTTGGGTTTGGGACTGTTTTGCTGATTGGGTTAATTATACAGTGTTGCGTATATTCATCACGCAAGTCGCAGCTGGCGCAAAGGGTTCTAGTGCAGTAGCTGTTAATGATCTCGAGACTGTTGCAGGTACGTCGTTCTCAATCCTATTTGCTGAGAAGAGTCGCATAGTATCCTGATTCTTAACCTTTTCATCCAGTTGGTGCTTATGACGACACCATCCTCAAACAAATCGACGTTTTGGCGTCCGAGGCCCATTCTCGCGGTCAGTCAAATATATTCAGAAGGTTTTAGTTGGCATTTAATCCTCTTTTCAGATATCAAGTTGATTATAGCAATGCACGACCGGTAAATCCTCACACCTTGCTTCTGAAATCGGAACCTATCCTCCCCTCTAACGGAAACTTTCTTCTGTTTCTGTAGATATGCTCTAGGATGTTGGGGTACTGATGCCTATGTTTCAAAGTACAACCTGCCCACTACGGATTGTATCAGTGGCGTCCCGGATTCGTCGATATTCTATACCAACACGAACGCGATTGCCGATGTGAGAATTTTTTTTTTTCCATTTGTTTTCGACGGCTGTCGATTAAATGAATTGTACAGTACGATAACCGCCTGAGACATATTCTCAACTTCCAATCTCCGAATTTTGGTATTCCCTGGCATCAATTGTCTGGTATGTTCTACTAGTGATCGACTTGCTCTTCTATTCTAAATTTTATTAAATTGTTAGATGCTATCTTCGCATTTGAGATCGAGAATGAAGGTCTGTGTTGTAAATGTTTCCGTCCTTCAGTCAAAAGGCTGATAATGCTGAAATCAAGCCATGGGGCACATGGACCAAGTCGCGCCTGACTGGTGGTAAGCCCTGAATCGTTATAACACAATGAGCCCGGTACCAACCCTCGTCCTAGGTGCGGACGAGCAAATACCATTCGTTCGGTGCTGGGAAGCTATGGTATACAAATCTCGACTGGGGGCGGAACCGATCTGCCTACATCCACTCAATCCCAATTCTTTACGTACGTTTGCTACTTCATATCTTCCTCATTCCATTTCTAAACATGTTTTTCACAGATGCGATAACATCCAGATTGTAGCACTTCATGATTACGACATAGACCCCACCTATGTAGCTACTAACATCGACGCGATCAAACCAACGGCTTTGAGCTCAGGAAAACGGTTGTTGTATGAAGAATTTGGGGCTATGGGAGACTCCAAACAGAGCGATATCCAGACAGTCACAAACACCTTAATCTCTGTGCGTTATGCGCTTTCTACCATTCCACCAAGTTTGATTTGATATCAACAAATTTCACAGACTGGTGTGCCATGGATGTACTGGGAGGTCAGTTCCTCCTACATGTTTTTGCCCTGCGGCTAGCGGACCGACTAACTAACTTGGATTCTAAAGATTATGAAACCTGGTCAAGGTGCCGCAAACTACGAAGTAAAGCTCAGGAATGCATCGGTTCCATACGTGCTAACGACCTTATTAACTGTAGGTTTGGACGGACGAGCCTTCTTGGAGCACACTACAGAGTCAATCCATCGCTACGAGGGCACATGTTGGAGAATTTGGATGGCCAGAGATTGATGGCGGCGACTGAGGAGGCTGACGTTGGGTAGCACTACTTGGTGTTGGGAAAACCCTGTAGATCAGCCCAGACTCAACTGAGAATATATAGCGACACCGATACAGTGTTTCAAGACGGATATTAAATACATGTTTACACAAGGAGCCTTTTGTCATAGCAAGATGTACTCGATTTTATGGTAGTGAGAAGAGTGCCCTCCGGACGAGTGCTGCGGTAGAATTCAGGGTTGGCACGTCGCCACCGGGTAGGGGGATATCTGCGCCTATCTTGTCTACGACATAATAGCTGAAGAAGACGACCTTAAATGTCAAGGCCAGGGCTCCATGGAGGACTGCGATGATGATGATAATTAAGCGGGTTGCTTTCGCCTCGGCCTGACGGAATGAAAAGGTTAATGAGCATACTATATGTTAAAGGGCTTTGGACGCACCGATGCAAGAATGGGATAGATATTCCTGACGAGGAAGTAGCCTGAGGAGGCGAATGCGAGGAGGACCAGCACCCAACGCACAATTGGGACAGGAATCACACAAAGAATCTGAAAAACTGATGGTTAGCCAATGAAAGGCAAGTGATAAGAGACGTACAGAGACGGGAACCCAGACAAACTGAGCATAACCCCATACTGCAACCGCCTCGACGACACTCCATTCCCCGACGCCCAGGTACCGCAATCCTAACCACAGAAGCACAGGGAATGCTATTCCATAGGCGTACACAAGCGACACTGCTACAGAGAGCAAGGCAAAGTCATAGTCATATGCCATTCCTGGGGCAGAAAGATACGAGGCTATTGAAGCGCCAAGACTTGATGATAGGAAGAGCGTGAAAATGAGAGTAGTGAGAGTCCAGAAAGGGCCGTAGAGATCGGCGGGGTTGAGGTGCGTTGAAAGGTAACTCGTGGATGTGGGGATAAGAGTCGCATAACATCTACTTAGAACCTGGCAAAGAATCGTCAATTAGTAACCTACGTCCACTTCATAAATCATGACAGCGCAGTTCAACTCACAGTTTGAGTGTCGACATCAAAATATTGTTGATAGTACTCCACAGTCCAAAATCCGGAGCTCCCTTTGCGCTGGGACGGCTGGTCTTGCAAATATCCTGTTCCAGGGTTAAACGGAACTGGGATGCGTGCATGTGATGTGCGAACCTCGGTCTGCATTGCCCACTCCTGGTGACCGTCCCTGTGGTCGTGTATTTCCAGCACCACCCTCAGAACCAAGGAATGCTAATACGAAGTGTAAGCCCTCAAATCCACGTATTAATCCAACATGCCTTGCATTTGAATTGCAAGCCCTCGGGGCCTTCTTCAAGCCTCTGTCAAAATCAATCCATTAATTTGCCATTATAATGGAACGCTTGGGAAGCTCTACTTACTTCGTCAGCTTCAACCTGAACGTAGGTCATTATTTACGAAGAACTTGTGATGGTCGTCGATGTTGACAGCAGAGGACGCGCTTGCGGAATTCGGATGCTCCACGTGGCCAATAGATTGATCGCAACTCTTCAAACACACCACCGTGACATTTCTTCGTGCAATTGACTACAACAACGCTACGTCTTTTCCGTCGTGGACGCGCAGGATTTACCTGGTAAGTAATTCCTTATCTATGAAATTCCAAACATCAATCTGTTCTTGTGAGTTAAATCAATTTCTGGTCAGGTGCATTAAAGTGCCACCCCTGCCAGGAAATTCCGTACGTGCATGTGTAGAAGTGGATGAGAAGACTGTATGAAAATTTTTAGTGCACACCACATGAGGTGAATACATATCCTTGCCTCTCTAAACCTATACCTAATTTACTTTACTAAATCACTCTTGTCATTTAGCCTTTAGCAAAGCTAGGAAAGAGAGGAGGGCGCGTAAATCCACCACATTGCCTTCACGATGTCGCTATGTTTCAAACGATTCTGAAGTCGCAGGATGGGGTTCTGTGATGTTTATCTCTCTCTCTCTCTCACAGGTGAGGACGATCGGAAGGCTGCCATAGACTGCCTCCAGAATATACACATTGCCTACTTTATTTCGAGCGAAAGTGGTATGTCATCCGGGTTAGAGGCAACTGCGTAAGGTAACCCATCTCCATTCTTTGCAAAGGATTGTGGGCTGACTTCAAGTTATCTTTCTAGCCCTTCAACGAGATGTTTTCCATTGACCCTCGAGCTTGCCAGTCACTGCCCTCTGGACTTTTCCATTCGTCTGAAATACTTTGTTCACATAGTTGTCAATGACCCGCGTAATCTTACTACGCTGTCTTATCGCCTACAAATACCAACATTATGAGATTCATCGCTCGCCCTGGTGTCCATTTCCCATACGCAATATTTGATTTGGGACCCGTATCGTCTCCCTCAGATGTAGGATAAAAGACGCTGTGGACTTTTGTTGACACTGCCGTGAACGTTTGAACAATTGACAGCAAGAATGCAACTTCAGGTTGAAGTAAGAGAGCAGCGTTTGGCACGTGATTTATTGTTAATTGACAACCAGCCTGATTCTCTTCGGCCCTCTCAGAACTGCAATATGTACTTAATAATAGCCACTTTACCCAGGTCTTACCTAAGGATTCGAACTTGACACCCTCGACAATCATCTACGCCTGACCTATACGCGTCTCGCCATACTTTATCCCAATGACATGGCAGCGCGACGTGAAAACCCTTGAGGAAACTCCTGTAAGTAATGCACCTTCAATATGTATTGAACAAGAAGGACCGAGCGCTGGAGGGTCAAGTACTGGATGGACAGATATGGATAGACGTAATAACTTCGTTGAAGGTGATTTTGGTATATTCTTTTCTTGTACACAATCTAACGAGACATACCTTTCTAAGAATCACGAATTGACAGTTCTCGGGGACCAAGGTCACGCCCAGCACGTGTCAGGGGGGAGAGGAAACTCACTGCAGCACCTTCGCGGTTTTCGCACTTACCCAACGACTTTGAATTTGCTGCTTGGGGGTCTGTGACATATGTGACGCTCACCGAAAACGATCAGAAGGCAGCGGACGAGAGCCTTCAGGAGATACGCTGCCAGAATGTCCTTGGCCAGTTCACTGCAAGTGCTTTGGCGGGTAATGCAGTCCTAGGGAGCGTATTCTATGCCCTTCCAGCTGTAATTGCAGTCTCCGGTGTGTAGTGCGTCACTTTTTCTATACCATTAGCATTTACTCAAATAAAGAGCAGTTCTCCGATATCTCTATTCATTGCAGCTCTTGTACTATTTCTATGGCGCCCAATCATGGAAGAGCTCGGGTCGGCACTTCCGTTATCGGGCGCGCCTTATACATACCTGTGCGTATTCACATACTTGTGGTTTGCTTCTTCTCAGATCATCTGAAAAGATTAAATGTCTCGACAAAATCCTTCGCTCTAGTTGGAGCCACCGTTCTTTTGCTTGATTTTACTTCCACCTCCGTAGTATCCGCTGCTACTGCAGCGTCGTACCTTGGGGGAGAGATGAAATTGCCCTTTCCAGAATATGTGGCGGCCGCTCTTGTTTTACTTGGCTTTACTCTGATGAGTCTTTCTGGTGTTAAAGAAAGCGCTCGGATAGCTTTAGCTATACTGTTGTTTCATGTCGGTTCCATTTTTCTCAGGCTTGCAACAGAACCCTAATAAATACTCACAGATGGGAACAATGTTGGTGCTTATTACTTTATCTTGCGCACATTTGAGAAAGATAGGTCCCGAGCAGCTCTGGGAGAATTGGAACGCTGGAGCAGCTGTCCCTCTGAGTTCTATTGTCCATCAGATCTTCTACGGTTTCTGCCTTGGTATGTTGGGCCTGACGGGTTTTGAGTGTATGTGACCCATGAATGCCTGGTGCCGAGCCATTTAGATTTATCATTTCTATAGGTATCCCATCCTATATAGGACGAATTAAAAAAGGCCAACTCCCATTAGTGCTACGAAACCTGCATCTACCGGCCATCGCACTCAATACTACTATCGTCTCCCTTGTCTTGGCTATCGTTCCGCTAGGCACTGTTCTGAACAGTTCCGACGTACTCAGTGTACTTGCTCAGTCGGTTAGTAAACCCGATCTTTTGTATCGATTGGTGAAGACATTTTACTGAGTTGCCCCCTCTGAAGGCAGCAGGAAATTGGCTGAGGATATGGATCGTCCTCGATGCCTCCATAGTTCTTTGTGGTGGTGTATTGACAGGTACCATGCCTCCTCACCTTTCATACGCTCATAAACACTGATTAGCGTTGAAGGAATACTCAGCGCAAACGAACTTTTAGAACAACTGGCTCTTCATCGAGTACTCCCCAAGTTCTTCCTCCAAAAAATACCTCAAACTGGGTCGCCCTATGTATCCGCCCTCACCTTCGCCGCTTTAAGCAGCGCCTTGTACAGCAGCGCCGGAGCAGATTTGAGCGTGATTTCTCGCGTGTATTGCCTTCATATGTTTTCGGTCATAATACATGTCCTAACTTTGATGATTGGTTAATTAGGTTCTCTATTGTGTGGCTAACAGTCATGTCATTGTTCCCATTCACCGTGCTTTTGCTGCAGTTTAACCGTGCTCGTCTGCCAAGGGCGTTCAAGACCCCGCCAACAGTGATATTTGCTACCATCATCATCTCGGTTTTAGTCTTCGTGGGGAACGTTGTGGTAGATCCCACAACCGCTTGGTAAGTCGAACTCATCCTGATCTCGATGTTGTTCTTATGAGCGTCATAGGTATTTCGCAGTGTATTTTCTTAGCATCGTTACTTTCTTTTTGTCGACCCAAAACAAGGTTCCCTTCCTACGATATTTTTACTGGATATATGATCAATATCCATCCCTACATTCGATCAAGTCCACAGAAGACTGGGGAAGCAGACTAGGTGCTTTAATGATGAGACTAAAGTGCGAGCCCGTCTGCATTTTAGTCAAAAACGACGAGGTCTGTTGTCAAACTATCGCCAGTGCTACTTTAAGGTTCTCATAGCTATATGCAATTTCTACAGATTCATCACCTCTTAGAGATGATGCTATACGTACGCAAGAATGAAGAGACATCTAATGTCAAGGTAATCTATTTCGATGGGAGCGAAAGAGGCATTCCATCCGACCTCCAGTCTACTACGAAAAGTTGTAATTTCCTCGCCCTTTCAAATCTCACATAATCCTAACGTCCTGCATTCAGCTCTTGATGGAGCATTCCCAGAAATAACAATAGACCTTGTAAGCCTTTCCTTTCCCCACCTCGCATTTCCTAAAAACCTTCGAAGATCATAGTCAAGGGTGCGGCGTTCAACCCCTCCAACATCATTGCGCTTTCTCATAGGCTGGATATTCCAACATCATTGATGTTTATGGCGTGCCCTGGCACTCGCTTTCCCTACTCTATCTCTGACCTGGGGACACGCATTATTTCCTTTTAACCTTGCATTTCATTCACAAAAAAAGGTAGCATGCACTTGGATCGATTGATAACTAGCCATACATAGGACGATAAAATTTATACATTCGTGTTTGGATAATGGTACATATAGGATGGTCTGTATTCTGAATCTTGCGTTATATTTCGACTTATGCATAAGGAGAAAATTGGAAAGGCAAGGGTTCATGCAAGTTGCATTCCAGCGTCAGATCCCATCCTGTGCTGAAAAAATTTAGATATGTGAATAATGGTAAGCCATGGATTGCATACCTCACAGAGCGCCGGTGAGGCCACCAAGAGCACCTGTGGCACCACCAGTGCCAGGGAGGCTGCCAGTACCAGGGAGGCTGCCGGTGTCAGTGCCGCCGACAATAGGGTTACTAGTGCCATTGACGCTTGCAGTGCTAGGTCCGACGACACCACTGACACCGCCAGGGCCACCAGCAGTACCATTGACGCCACCAGCGGTGCTGGTGGTACTCCCAGAAACATTGGAGGAGGATCCAGAAACGGCGGAGATGATCTGTGAAATGAGGCCCGCGATAGTCGATGGGTCGATTGGCAGGGTTTGGCGGGGAAGAAGGCCAGTGACGCCACCGAGAGCACCCGTAGCACCTGTACCACCAGTGACCCCAGAAATGGGGCTAGAGCCTGTGGCACTGCCGGTGGTATTAAGATTCAATCCTGTGAGGGCCTTGATGATGGATTCGATGAGGTCAACGAGAGCCGTTGGAACTGAAATGGTTTGGGTGGGAAGAGCACGAGTGGCTAGAGCGTTATTGAGGGCGACAGTGTCCACGACGCTTCCAGCTGCGGGGATCTCAATGTTGTGTACGATCCCATTGGTGGCGACGGACGGTGCGGCAGAAGAGAGAGTTGCGAACGAAACTGCAGCGAGGAAGAAGATGCGGCGGAAGGAAGGCATTTTGAGCGACTCGTTGTAAATGCTGGAGAACGGAGAGACGGTTACAACTGTCGATAAGGAACATTTACAAAGACAAAAATTTCAACTCTTTATAGTCCGCCCTGGTAGAAGAGCGGAATATTGTGCCAACATCATGGCTCCATGTTGACCAAGGCAATGGAGAAAGGGCCGAAACATTGATGCAATATTGCTTCAAGGAGAGCTGGATGATCAGTCTCATTGAGCCGATGTGAATTGTGCCACAGGCGGGAGAGAGAGGTCACGCAGTGAAACGTGAACCTTGGAAAATGGAAACCTGCCATGTCTTTCAATGAGATGAGGAGCCGACCGCAGCGTGTGTACGCTTAAGGATAGGAAAAACATCATCTCTGACTGACAAACTCACATGTCAGTGGCGCCGCAACCGCAAAAGGCTTGACACAAAAGACTACGAGGTTTTGATTGAATCGTGCATATACCCGCTGCAAGTGTGGCTAGCGGGTGGCTTGATAGTATCAATTACCGGACCAACTGCATCGATTGCATATCTAGAACAACATCATTAATATATCTGGGGATTGAATACAAGGGCTGAGGTTGAAGTTGAAGTTGATATTCATGCATAGAAAACATGAGACAAAGCAGACTGAGTGCCATTAATACTTACTCATTACTTTTGGCGCTGGGTTAATATTTGAGTGCAGTTGTTCGTCCTGTGATGTGTCTCGGCTACCCTGATAAGTCAATGGAGAGGAGGAGTGAGGAGAACGCCGAAGCTCGGAGGATTGTTATTGGCATCGATCAACGGGCTGAGATATTATCCTGACAGGCAGAGGTTAACCCGCTCGACCATTCTCCAAAGCTTCATGGATCGATCATATTCCTTCCGCGGCGTTTCATTTCACCTTTGGGCAGCATGTTTCTGGGAGATTAGGAGAAACGGAGTAAGCCGTGAGCACAGGTTTGACTTTGACACGTCTAGACTGCGAGTGAAGCCGGAGTGCGGGCGATGCAGTTGGAAGGAGGACGCATTTATGAAAAACGTTGGTGTTGGCCTAAAGGAATTTGTGAAGGGGGAAATCGGAGCATCACATCACCATGGCATCATCGCACGTTACGCCACGGCGTTAGAAAAAAGAATACCTTGGAAATTGAGGAAGCACAAGTCTACCACGGCTTTCAGCGCGCAAGAGAGATGTAAAGCCGCAGCGGACGCGTCGAGGGGGCATGTGAAATCAAAAAAGCAAGTATTGTTCATGATAATGATCACTCCGCAGTTCTAAAAGGCTATCCACGTGTATGATTAGCGCCTGCATTCATCCGAAGCCATGTTGAACTCTCAAGTGGCGAAAACTACATCCATCTTCAAGCAAGAGCATTTCCAGGATACTTGAGGTTGTCATCTTTGTTGGGACGAAGGCGAGAAGAGAAGCGCAAGTGACTATGCTCCCCCTTGGAAACTGTCAATGCAGAGACATTTTCAATTGGAATATTGTTCGGTGGCGTTCAAAGTGGAGTGCCGATGAATGATAGCAGGCAACCTGGTTGCAGTCTCATCATGTGTATGTGTCAAGAACGTCAGGTCATGGCCTGGCAACGTTCATTTTGGGGTAATCCATTGAATGGAACTTGGTTTCGGAGGTGATTTCCGTCGTGACTCGAAGAGGATTCGCTTGTTGTAGGCTATTGGCGACATCTACAAATGCTAATAGCGACTGTGAGTAATTTAAATGCCTAGGTCAGACAGAGGCGAGGTTGGACCCACTCTTGAGACAACGTTATCGCTTCCGAGAAATAGGCGCAGCAATTATGATAGAGAAAAAAAAGCGTAGGAACCCCCCCCCCCCCGCGATGGCCTCTTAAAGAAAGTATTCGACTGAGCGAGTTAACCTTTTCAACAGACTCTTCTTCGATCAGATTCTTTCCAACAGTGGACAAACCCATGCAGATAGAATAGTAGAATAGGACTAGAGTTTTATACCTCTAGGCTCTGCTGCCATTTCTCATTCAAGTATCGCAAAGGCATGATCACAGAGTAGTGCATGGAAGTTGTGTGTGCCTGTGTGACCTGAAGGTGATTTCGTTTGTACGCAGGACTACATGGCGCTTAGCACCTATGCACTCGCTTCCCACTTGCTTAACGATCTTCTCCTAGCATCATATGCCTATTGATGGTGAAGTTGTGGTTGTACTAGTACCTGAACATATCTCGCCAATCTAAGCTTGGACCTTACTTAAGATCGGGATTCGGCGAACCCAACTTGACCTTGCTCGAATTCAAAGGCTAGTATAGATTAGTTGTTTTAACTTATAAAGGGATAGAGAATCACACGTACCCGGGTAAACACCCTTAATAAAGACGTCACCAACCAGCCATGCTAGGTCCAGGTGTAGTCAACGCCGTGCTCCTTTGCTCACTCTACAGCGACACCTCCAACGCAATGCGAGGAGCCTGAAGAGAGTTACCCAAGATTGAAATTTTCTGCCTTAATGGCGAAAGGTCTATCATCAAACGTCAGCGTAGTGTTGAATATAGCGTTGCAGGGATCTGAAGGATTTTTTTTTAAAAAAATAACAAGGAACATGAAGCTGAGGATATCCCACACACGATTAAAGAAAGAACCCATGACATGTCTATAGCAGGGCAGTCCATGCGAGCTGGAGGTGCTACGCTTCTCGCAGAGTTTGGTTACCAACCTTATATTATTCAAGCTATTGGCCGATGGTCTTCAGAAACTTTCCTACATTATATCAGCAACCATCCAGTACTTGTACATGCTATTGCCCTCGTGAGGCGTCGAGACGAAGAGGTTTGACTGGTTTTTTAACCTTAGCATCTTATTTCCTTACTTTACCTACTATTCTTTTGTGCGCGTGCAGACACTGCTTCTTGACTGTACCTTCCGTTGTAATTATTTTCCTTCTTTCTTTTCTAACGTGCACGCGTGGACACTGTTTGCCTTCTTCCGTGACTTGTATGGACACAGTTTTGATTTCTTCTTCTACCTATATTTTTTTGCATCCACTTGATCGCAAACTCATGTTTTTAGGGTTATAGCCGTACAGATGCACTTTAATACCGTGAACCGGGCCTGGGGTCACTGCTCAACTGTCCTAACACCTGCCTGGTATATTTGAACCGCTAACCAACCGCTAACGATGATCAGCCTGGCGAAACAAAATCATTGATATGCATGTATGTCTGTACACATTGTGACAGTCACAATAAGCTCTCTGATCGACTTGCGCGGCTGCACCTAGTAATACTTAATGGTCACCCTCTTTCTCCAATTTCTCGAACAGACTAACTGAACAGACTGAGTATAACTTAGCAGGTTTTGCGTGCTTGGTTGCTTCGAAGGGATCCCTCATCTCGAAGCCCGAATGCCATATGCTGTCTCGTCCTGATCACTGCAGGCGTCTTCACTTACAGGGTCTGTCTTCGCGTCTGAAAATGGAGTGGCTCTACTGATGGTCCCCGTGACCATCTGGCTTGTTATCCGTATTCATAGTACTACCTCCAACCATGTATCCTCCGATAACCTCTCACACCGCTTCTTAAGAGGGAAATACTTGGCATAACTCTGCCCCAAAACCGAATAGCGCATCCAGATCTCGGAAGGCTTGAAATCGACTGCAATTCACTGACATTTAACAGAAATATAGACTCCTAACTGTCATTCTTACATGAGCATGGCTCGCCCTTTAAAAGCTGCCGGACTTGACGAACACGAATCCCTTCTCATTTCTCATTCGAACTGAGTTGCACTATCATGTTTAAGCTGGCATCCTTCGTTCTTACTGCCCTCCTAGCAACCTCTGCATTTGCCAATCCCCTTTTTAGGAGGTGCGTTTTGCACCGGAGTCCTTTGTTCTGCAATAGCTGACGCATTCTTCCCCCAGAAATTGTGGCAATGTCCCTACTAATGAAGAGGTCATGACTATGGAGCAGAAATTCCAGAGTTTTCAGACGAAAATTCAGAACTTCAAGCAGAATAAAGCCACCGACACCTACGCCTCCAATGTGCATTTTACAAACCGCTATCGATCGTAGCCTGGGGTAGCTTACTAAACCTACATTAGGTATATTTCGGGGTGATAGCTTTTTGCGTTCCAGCTCGCCTTAGGCGTGTTCCTCACGTTCCAAGCGGCTTTGCAACGCGTTCCCATCAAATATGTCGCGTTCCCACTGCACGTTCCTCTGCCCTTCATTGGCGTTCCCAGTCGCGTTCCCGCTAGAACTTCTCATATTTCAATATAATGCTAGTTTCACTGCTAATCTGTTAATCAATCCGT
The DNA here is from genome assembly GCA_018220975.1 of Tephrocybe sp. 9980TJB. NCBI lineage: Eukaryota > Fungi > Basidiomycota > Agaricomycetes > Agaricales > Lyophyllaceae > Tephrocybe > Tephrocybe sp. 9980TJB. The sequence goes on from JABAJU010000066.1 coordinate 19,830, forward strand.
CCACCTCTTTCAATCTTGTCAATCTTCAGATGAGGTGATTTAGATTTGGTCAGAGTATTAAATACTCAATAAGAAATAATTAATTGAGATGTTCAGTAATTAACTAACTAACTACTTGATTGTGGTTGAGCAAAGATAATGGAATGGAATGCTTTTTTATACAGCAGCAGAATGAAAATACAATACTTATTATAGAAAAGAGATTGAGAACAGAAAAAGATTTAGATAACTGAGATCATTATGTTCACAGGCATCTTAGATACCTACAGCCACAAGCGCGGGGCTCCTAATTAAATTCACACGTTCCGACAATGGCTGTACGCGTTACGCTCGCGTTCCAGTGAGATCACGTGACCTATCCATTTCAACGCGCTCCCAGAGGAACGCATACATTTGTATTCACGTTCCAGTATCTACTTCAGAGTCCGACACAACAATGTTTACCGACCTTGGACAATGACTTCAAGTATGTTCCCGGTGAAACAGCCCTGCGCCGACGCCCAGGACAACGGCCACTCTTTCTCAGGTAAAGTGGAAATGATCTATATCGTAAACATGTGTGACCTGACTGTTGTCCTGGTCTTAAAGCTGTCAATGATCAAAAATGAACCACAGGGTTACTCCGCGGCCACTTAGGCAGGTTTTGTCCTCATGTAGATAAGAATGTTATTAACAAAAACTTTGTAGCTTATCTATTCAAACACGTTACGGGAACGGGAATGTGTGGAACGCGCATGTTACAGGCGGAACGCAAAAAGCATGTGGCCCGTATATTTCCACATCATTAGCGAGGACGGCATTTTGGATGGTGGAGACATTCCGTACGTTCCGTTGCCATATTTTGTTAGTTTGGCGCTTCATCAGTCTCTATAGCGACTCCATTATTAAGGACCAAATTACCGTCCTGAACGAGGCTTATCGCAATACTGACATCAAATGACAACTCGTTAAAACAACCCGCACCGTCAATGCCCACTGGTTCAACAATGCTGGCCCTAACATGGCTCAACAGTCCGCTATGATACAAGCGCTTCGCCAAAGTGGTGCTGCCGATCTCATGTTTATTCGATATTATATGTCTCAAACATAGTATTTTTTGGCTACATCTAATCTTGCTATCCGCCAGACTGCCTAAGCTATTCGGATACGCGACATTCCCCGCACAGTATGAAGACAACCCCCACGATGACGGTGTTGTTATCTGGAGGCGAGGCTCCCTTCGATTTAGGACAGGTCAGGAACCAACAATTGGAAACGTGAGGCTGGTCATTGGGTCGGCCTTTACCACACCTTCCAAGGAGGGTGCTATTCCCCTGGAGACTCTGTTGACGACACACCATATGAAGCAACTCCTGCCTATAGTTTCCCAATAGGGAGAAATACCTGCTCGAGTACAGGCCTTGACCCAATTCTTGAGTCGCTTTCTGATACCACCGAATCTGTTTGTGGACTGATCGAACTTAGACAACTTCATGGACTATGGTGATGACGCCTGCTTGAACAACTTTACTCCTGGCCACGCTGCTCGTGCTGTGGATCAGTTCTTTGCTTACCGGTTCAGTGATGGAGGAAAACTTACGTCCAAAAATGAACATTGGCTGGAATTCTGCTTCCATACTTCCTAGTATCGGTTCCATTCACTCAGCATTGAACACCAATTTTCAACCTTCTAACTTAGTGTAAATACTCTAGCTTTGGTGATCTGTCGAGAATAGCTGTTTTCAAATTGACTTCAACTCGATGGTTATTTCTTTTAATCAAGAAGTTATCTGTATGGTGAATATTTGGCTAAAGACGACCGAACTTATCAAGAAGCGGCCGCCCGTAATTGACCTGCGACAAGAAAATTGGTCTCGATGATTTGAGAAATAGAATGACTATGAACGTACAGCCGGTGAAGGTTTGTTGTTGAGGATGCCTTCAATCTTCTCCATAATTTCAGGCGTAAGCTTCGGCAACACCTCAATCGCTTTGAGGTTCTCCTTGAGCTGTTCCGAAGACGAAGCGCCAAGAATGACGGTTGATGTGTTAGGGTTATTCGCAACCCATGCGAGAGCAAGGGCAGTAGGAGTTGTTTGGAGTTCTACACCACGCAATTGTCATTAGAGCACAAAGTGTGGTGTTACATCAATCGATGACGACATACCGTCGGCAGCAAGCTTAGTGAGCTCACGGACCTTACGAATCTTATTCTGTCCCTCTTCTTTCTGAAGTTGGGGAGCCATCTTCTGGAACATCTCAACGGTAGCCCAGCGAGAGCCCTCAGGTATGCCGTCGTTGTACTACATAATGGACAGTTGAGTTTCATCTGTGGTCGTACACAATTCAAATGTGATTTACCTTTCCGGTGAGCAAGCCAGCTGCAAGGGAAGAGAAGGTCGTGGTACCAAGACCATATTTGCGGTAAAGCGGGCTGGAAAGAGATTAATTAATGCCTCACCAGTAACCTCTGGAGATCTTACTCGTATTCCTTTTCGGGACGTTCGCGATGGAACATGCTGATGATCGATAAGACATTGTAAAAAAAAAACTGAAGGAGAAAAACGAAACAAACTTGTGTTGACATTGCTCAGCAATTGGGCCGATGAGGTTGAGTTTATCAGCGACGTCTAAATGGATTTAGCGACATAGAACTGAAGTAATAAACACTTACGATAAGCCTCTTCAATTTCTAAGGCACTCCACTCTGATGTGGCCCAGTAATATGCCTATCACATTCGACACCAGATGAGCATGAGAGCGATGTAGCAAGGAACACATTACCTACCCAGCCTTTATTAATGACGTAGTTAAAGGCCCTGACGATCTCCTCCATAGGGACAGTGTTATCGGGACGGTGCGCGAAGATGACATCAACATAATCCATTCCCAGGCGTTCAAGACACTCTTTCGTGCCTTCGATAATACTGTAGAATTTAGCATGTATGTAGGAGAGAATATGAATGTAAAAGGCTTACTGCTTACGAGAAAGACCACCGTCGTTGGGCCCATCACGGAGGCCCCAGAAAAGTTTGGTGGTAATGACAAGATCTGTGCGTCGCAGACCAAGTTCCTTAATCACGCGGCCCCTGCGCTCCTGGACTTGAGTCTGCATTCCAGAGAGCCATTGGCATTGCTCGACTTACATCTCGATCTCGGATTTGCCCTTGGCGTAGGCCTCGGCCGTGTCAAACATGTTGATCCCAGCATCGAATGCAGTTTTAATGATTTCCTGGAGTGGCTCGCGTCAATAAGCCAGATCTTATAGATTGATGCAAGGAAGAAGGACCTTGACGGGGTCACCTTGTAAAGAGCCGCCAAGCGTCAACCCTGTGGACATATGCGTCAGCTAGTTGGCCACCTTCGCTAGACAAGGGCTTGAACTTGCATCCTCCCAGGGAGAAAAGCGGCACACGCAGCCCACTAGGGCCAAGTCGCCTGAATGGCATGTTCTTTGGGTCAAAATCTTGAAGGACAGCTTGCTGGGAGCTCATAGTATGCAGTAGGAGATGCTCGAGGGAAAATGTAAAGCTTGGGGAAATCGAAGATATGATCTGAAGGACTGATCCGAGAATTTTCCGTAGCATCAGAACTGCTGCGAGTCCAGCCCCCCGTTCAACTTCAACTTGTAAGTATCGGTCCTTTTTCACGAGCAGGGCGGCATCACCTATAACTCAAGCTCGTGTGCAAGGTTTAGGTGTTGAAGGTACTGGCAGAATGGCTAAGAAAGGGAACGGTAAGGCCGTAACGCCCTGCATTATGGTCTCTCCGTGTTAGTGATAAGGTTAGCCTCATTAGTTCAGCAGTTGAACGGCTGCCACAAGGCTGCTTCATGTCACTTATTTTGAGCTTGGAGGTCGAAGGGAAACACAAAAAATATAGACGCATATCCCTTATATCCTGTGCATGGTACGTCATCCACGAGGGTTCCACGCGTTAGTATGTGTTGATCGAAGTTATAGATCTTTTCTCCGGATTCTCGCCTGGCAAACTTTCTCGACTCCTTCATCTACCCTTCTACATAGTCTCCCCTGATGACTGGATTCTGGGAAAACCTTAAACTTGCAAAAAAGGTGGTGCCTAAATGGCATCTAGAAATCAAGGAAGACGACATGTTTCTGGACGATGCTACTTCTTCCGATCTCGTCATAGTGTAAGTCACTTTTGTCTCACAGCGAGAGCTTATCCATTTATTTAGCTGTGTACAGCGTCATGGGTGCTACCGGTTCCGGCAAGAGTACTGTGAGTAATACGCGAGGCATAACGACAAACTCAGATTTACAGACTTACTGTAGTTCGTTAACCTCCTTTTCGAAAAGGAGGTGGCACTTGTCGGTCATGATCCCAAATCCCAGACTCAAAATGTCCAAGCGTACCATCTTCCAGATGCCGAATTTCCGAAAAACCGCATCATGATAGTCGACACTCCTGGGTTTGACGACTCGGAACGGAGTGAGCTGGAGATTGTAAGGCGGATTAGCGTCTGGCTGGCTCGATCGTAAGTAAGGATCAAGACTGTTTCCAAAATACTATCTCACCCAGCTTAATCTCAGCTACAACGCTAATATGAAAGTGGCTGGTGTGGTCTACTGTCACGATATCACGCAACGCAGGTGGCAAGGTTCAACGGGAAGGAACTTCGAAGTCTTTGAAAAACTATGTGGTTCCGCCGCTGCGAAGAAGGTTATTCTTCTCACGACAATGTGGGATGACGCAGCGAACCCAGGACCCCTCGAGAACCGAGTGGAGAAGCTGAAAACGTCGTTCTGGAAAGGAATGCTTGACAACAAATGCGTTGTGCAACGCGGAATTTGCACGAAAGAGGCTGCTCAAGACACTATCGACCTTTTCCTTTCCCGGGAGACGTATTACGATCCCCTCCAGATACAAAGGGATCTTGTCAAACTCAACAAATCGCTCAAGGATACTGAAGCTGGGCACCATCTTTCCAAACTCCTGCAGCAATCATTGGATACATGTGAGGATCACATTAGGAAATTACAAAAGGGCGGAACTCCGCAACAGGTGCAAAACACCGAGGCTGAGATGAGGAATATAGCAGAGGAGCTCAGGCACTTGAACGTTCCATTCACGAGGAGGTTGCGTCTGTTTTTGGGATACTGAATCACAGGTAAGTCTAACTTCTGAGATTGATTGACATTGGGTAATGGTTTCGTCAGCATTTCTGCGACTTGTGTAGGGGTGTATCTCTTCGCCAACTTTTTTCGATACAAAGAGGCGGATGTCGTAGAGGGATGGTATCACTGGCGATGCCCAACCGGAGTTCAAATGGCTGCCCATGAAGCTCTAGCTATTGTGACGTCTTTTCCGTAACTCAGTACTTCAGTACTCAGACCTTGAGATTGCTTGGATACTCTGATTCGAGCAACCTAAAGCCACTTAACACCGCCTACTCCAGAGCATTTCCGCTTCAGTGTCATCTCGGTATCGGTGACCTTTAAGCGCCTGCTCCGGAGCCTCGTGCTCTCATCGTGTTTCGTGGACATAAGTTGCCTCATTGGTCATCCTCGACTTCTTTTGGTGATAATGTTACCTCGCTCATACCCATGTCTCAGCGCTTTTCAGCCACAGACCACATACATGAGTTTGTCGCGTGCTCGGTCTGAACAGCCTCTATCTTAAGATCAACCTAGCACCCTTTCTCACCTTCGCCCTCTTGTGTACGTTTTTGTTATCGTCGTCTCAGACATTCATGTTCTAAAGTCTACCTATGATTTTAGATACGACGCCTTTGTGATGGGTTTTCTAAACCTTTTCTTTAACAAGACGAAAGGAATAAAATGGAGGAAAGACATTCGGGATAGGGACGCGTTTCTGCGAGATCCGCAACGTACAGATCTCATTATTGTGTACGAATAATCTACCTTTTCTGCCTCTCATCTATCATATTCAACCCAATGTTCGATAGGCTCATGGGTCCCACCGGATCTGGGAAAAGCACTGTGCGCTCTACACCTGGTGCAAAAACAAGGGGATTTTAACGAGAATCTTTAGTTCATCAACACATTGCTGGGGAAGGAGGTCGCTTTTGTTGGCCATGGTCTTGAATCACAGACACCTCAAGTTCAACACTACATTTTCTCTCATCCCGATTACCCAAACAATCGTATCCTCGTATTGGACACGCCTGGATTCGACGACACCTTTGTCGATGACAAAGAGATTCTGAGGCGCATTGCTGTATGGTTGGCTCAATCGTGAGTTGCCTTAACACGGCCTGCAGCGCAACGCTTCAATATTGATTGAACATTTTACTTAGTTACGCTGCAGACATGAAAATTGCTGGCATCATCTATCTCCATGACATCACACGCAAAAGATGGCACGGTTCAATGGCACGGAACTTTGAGGCATTCAAACTACTCGTTGGATCTGAATCTGCTGAGAAAGTGGTTTTTGGTATCACGATGTGGGACGAAGCGTCAGCCACTGTGGCCGAGCAGCGCATTGATCAGCTCAAACGGCTTTCCTGGAGACAAATGCTGGAGCATGGTTCAACTCTCCACCGCATCGACCTCTCGCAAACTTCCGCTCGTCAAATCGTGGATTTTCTTCTTGCCAAGAATGCCCATGGACCCTTGAAGATCCAGCGTGAGCTGCTAGATGGTGGCAAGACGCTAGAGGAGACGCAAGCGGGGCGCTCTGTCTCTCATACTCACCAACATGCTCTAGAGCAACAAGAGGCGCTAGAAGGGATGTTAAAACCGTGCAGCAAGAAATAACCGCTGTTGGGCCTCCTGGAAGATATAATTAACAGTTTCCATCATGTATTAGTCTTTTATATATATACTACACCTGTCCGCACTTTTCACCTGACTAATCTGGAAGTTGCAACATCTGCAATTTATTCCAACCGATCGTATACTGAGCAGGTAAGGACTTCGATAGTAATGGCTGCCGGATTCCATTCATGCTGAGGATGATGCAGAGCATTTTCTATCGCAATGAGAGTCGATGGCCATTACTCCCATCTCCTAATAGGGTCTGGTATGATGTTCCACTCGGGGAGTCTGAGGTTCAACTCATTCTCCCTTTTTCGTCATTTGACAACATAAGATCAACGTTTGGAGTAATATATGGATTGGCCCTCACCTTTGAGAATAGGCTGGCGAATAAGGCGAACACACCGCGTCGCTCCTTCCGTCGTTTAGGTAGAAGCGCGTCCAGTTTGCTTGCAAAATCGGCAATCGGGACCGCTGGGGAATTCAAACCAATGTTGACGATTTCCCATGCAGCCTGTGTCGACTCTGTAAACCTATGAACCCTACATGAACACATATTAAAGAGCTCAGGCTCCCTTCGTCTTCCGATTTCTTCATTTTTCAGGCATCTCCATTTTGTGCTCGCCACTACGAGGTTTGGACGGATACCAGCGGATACGAGTTTCGTTGGAGACATGCCAGCCGTATTGATGCGACGCACTTGATCTATCTCTACTAGGTAGAGTATAAAAAGCTTGGCTTTGATGTTACCTCTACGAATACAAGTTGTGAGGTTGATGTTGGTTTGATGTCGCACGTTCAAGTTTGTAAGTGCTACGAGGACTCACAACTTTTGGAGCCATTCCACAATTTTGTCTAAGATAACTCGATCGTCAAGCTTATAGTCGTCGAAGCCTGGCGTGTCAACGAGGAGGATTTGGTGACGCCGATGGTTAGGATTTGGTACGAGATAGTAGGCAACGTGTTCCGTCTGAGATTTGATATCATGGCCAACAGTCATGACGGATTGACCTGCTAGATGGTTGATGAACTTGGTGAAGACGAACTTAGATCCAATTTGACGAAATAAAGAAGTGATACGCACTGTACTCTTTCCAGCTCCTGTTTGCCCCAACACTCTGGTTGTTAGGATATTCAACATTGCCGTACGTCACCTAAATCAATGTACATACAACACAATGCTATCATCTCTTGAGAAGGAAGAAGGAAGCAATGACTTTGGCCCCATATGCGCAGGCGCTCCAGAGATCCTCTCGAAGAAAGGATGTACAACAGCTTTCTAGTAAGAGCCATGTCGGTAGTGGAGAGCCTGATTAGGATCCCTTTCCAAGTTGTGCCGCGTGGAAAACGTGAGGTAGGCAACGTGTAACCTGGATAGAGGAATGTTTCATAATTGAAGTAAACGCCCTCGTGTATACAGCCAGGCTATTAACGCACGATTGGGTGGAAGCAGGTGGCTATTGGTTTCGCGCTTGGACTCGATCTGAGTGGTTGGGAGAGGCGATTCTGAACAGATAAGGAGGATTTTTGAGGAAACCGCTTGGATGCATGGTTGCATTAAGGAAAGTTAAGCGTCCATGTGCTTCAAGCGGATCATGACATCTAGAGAAAGAGGACAATTTATCAAGAGTCATGGATGCGCCGGCGAAATGCCTCTGCGCTTGGTCCAGCTCGCCTATCCTTCCTATTGCGCACTACATAATACATAAACATATTCTTAAGTACCTTCTGCAATTTGAAGTGCAGTCCAAGAGTCATAAAAGAATGCGGAAAACGAGCTCCAGGCTCAAGCATAGATCATCTTCCCCCTGTTATTCTTTTCTCCTTTAATTGCAATGCGCAGTAGCGATTGTAAACGTCGCCCTGTCTAATTACTTCACTGAAACATTCACCATCTAGAAAAATAAATACGTGATACAGCAATCAGCGCCTTGGATCAGGTCGTCTAAAAATCAAAAATTGAAGCTCTTACCGCGCCTTTATCTCCGCCCATCTCAGCTCGATCCTGCCTATGTTTCTACGCATGAGGTTGATCATGAAAAGGTTTCAATATGGTACTGATGAAATAATGCTGGATATACTTAGGAATCCTTTTCGCTCTGTCTCTCTCCTTATGGCCAGTTTTGATGACAAAGTCATTGACAATATCGAAGGGGTTCTATACGCATCGATCGAAATCTCGTTGGCAGGTAAAAAACGAAAGACCTCTATTTGTTTGGTGTCGGGGTGAGAGGAGAGGAATAAGAAGAAGGATCTAAATAGAGGCTGTGGTTTATTTTCACTGCTTCTATAAATAGGAGGAAAAGTCGATATCAATCCAACAGATTACTGAACTAACGACGCGTTGAAGTGCTCTGAAGGTGACGTTAAGCAGGCATGTTCAAAGAGTAGAGATGAGAAGAACGAAAGACATACCTGGTGTTTCAACCAAGCTAGCGCACGATTCCCACTAAGATCGTCAATTTGCTTTAGCGTTGCCTTCATTTTCTGACGTGTTTCTTGCATTATGGCCTTGGCCTGGTCGCTACTCTCATCCTTCCGTAGTTGTGCAGTGTTTTCGGTAGGAATGAATTTAGGGGCCACAGTATGTTGAGAGACATCGTCCTTATGTGCGTTCACAGGGGTGAAGGCTGATGGTCGACCTGATGAAGGAGAACCAGTGGCGATTTCTACTGGGACGAGCTGAGGCGCGGGACTGCGTTGAGGCCTTAAAGCGCAGTGATCAAAACTAGCGAAAAGTCTCAATCTCAAAAACTTACGTTACAATGCTACTGGCTTGAGAATTTTCCTTTGAGAGCGAGCCGCGGTGGCTCGCTACACTAATTGGAATTTGTTGAAGAGGTTGCCAACTGCCAGCCTGAACCATCTTCGTGCCTTGCTGATTTCTATACAAGAAGTCAGAACCTCTTGTACAAGCAATACAACAAAAGCCTAATCCACCGATTCTGGTGCTTCAAGGGTGGGCTCCTGTTGAAGTCAGGGTTGGGCTGTTTGCGGATGGTGAAATCATTAGACGATCTGGTGAACCCCCGTCATCCATTTTTCCGCAAAACTCTGTAAAGGCGAGACTTACTGGTATCCAGGATTGTTGGTCTGTCTATTGGAACCGGCAATAGGTGATCGTATACAAAACTCAGGAGCGGAGAAGAGACCTACCTGTGTTCAGGTTTTGCAGGGCATTCGGGAGACAATTGCCATCGGCGATCCATTTCTTTAGTGAGAGGTTCATTTGGATATCGTTCTGTAAGCTTGTCTGGCCCTGGTAGTGGAGTACGATTTGATGTCCCTGCTCCTGCTGGCATAGCCCACCCTTTCAACTTCGGCCCGAGGGCAATCTTCAAAGCGTTCATTTGACCTACAACAGCTCGAATTTTAGCATCAGTCTCTATGACTTTTGCTGTGTCGCCGTTCTGTCGAAGCTGCATTGCCATCTTCTTCTGTTGCTCCAGGAGCTCCTTGAGGGTATAACGCAGAGTCTCAGTTTCAGCAAGTAGTTTGTCTATTTCAACCAGCTCGGACTGGATCTGTGTGGCGTCCAGAACGGCTCTCCGCGCGAGTATCTCGTTTACAATTGCTTGGGCGGATCCTGAGAAGCCATCAAAACGGCGCATCTTCGAGCCATCCATCAACATTTCTTTCCAATGCTCATCGCGGAGCTGTACTTCACGTTGCTCCCCGACATGGCGTTTGACCTCGCTCCATTTCGACGTTGCGAGGATAATGCTCGAGGCTGCATCTGGGCCACACAACTTCTCAAACATGTCTAGGTTCTTCCTTGTCGTTCCGGTCACGCGAGTCTGAGTGATCTCTTGTAGGTATATAATACCCGCAACCTTCATGTCTGAGGAATATCTGTGACAACATGATTAACCAGACGTTTAAAGATGTCCCTAGGCTACACGTACGACTTGGCCATCCATACGGCTATCCGCCGCAAAATTTCACGATCTCCTGTGCTCGTGTCATCAAAACCTGGAGTATCGACAATAAAAATTCGACGAGTCGGGTCTCGAAGGCGGTAATGGTGGATGTACTGAGTTTCAGATTGGAGGTCGTGGCCAACCACAGCGAAGTTACCCCCCAAGAGTTTATTGATGAACTAGATGTAAGACATGAATACCAATGACAAGCAATCATATCGATGCATACCGTGCTTTTCCCGGCCCCAGTTGGCCCCATAATTCTGAAAATGATTATTAATCGAGGTCTGCGGCGCTGTTGTCGAATAATACATACGGGATGATGAGATCGCCATCTCTTCCATCCTCTATGAACTTGTCATCGACTTTAACCTCTTTCTTCCACTGTTTCCCCTTATCGTGCATCATGTCGATTTATGAATGCTATGGAATGCAGGGGATATAATGTTTCTCCGAGCGTAAAGGGTGTATAGAAAGTATGATATCTCTCAGATGCGAGACAATGATGGGTGGTTGACGCGAAGATTGAACAGGTTCAAATACGACTAGCGGAAAACTCGAGGTTGGTGAAGTGGGCGCTCGTAAGTGCCGTTCCCCTGTGAAATGTGATGGAGATCAGCCCAGAAGGGCAAGGCTACCAGCCTGTTTGCATGAGGCTTCCCGAGCCAAAACGCTGTACAGGTGTAAACCACATGTCAAAATGTGTGATGGAAAGTATCAAGTAATGAGCCAGCTCTGTCATTGCCCGTGCTTTTCCGCAACGCTGCTCTGAGATAAGCAAGGCACACATACGAAAATGTCGCGGTTTGCGGTTCGTGAGGAGTGAAGGTTCACGTTCATAGATTTTACATCAGGCAAACTAAACCATAGCATCTACGACCTCAATAGGTATTACATAAAGTAGAAGTCACCAGATGATAAATGTAGGTTTGAGGTGTGAATGTCTGTGAAACGACATCGAGCTTCAGATAATTTATTGAAAAGTAGCAAAGGCGAAGACTGATGATGTCTCTTGTAGAATCCCTAAACAAAATATTACCCTGTGAAGATAATGAGTGCGTCGTCGACAACAGTTTCGCAGTTGACTCACATTTAAACAAACGAGCGATGATACCTGCAGGTTTCGCTGCTGGAGCTCTCGATTTCAGCGATGACAGTGCGTCTGCCAAAGAAGAAACTTCCACGAGGGGCAAGCCATTCCTACGAAGGACCGCCCACGCAGAGTCGGAAGAGTCGTTAAACTTGTGGACGGACGCAAATTTCTTGCGGAGTTTTTTCTCTTGGACATCTGAGTTGAACTCATTTTCGCTGGTGTTACTGATCACGATGTGAAAGCTGGTCGCCATCGCTCTGCCCAAAGCTACAGATAACACGAGAGGACCTAACGGTGCAGCCAGATCGTCATTATTTCCGGCGTCGACGAGATATACGACGATAAGTTTCATTGTGCAAGTGCTTTAATACATCAGTGATTAAACGACATAGTGTAGACAGATGCTATGCTCACCATTGCTTCAACCAACGTACAATCCGAGCTAGAATTTCTTGATCGTCTACATTCGCTTCATTGAAACCAGGAGTATCGACCAGGAAATAACGGTCGTGAGGATTGAGTGGGTCTGCCACAATGCAGTACGAAACTTCTTGTGTTTCGGAATCCAACCCATGGCCGACTTTCACTATGTCTCCATTCGCTGCGCGATTGATGAACTATACATCTGAATGGTAACTCAAGGAGACTCGACAAAGGTTAAAGCAAGAATGCTTACTGTACTCTTCCCCACGCCTGTCTGACCAATAATACTGTAGAAGTGAGCAGAGAGAGCCAGCGAGGATTAGAGGGGGCTTACACAGAGAGAGTATCGTTTACTGTAACATCGGATGGTGAGATTGGGTTGGCTACCGACATCGCGACGACGCTTTTTCACGGCTTGAACAACCCAATATAATGAGGTTCTCCTGAGAGTCAGGCCAACCGGAGATACGAGCAGCACAGGTAATTACGTGCAGGCTGCACGTCTATCATAACATGCGTTGTAAAAGCAGGATGGTAAGATCGAACGCATCGATAAGCGCGCAAACCAGAGCGGACCGTGGAGAGAATCTGAGATCTAGTCAGTAAATCTTATTGAAGGATAGCCTCCACTGATTGTTTAGACAGGTGAAAAAGAACCGAAGGCATCATGCGCCCCTTGATCCCTCAAGGCAAACACCTGTCTCGAAGAACGAGGCTGAGATGGCTGGACACAAGAGACAATCAATAGCAAAATAAAGTAAGAAATAAGCAAACAAATTCAGATAGTAAATGCATCATTCATGAATGTAACATAATAAAAAATAATACAAGAGACAATATGTCAAGCACCTTGTCGCGCTTGCGAACAAGCTATGGCAGACCTTGCTAGGCTCCTTCAGTATGGGGTGGAGTGGCCGTAAACAGGATTCACTTACCCGGGACCCTCTTTACCCAATCTCGCAAGCGTTGGCCAACAGGAGTATTCAACTGGCTAATTTCTTTCATCGTTGTCCGGATCTTCTTTTCCGTGTCCTGAAGCAATGCCTTTACTTCACTGCTATTCTGATCTTTCCGTAGTTGCGCGGCAGCAAGCCTCTGAGACTCGAGTAATTCCTCGAGAGTGTATCGCAAGGCCTGTCCAGCCTGTGTTTCCGGGAGCATAGTCCGAATCTCAACAAGCTCTTTCTGTATCTCGACGGTATCGACGCCAGAGGTCGTCGTGTCATGAAGGATGGAGTGGATGATATTCCAGCCAGATGCTTGAGTATCGGTGAACCGTCGCAATTTGGCTCCAAGTTTGAACATCGGATCCCAATGACGATCCTTTAGTTGGGTCTCGCGACGATCTGCTGTTTCTTCCGGGACTTGGCTCCATTTTGTGGTAGCAAGGATGACATTCTTGGTCGCTGCATCTCCACAGAGCTTGTTGAACATGTCGAGATTCTTTCGCGCTGTACCAAGCATTCGAGTTTGGCTAATTTCGTGAAGATAAATTACGCCTGCAAGTGTCATATTGGCGGAGTATCTGCATAGAAACATTAGAAATGGGCGGCGATAATGATGGAAAAAAATTACGATTGAGCCAACCACGTTGCTATTCTTCTCAGAATCTCGGAGTCCGCAACATAGGTATCATCAAAACCCGGCGTATCAACGAGGACAATTCGACGAGCCGGATTAGTTGGGTGGGGTAGGATGATGGGGTGCAGTTGCGCAGTTTCAGACTTGAGATTGTGGCCAACAACGGCTACCGGTTCGCCAACCACCGTATTGACGAACTGTTTTTCAAAATGAATAAGCCCAATGCAAATAATACGAGCAACCAAGGGCATTACTGTGCTTTTTCCTGCTCCGGTTGGGCCCATAATGCTACAAGATATCATCAGCGTTTCTACTTGCGACTTGGGTGAGGGCGGACATACGGGATCACGATATCAGTGCTCCTGGCGTCCTCCAAAAAGTCGTCGTTGGGCTTCTTCTCATTTCCTTTGTACTGGCTCCTCTTGATCGCAAATGCCCTTTCTTCCGCCTTCGTAACCACAAGCTTGGCAATATCTCCAGATTTATGAGATACATCCTTGGAGGTCTTGCCATGGGCAGCCAATCGGACTACGCTAGCGCCACGACTGACGAATGGTCTCCATTGTTCTCGCAACTCCTTGTGTCGCATCTCCAAAAACTTGGTGGGTTGAGCATCATCCCAGCCTATAGTGGCGAGTACGATATTTGGTCCTTCAAGCTTTTTGTCGAGAAGTTCCATAGCATGGCGTGACAACTTAGGAATAGTACCGTAGGAGGAGTCTTCGAGATAAATCAAGCCAGAGAGCTTCTTTGGCGCATCGCATCTAGATAAGGTTGAAGTCATCAGTTTTGAACACTGATGGCAGCAAAAAAGGGCGATTTACGCTTCGCTCAACCAGCTGGCCATCACTCGCAACGAATCGGTCATTTTCAGCTCCTTGTTCCCAGTAGGATAGACCACCACCACACCACCGCCTGAACCAGATTCATCGGGATGACGGACAAAGAGATGGCAAGTCTGCGAAGTCGAATTGTTACCTTGAGGGCTGCTGGTACCAAACGCTTCCTGGACGAACTGAATAAAAAGCATCAGGACATAATGGCATACCTTGCTCTGATTATACTTACTTTACGCTTCGCATTCTCGCTGATCCTGCCTATGACACTAGTGGTTCCTAGTATGAAAAGGTAGAATGAAACAGAGTGTTAGGTACACACGCTATGACAGTATCTCTTTCACTGATAAAATGTCTTTGAGGTGCTGGCGTGTGGGCTCTTGTTCCGCCACCAAAAAGTTTGGAAAATGGTGTGGACCAAGAAGTATATCGCGCGCTTGGCTCCACTCGACTATCAAACAATAAATATATGAGATCTGCCCAAGGGCTAGAGAAGTATATACCGTACTGCCGCGTTACGAATAGGATTATCGTTGATGTTGTCTGCACTAGGGACCTGGCTTCGAACTCCTTTGTCGTGTTCACTTGATCGAGCTCTGAATGTGTAAAATTTTGGACTGACGCAAAAAACTCACTGCAACGCGTCGTGGTCTTTCTGATTCCCCTCAAGGTTTTCTGGACAAGCTTCTACGTGAGCGGTTGAGGAGCTTGCTGAATTCCTAAAGGAAGGATGCACTGTCAGAACATAATGTTGCCAAGCCAAAATATGCAAAGAACACCAACTGTGATGTATCGTTGCGATACCAAAAAGCCATGATGATCTCTATACGACTGAGGCAAGTTATTCAGTGTTAAAAGCCTTGAGAGGCTATTAAAGACCTCGTTAAGTCGCATTTTAGATGGAATGCACCATGGTGACACAGCCATATTGTTACAAAGTAGCGTGTCCATCATGTGGATGCCACAAGGTTCCATTAGCTAGATTTGGTTCCAAGTTGAGGCTTTCGGCCGTTGCCGCACGTTAGGCGCACGGCCTGCTCACTCACGCATGCTGGTATCCCGAATGTAAATGCCACCTGAGCACTGAATCGTGGAAGCGCCTGGATAAAGTTTCTCGAACAAAACATGAACTTTGCAAGGCCTAATACGAGATGTGAATGTCGGCCTCACTTAGACCACGTGCATACATATTCTGGCTCTGCAGAGCTACGTGCTGCTCCCGCATGTTCTCTGCAACGTGGTAGGCGTTGAGAGTGTCGCTCCCGGTATGAAAACTAGCATCGAGTCTAACGTACTTCAACGCTCACAACCTTGGTCCAAACATGAAAGCACGAAAAGGTGCAAGCAATACCGTGCAGGAAAAAGTCTGGCTGCAGGATGAGACGGTGACCCAGCCCCAACTCTACGATATCATTATTCCGTACGTTGTTCAAGCCCGCCCAGTTATACAACCCCTCTGATGACTGACTAAATTCCAACCAGCCTTCTTGGAATCCAGGGAAGTGGAAAGAGCTCAGTAAGTTTACTCGTGGATGGTTATGCTAAGCTACTACATAGAAGACACTCATAGCTCATAAACAATCTTACTAATGGTGCAGCTGGGCTTACTGTGGGTCATGATATTGATCCTTGCACACAATCTGTGCAAGCAGTATGCATCGCGTATCCTAAATCCCCATCTCACCGCATCGTTTTAATTGATACCCCGGGTCTCGACAGTACCACTGCTCCAGATAACGAAATCTTGGAGCGTATTTCCTCTTGGCTAAAGAAATCGTGAGTTTAGCCAGTTATCTGTGCTACATTTAGACCATAAAGTCGATTAATTCACTACAACCTTCTAGTTATAAAGACGGAATGAAACTTGCTGGGGTTCTCTACCTTTGTGAAATATCGCAAACGCGGGACTTTTTAATGGCGCGAAAGAACCTTGACCACTTCGACAAGCTCTGCGGGGACAGAGCCACGAAGAATGTGCTTCTTGTAACCACTAAATGGAGCATCCCACCATCTCAATCTGAGCTGAAGAGAGAGGCAACTTTACAGGACCCTGCCCACTGGGGGCATCTGATCAGGCGTGGGTCGAGAATGCGTCGCTTGGAAGACGCGTCTTCCGACTGCGCTTGGTCCCTTGTCAATCTCAGCATCGCAGATGCTTTCACATTCGACACAGATCAGATCAAAGACGATCTAAAAAGTATGCGGGACTCTCTCAAGAAGAAAAAGGATGGTCACCGGCTGATTACGACGTTGGAAGAGTTGCTGGTGTCTCAAAACACGATGGCGTTGAAGCTGAAACACAGTGAAGACCTCATCGACAATGTTCTTTGGAATCAGCTCGTTGCGAATGATCGTCGGCTTCGTGATACTCTTTACCAGATAGATGTCAAAGTTCCACTATCACAGAAAGTCAAGGCGTTTTTCAAATTCTTTGTGCGTCTTTTGGGGCTATCCTCTTCAAAATCTGTAGTTGATTCGAATCACCAGTGATATTGTCATCTGCATGTTCGTCCCTATATATCGAGGTTTAGATAACCCTCAGCCCCCTACTGTCACCTGTTTACATACATTGACAATATGTTATGCGAGAGACTACGATTGCTTTAGCCTGCTGATACATGTATCAGGGATTAAATGCTATATACAATTGCAATTCACGTGTAACAAAATCATCCTCCTCTGGACTTCCAGAACAGTCCCACTCCCAATCCAACACAGAACCCACCGATGAGTACAACTGGCGTCTCGCTCACAGCCTTAGTGATACTAGAAAATGTTCGACCAACGCGGGCGCGCAGTGGGCCAAGGAGAGAGACCGAGAATATGAAAAGCGAGGGAAGATGCAGGGGGTCGTAAGTAGTGTTGCCCACACATGAAGGAGTGTCGTTAAAATGTACATGGTCATGGAGCTTAGACCGCCGTCGCACGGTCCGCTCCGTGATTGTTCCCTCCCGGAGGCGCCTCGCAACATCGTGGGAGAGGCTAGGAAGCCATTCAGCCTCCCATTTGGCTTTGGACCAAGGCATACCATCAGGGTCGCGATGGTGATGAGAGGTGTCGTTGCGCTGCGACATGTGAATGTCGTCGACACTCCTTTCGACTTCACGCCAACGGAGGAAGCGGTCTGTGGCTTCGCTTCGAAGGACGGCAATAGTTTCAGGAGAGTTGAAAAGCCCCGCTCGTAGAGCTACGGCAGAGGAGGGTCGGAATGACGAGAGTCTTGCGTGAGGTGTTGTTGTCATAAGGCGTGGAAGTACAATGATGGGTATTTGTGGCCCGAGAGCATCGAGAATTTGATTTTCTAGTACAGTGGGTGCTAAAGTCACGTCAGTAATTTTATATGTGGAAACAAAGTCAACACGTACCAGATGGTAACAAAAAGATGAGAGCAGTATACAATGGGGTGTAAGATGATGATACAAGGCCTGCCAAAACAGGTGATGGTCGATGTGCGGGGTCAAGGATGTTGGACACCGCGTAGAAGGGTGATTGTATGATAGATTTTACGGTAGAAATCAGTTCGTCCGCCTGCCGGGTTCAAATTACACCAGTGTTACAAGAAATTATTTCCATAGGACGTACGTTAGAATTTAAGTCATATCCCGGAAGTTCAACAATTTCCACATTGCGGGTAGGCTCAAACTTCTCGAGTCCATGAGCATCCCGATGCTCTAACCAGTCTGTTGATGCTCGCATGACCCTCCCATTCTCCGAATTCTCCCAGGTGCCCACTTCCACAACATGCTCATTCTCATCCAAGAGCAGACCTGACAAGAACGTCTTTCCTGCACCTTTGTTGCCAAGGACCAATAGTCTCAAGTCACCAAGAGACTGTCCGTACGGAGTTGGCCTTCGTAATGCCGTAGGAAGCGTTAAAGATGGAATCACGAGCCCATGCGTAGAATCTCTTCCAAAATTGTACGGCTCAGGCTGAGGATGCGGAGGGCTTGCAGCTGCTGAGCTGAAGAAGAACGAGGAGGTCACGGAAGGCAATGAAGAAACCGAATCGGAACTTGGACTGTCAGGTGGCGAGGGTGAAGATGAGAGTGATGGGCTGGGGTGGTTGTACGTAGGCATCGTCTGGGACGACGAGCGCAGGGTCGAGGCACTGGTGCTCATGCTGTCGTCCATCCCAGACAACGTTTAACGCTGAGATCGTTGTGGGAGCTCTCCCAATTCAGACAACACGTGGTGATTAATCTTAATCATCAGTGATGTTTATCTGATAAGATTCAAATTTACTTATCGCTGCAGAGCAGAACAGATTTTCGTGAACATCAAGCTATCAATGTGACAGTGGGTACATTGAACTGAAGATCTCCAGCCACACCCTCTGGTGAGCCCTCCAGTGCATCGTCCCTGGAATCCGCAATACCGTCATCGGCCTCTTGGGCAAGGCTGGTTTGATTTCGCTTAAGCTGGATGACGTCGTTGCTCTCCTCAAGGCTACCTGAGGCTTGTGTGCTTGAGCTTCCAATTTCCGCTGTCATGGCCCCCTTCAAGGCTAAATAAGCTTATGTGCGTGAGGTTCCAATTTCCTATTACCTTCTTATCTTTAAATTTGAGTTATTCTACCGTCTATTTACGTATGTACATGGGCTGTTGTTGTGATAATCCGTTTAGCTTAGTTCTGCTACCATATCTGTGGCAGAATTGGTATAATGACATGGTCACAGTGCTGGATGATGGAGTCTTTGTTTTTATAGAGCAGATATACATACTTGTGGAGTGAAAAGGAAGAGATCTCCCAGGTACCCTGAACAGGAACCAATTATCACGATCACTTCCAAATACACTATGTGCACAGGAAAAACATTGACATAAAGCTATCAATACTGATGAACGGAAGAACAGCATCGTATTCTTACAGTGTAGGTAAGCATCAGTGCATCCAACAGCAGAACAGATTTCGTTCATATTGTTAACAATTATTAACCTTGGAATGCCGTCCCTGCTTTAGACGTCTCCGCCAACCCTCCTCCTGCAAATCCGGTCCCTAAAGATCAAGAATGAGTGAAGATGCGCGATACACTGAAATTGCACTTGCCTTCTCTCTTCAGTTCTATAACATCTTTATCTTTCAACAGGTGATCGCAGACGATACATTGCTTCGAAGGTCGAACAAGTGAATCCGTGCAAGTCTTACACGTCACATGGGCACAGGGCTTCATGACTGTCGCATTTGCAATCAGATCAGATCAAGCTCGGAGAGAACTGCATGATTTCAATGACGCACCGAACATCAGAATACTGTTCGAAAGGCGCTTCTTACACGACGGGCACATCGGTTCGGCATCTTCTTTCTTGCTTTTTGTTTCAGGACCGGCAGGTGTCGAGCTAGCAGATTGGGAGGCGCCACCGTTCTGGTCGTGATATGTGAATTTTACCGGTATTAGATGCTTGAGCCTGAGCAGGTATGAGCTTCACTAATCGTTATATTAATGCAGACTGAGGCGATGCTCACGCAATAGGATGGGGTGGGTTTCCCCCACGACATGTTGTCTGCACTTTAAAGTCTTTGAGGGATGTCGGAGGACCAGATGAGGTGTATGTGGGCGTCAAAGAGGGAAGCCAGAAATCAGGTAATTTGTTTTTCAATGCTTCTGCTTGTTCTCGTTCAATTTCACGGAGAGCGGCCTCTTCAGCCTCTCGTGCTAAAGTTTCAACCGTTGTTGAATCAAACTCGAATTTGCGTTTAGTTCCTCTCGCTTGAATAACTGACTTAGAACACATCGGCTAAGAAATAAAAAGTACTCACATTCATCTTCGCCACTTGACTTGGTGACTGCGTTCGACGGTAGAGCTGACAATCCTAACTGGCCCTTCTCAAAGTCTCTCAACACCCGCTCCCTAGCAGCCTCTCTTGCTTTGGATTTTTCCTCCTCAGCCTCCTGGGTAAGGGCCTCTAGCTTTTTCTTCTGAGTCTGAATGTCCTTTTTCTGTGACACTGACCAGGTCAGCATCAAATGCGAGACAAATCCAAAACCTTCCTCACTCACAGAGATCGGTATAAACACACTCTTTACAGAACAAATGGCCTTCTCCACATGCAACCGGTTCTCGAGCACTGTTCAGGCATAAAGCGCAAGCATCGAATCGACGCATAGATTCATTTCCTAAACGTTGCTACCAAGGATAAGTTGACTTATTCTGAATACACCACACAACGTACCCGTTTAGTCCCATAGTCCAGTTTTTTGTATTCGGCATAACTAAAAATGGAGGAGGCGGTATTATTCTTGCTATGTTTCGTCATCCTGTTATGGAGGTCGTCGAAGGTTGGAGGTCGGTGATTGGGCAGCTGACTAAGCCACAACAAAGGAGTCAGGCTTAGGTTCGGAACTTTTTCGAAACCTTGAAGTTTCCTTTACCTCTGATACACGTTGTCCTTTCAGAAAATAAAATGCCAAAGCGGGTCAAATGAACCCTAGAACGAGGCAACGGACCTCACAATTCCCGCGTGGCTGATCTACATAAAAGCTGACGCGTTTCTGAAGCTGTTTTTATCTTCCCAGACTTTGCACTAGGAACGCCGGCGCTTCCTCTAGATCCACAAGAGATAATAGGTCTGTTCCTCATCACGTTTGCAGTTGAAATAGCGAATCTAATTGGTTAGGATGGCTGTAGACATATATAACTCCGACATATCTAACGCTCAAAGATGCGATTCAATCCTTCCCACTACCTAGCCACCGCAATGGCTCTTTCGGTTGGCACCCAAGCTGCGTCAACTGCTCCAGCACCTACAGCTGATATAAGCGCGTCTGAGGCGCCCATCTTAGTGTCGGAGGACACATATTTTAATTGGATGTGGCCTTTCCGCTACGCTAAATCAACCCGCGGGTCTTCGCACGACGTGGTGCTTCCTGAGGATGTGGTCCTTCGTGGAACCCCTGCTGCCTCTGTCCTTCGTCGCCACTCATCTGCACGCCATAGACGAAGAATTCATCCTTGAGAAACGCTATCGTAGCTACAAGTGCATGTACATACCTATCATTTTAGTTGGAACGGATGTATTGTGAGTACATTCATACCAAAATCTCCTGTACAAACCTTGATCCGTTCCCGCTGACTTAGAAACATAAACTATTACACCCCCTAGACGAAGCCAAGGATTCGAGACCTCTAGATGAGCTCGTAAAGCCATGCGCCTCCAATTTCTGTACCTATCTATCCTAGCAGGCGACCAATAATATCTGTCTTTATCAAAAGCTCCAACACGACTTAGTTTAAACATGAAATGGTGCACCTGTATCTTGCATCTTGTTCAGGTGCAGTATCAGGTGTTATCTCGGTGACACAAGTGAACGCAGATAGGCTTATACTTGACAGCCCGCCAGCGGCCAAACGTGCTCAAGCTTCAAGTTTTATTGGTCCACCCAATCGGATTTCTAACCTAATTTATCCTCCTACCTCACCTGTCACTAGAGCCTTGTTCAAACTTGGTGATGACCTTATGATCGTTCTCCTGATAATGTTACCGTATTTGAGGATAGCCATATCTAACGCCATCTCCTTAGGTGTGATCATCGTGTTATCGTGGTCTCGCGAGTGGCACAAATCACGCTTATCCTCGGTCGATGTGACTCTTCGTCGGACATCGTCCTGTGGGGAAGTTAAAAGGATTGAAAGCCAACTCTCTGTTCTACCAGCACCCGCACTTCTTCGACTCTTTCTAAACGCAACCACATCTCTACCAGGGAATTAAGGTGTGTCCACGCCATTTTGCCTATCACCTTTATTCTCACCGTGTCCTAGTCTTACTTTACAATGGCCGGGAAAAGTCCCAATTCGAAAGTCCCACTACCCAGTGTAATTATTTCACGTTCGACTTTTCTCGGCGTTGCCTTTATCTTAGAGCACTACCGCTACAGGTCAAGGCTGGCTCTGGGAAGGTTCAGGCTTCTGCTAAGGTCCAGACGACAGCCAATCCCAATAGGACTGCAGGGAGCGCTTCCCCCAAAGCGCCTACAGGCGCAGCAGCAACACAGAAGACGCCCATTTCTGGAGGCAAAGCTCCGAAGAAATGAAGCGGGTGCAGATCTTGAGAGATCATCTAAGCGGGTGTGCAGTAATAGAGGCGGTGAAGTTGTTGACGGTATCATGGTTGTCCTGCTAAGCGAAATTCATCACTGTTTGGTATTATATCGACTGGCGTGTCCGTTATTGCAATTGTGAGAGTGCTTGGTTCTCATCTTATAATGCAAACCTGCAATCGGCGATTTATCTAAAAAAGTGAGTAGATATCCTTAACGCGTTGCGCTCCGCGCGTGCTGATGAAACTACGTTTAGGCTGCT
The DNA here is from genome assembly GCA_018220975.1 of Tephrocybe sp. 9980TJB. Taxonomy (NCBI): domain Eukaryota; kingdom Fungi; phylum Basidiomycota; class Agaricomycetes; order Agaricales; family Lyophyllaceae; genus Tephrocybe; species Tephrocybe sp. 9980TJB. The sequence continues at coordinate 42,703 of JABAJU010000066.1, forward strand.
TGAGCATCAGGGCATGGAGTCAGCGAACATGCTGCCTCATGCATCCGCACGCGATTTCAGTGTGGTCAATCTCCCACACATTACAGATAACAGGCGTCCACACAGACGCTCACTTGCATATTCAACTCTTCCTTACACACTTCAGGCTATAGTCACCTTCAAACAGTCAACGTCATTCAACAAGGTCAATCCCTCGATGGGCAAGAAGAATAATAGGAAAAGCAATTCCTGGAAGAGGGAGGTCAAGGCAGACGATGTGTTCTTGAACGATCCCAGAGCGAGTGATCTGGTTATTCCGTGAGTTAACGGCATTTATTCCACGGCGACGTGAATGATTAAATCCTATGGAAGAATTATGGGTCCTTCGGGCGCCGGGAAGAGCACCGTAAGCGCTCATCCTTTGCGCTCGTGCAAACTCACTAAGTCTTCTAGTTCATAAATATTCTCATTGGTCAAAAGGTGGCGTCAGTGGGGCACGACCTCCAATCCCATACCGCGCATATCCAACATTTCACGTTTACTCATCCCGATCTCCCTAACCGCCGTGTCGTGATCATCGACACTCCAGGATTCGACGACACAGATATTGATGACAGGGAAATCCTGCGGCGCATTGCTGTATGGCTGGCGCACTCGTAAGAAACCCTTCGTCTACATTGATTTTATGATTAAATCTTCCTCAGTTATGACGCGAAAATGAAGCTTGCTGGCGTGATCTACCTCCATGAAATAACTCAGCCTCGCATGCTAGGGACGTCACGTAAGAACCTCGACTTATTCACCAGACTATGCGGCCCGGACGCGATTAAAAATGTCATACTTGCCACAACAAAATGGGGCGAACTCCCGAATATCCACATGGGCGAGACGCGCGAGTCACAGCTAAAGAGTGAGCACTGGAGACATATGTTGGAAATGGGTTCTCGTGTCCACCGCTTTGAGGGCTCTCAACGCTCAGCAAGGCGAATCGTCAATTACATTCTTTCCAAAGAACCCCTTGACGCAGTGCAGATCCAGACCGAGTTAGTGCAGATTGGAGACATCCTTGCGGAAACTGAGGCTGGTCGCACTTTGCGTTTCACTCTCCAAGAGCTTCTCAAGATGCAGAAGGCCATGTCGGCTAACTTCCGACTAGAGGAAGGAGATCCTATCGTAGAAGAAAAGGCTCTTGAAAACGAGGAGAAGATCCGAACAACCCTGAGGCAGATCAAAGAGTTGAATATTCCACTTTCCCGAAAAATAACACGATTTTTAGGATTTGCGGTAGGCTTCGCTTCCCGATCATTGGTCAGGTCATTGATGGGTTTCCCAGTAAAGGCTCGATGATAACGAATCCTTACGTAGTATACACCCTCTCGATGTACATGTATGTGCACGCCTTTCCAGCATGCAGCCTCATGTACCGTAAGCAGTAATTGCAAAAGATATCTCGAGTTTCAATCGGACTTAGGGTTGCATGCCGCACCCAAAGGCCATTCATTGTCAACCCCGTCCGAGACATTATTGACTCGGATCATGGACGACTACATCGAGCACAGATCTAAGATTCATAGAAAAACCAGATTCCACATCCAAGAGCGTCAGAGCTTCAACACAGTGTACGCCAGGAGACACGGCAAGAAACTCCATGCGTACGGACTGGCAAGCCGATGGGCGAAGTGGCCTGCAGACGAGTCAGCCATGTGGATGGATGGTCTGCAAATGTAACGAAAAGGGGACATACCCTATCCGGACTCGTGAATCCAGAGGCAATATTCCAGGAAACTCCTCCTTCTTCACCCCTATAGAACCATCTGCTCGCTTATCCCGTGGTCCATCCCTTCTTCTCCGTCGAGTAGGACACGTAACCTCAAATCGACGTGTCCACTCCGACTGATTATACACGAAGATGTCCAGTGTAAAGTAATCCAGAGGGTATATTTTCCCAGGTCCAAACTCCCCGTCATCGGGTTTCCGTCTTCTCATCGAAGTCTCCATAGGAAGAAGCCCAACCGAAACAACGATAGCCTCTCCATTACGCTCAGCCATCTGTGAGCGTGTAACTGCATTCTGCTCTCCACTGAACCCTCCCGTTACCCACGGGCCGGGCGTCTGTGGCACAGGCACGCTGCCCATGCCTGTACCGCGTTCTCGGCGGATTTCCACGCTGGGACCGATGTTGCCAGTGCTATGTGATGCGATTGGGCCCTGTGAAAACGGACTGGGCGGCGGTGCGGATAGAGGGGGATACGCTGGGTATGCGGGGGTCATTGGCGGGGATGCCATGCGTTCCGGACCCCCTGAATCGCGATGGCGGTTGCCCTCAACCACTCTCGGTGGCGGCGGGGGCGGTGCGCTATAGGTCGTGGGTGAGCGAGGCATCTGTGTTGATATAGAAGGAGGTGTGTATGCCCTTCCGGGTAAAGGCGGCTGCTCCCTATCTCTAGATGATAATCCGCCTGGGACGAGGGAGCTGGGGCGATTCGGAATGGGTACCTTTAGAACATGCCCTGGTGAACCAGAAACAGTATGCCGTTTACCGGCGGTCAGGCCAGCTTGCGGTGGAGAATATATGCCAATATTTGGGGATGTTAAGCCAGCAGTGCGCGGTGTCGTGGAGGCAGGGAAGGGCGAGGCAGGTTCAGGGAGGGCTTGAAGTCCTTTAAAGTCTTCGTCTGTTTGAATGGAGTGAGTTTGATGAGTGGAGAGGTCAAGTACACAGTTCCATCGCGAGGAAAAAGTGGTTGTTGGATACGCAGCGCCGTCTTTGTCTAAAGACGATGAAACAACGTACGGCTTCCCAAAAATGTTGATTGCCACTGCTCTCTGCAGCTCAGGGTTGTTTGGAGCCATAAAACCTTCTGGATTATTAGGGTCCCGCGTGAGCGAGAACGCCTCGGCTTCCTCCGGCGCACGAAGGAACGAGACAGCATAGAGCAAATTATACTGCGCCAAAGCTCCAATGTAGAGAGGGAAAGTTTTCGCTTCAACGTTGCCACTAAAGCACCCGTCACCCCAGCCAATAAGCGTGGCCTTCGCGCCGTCACCCCCAATAGCCACATCGACCTTCTCGACCATGAAACCGATGCTCGCTCCTGACTCGCCGGAATTCTCAATCTCAACACAAAGAACCACTGTGCGCTCTTCATTACCAGCTTCACACCTTTCGCGCTCCTCCTGTTCTCCGTCAATTTCCGAATCTCCTTGTTCTGGGAGGAGAACATAAGGCACAAAGACTGTCCGCATTCTCACGCGGAATCCAGAGACTGTCTTCATAGTCTTGCGATACGATTTGCGGAGAGTAGGATGGGCCGTGCGTACAGCAGTCATCGGGGAAGGGGAAGGTGTAGCGATTACTGGAATCGACACAGGGGGTAACGAGAAAAGCTTCTGTCGAGATACAGTTCCCAGTCGCGTGGATGGTAATCTGACTTCATGAGTGTTGTTAAACGTGGGACCTGTCTTGGCTATATCAAATACAGTCTTGCGGAGTGTGCAGTTTGACTTACCTGCTGAAAGTCCTTCAAGGAGATTGACCTCTTCCAGACGGTCGTACGAATCTCCATTTTCCTCCGTAGGCGTTCCGTTGGGGCTCATAGGCGACTCCGGTGGGGCTAAAATCTGACTACCCAACTGGGCAAGAAAGGCAGTCAAAGGATGTTTTGCTGAGAGGTTTAGGGGCTTTTCGCGAAGCGTTGTCGACACAGTTAGGCAAAGAAGAGGCTCGGAAAAATTCAGACGCAAAAATGCTATTTATCAACATGAGGATAACTTCGGGCGATATGAAGGATGACTCCAACTCACACACAATTAGCGAAAGGCGATATATGGCGACCCAAACCTGCTCAACTTCTGACCATAGCAAACAAAACCCTTCTTTTGAGTCCTCAGTCGTATTCTGACCCCATATACTTGCAATTAATAGAGTGCCTTCTGATGTAACATATTTTCGATCATGGTCTGCAGATGCAGGTGTTGGGTTAGGTGTCGCTGGGGGAAGAATAGAGGGATGGTGTGGATGCACTTGGAGATGAGAGCTAGGCTTCGCCGATGATGGTGCCGTTCGAGGGGGAGCCGATAACCTTGAAGTCCGAAGAACCTCTGGATTCGGTGTAGGCATCGAGGAGATGTACGTTGCCTCAAGAGCGATCTGCATGTGCGCCAAAAACGTCAGAAGAGATTGGGGAGGATGTTCTGGATCTGGAGAAGAGGTAGAGCTCGGATGTTCGAAACGAAGCGTCAAGAATGACTGCAATTGTTCATCTATTGAAAGATATGTCAAAAACAACTACACTACAAGATAGTTACGCACCAAAGAAGGCTTGTTTTCTATGGACAGACTCAGAAGAAAGTCTTTCTAACCATTCATCTGTAGGTCCCCGAGGTGGATATTCGACAGAGGTGTCAGGAACCACAACATTCAGCATAGAAGATGCGAACAACTGTTCAAACGACATGGTTTCCCGCTGCTTGGCTTCCAATCTATCCCAACCCTTTTAATTGTACTAACGAGACCACGATGATTCCTAGAAGATAATGAATACGACAACGGCCAGGAATTTGAAGGATGGCGATGTTGGCGACAAGTAACAAGTTGGCGACGCATGCAGAACCATAGATTGTCGATTTACTAGTTGCTTGGATACCAAACATTGATGAGCTTTACGCGCGCACCGAGTAGACCAACCATTGCACTGATTGTATGTAGCTTATTCTTTCCAACGTTCCTCATATCGACATCTTACTCTTGGTTTGCCTCATGTTTCAAAAAATTCATCAGTGATACTGTGACACTATCAGGACCTGAAGAAGCTTGTGCAAAAGGCGATGTGAACACGGGTTCTCCTCATGTTCGATCGCTACCCTGTGATTCGCCATTGGAAACCTGGAATCCCTTTTCTTTTATGCACGCTACTTATCAACCTTTGTAGGTCACACGTGCTTGTGCACGTCTTAGAATCGTCCTGATTCAACTGTTGTTTTCTCAATGGCTGGAATGATCGCAGAAAAAAGGCTGACGCAGAAAGAAGAATACCCAGTCTCACAGGTGAGCGCCGAAGCATTCTTGATCATCATTTTAAAGATTAATTGCTTGCTACAAGGACGAAGACTTGTACCCATCGGCGGTTAAAGAGGTTACAACCATGTCGGATGATATTTGGCTTGAACCAAAAAACGATCTTACAAGCCCATATGTAATAGTTCCGTGGGTATTTCTCTAGCAATGAGCTCAATATCATCAGATTAATTTTGAATTTAGATCTCACTATAACAAGCGTCAGCCTGTCGTCGAAGACGTTTTACTTCCAAAGAGTGACGTCGATACTGCAAGTACCAAAGGGGAATGCCTGCCTTCAAAAGGCCCGTCTACCGAGCCTGAAGCAGCTAAAGATGAATACCCACCCCCGAAAGACCCAAAGAAAATAGGGAAGTTTGAATCTCGCCCGAAGTTGAGGGACCGCCGACCAAGCGATCGTTTTATGGATGATCCTAGAGACTCAGATATCATTATACCGTCAGTTTATCCAATTATTTTTCTGATTTTAGCATTTGTCTGAGGCTATTTTTGCCTTTGAAAAGCATTATAGGAATAACTGGTGTTGGCAAAAGCAGTGTATGTATTGGTCGTTATTTTTCTCTGCCCCACTCATATACCCTAGTTTATCAATATTCTGTTGGGGAAGGACATCGCAGCCGTGGGACACACTCTCAATTCACATACAGACCAAATCCAACATGTCGCTTACCCTCATCCTCACTGTGATAGCAGCCGGGTGATCATTATCGATACACCAGGCTTCGATCATACAACTGTTGATGACAGGGAGATATTGAGACGCATCGCTGTGTGGCTGGCCCAATCGTACGTTCCATCCAGGCTTAAGACAAACCCCGCGTTCATTACAGCTAATCTTTATTTTTACATAGATACGATGCGAACATGAGGCTCGGTGGGATCATCTACCTCCATGAAATATTTCAAACCAATATGCCGCCCGTGCGCCGAAATCTTGAAACCTTCAGTAAGCTATGTGGCCCAAACGCCATCAAGCATGTGGTCCTCGCTACCACGAAGTGGGGCGACATCATGGAGAACGTAGGGGAGGAGCGTGAAAAGCTGCTGAGAGACCTTCACTGGAAAGACATGCTTGACCGCGGGTCTCTTATGCTCCGATTCGACGGAACGCAGGCCTCAGCTCAAAGCATCATTGACCGGATTCTCACCCAAGAGCCTCTCGATGCCGTGCAGATCCAGTTGGAGTTGGTCGATTTCAACAAAATCCTCGCCGAGACAGAGGCAGGTCGAAGCCTCTATTGCAGTCTAAACGAGTTACTGGAAACCCACAAGAAAGCCGCCGCCAGCCTCAGTGGGCGTCAAGATGCGCATCCTGAATTGCACAAGGTGTTGCTGGACACCGATCGCAAGATTCGGGCGGTCATGTATCAGATCAAGCGCTTGAACCATCCTTCGCTATCAAAGAGGGTTAAGCAATGGCTTCGGGTGCGTCAGGTCTTATATGATTCTAAGTTGTTCATCCATTCATCTACATGCTAGCTTCGAACCAAAGAAAAGAGCTGAAGGAGCATGGTCATACCCGAATTTTGTGTGTTTTTAGAGACGATGCTATGCTATCTTATGATATACCTTGTCCAACGGAGCCCTTACTGAAGTCGTAACTACAGCGACCAGACCATTGTTTCTCATCTTCCAAAGCTTACTAGATTTTCACTGGCCCAGATGCGGACTGGTAGGTGTCCAAGCCATGGTATTGTAGCTCCTGTCGAAAATGCCTTCAACTTTGCCTTGTTTGCCGCCCTCTATTCCCTTTGCTTCTTTATACTCCATGACACCACGCTTCTCATTATGTTTAACTTGAGGATCAAGGTTTTAGCAGTGTACATTGGCCTCATTGAATTCTAACACCCGCCCACTGCTTTTATCAACTTTAACTATATAGCTGGATCATGGATTCGACGCATCGTGCATTACCCATATCTTGCCGATTCTCAGAGAGCGTATTGTCACAGGACCTAAACCAATATTGCCATGATTAACGCTTCATATCGCTGGATTTAATTCTCACGCAGTAAGAACTTCCTTCTCTCTTTATGTATAGTCTCAAAACTGACAACACGTGACAAATAGGATTATAGGTTTCCCTTACAAACGATCTGCCTTGATATTTAATCTAAGGGGAAGGATTTTCAGCGTGCTCACATCGGCTACAATAGCAACTTGTCCTTCGCGTCATCTTGACCAAGACGTGAACAGCTGCCACTTTCCACCTGACCTTTATGTTTTACTCACGCCACTGCTTCCTGTGCGAACCCATTATACTTATCTGTATCATTTCTCCACATTACTGACAGAGTACTTCAACTGTTCAGACGTTCCTTCAAACCCCCCTCAAACTCCTAGTACGCCATGAAAGCAGCAAGGTATTATGGCCCAGGCGACATCCGCGTTGAAGACATTCCAGAACCTGAGGCAGGGAAAGGGCAGGTCAAAGTCAAAGTAGGTTTGGCGGCGATTGTGCATCTCACCATATACTGATGGGTGGTCTCGCGCACAATCTTGAAGATTGCATGGTGAGTTGAATCACCAGTAGATCGACCAAGTTAAACCATCCCATGATGTTCAGGAATGGAAGTGGGTTCAACCTAGTTAGCATTCCAACGCCTTTAATTAAACACCTCCTCCCGTTAGTATGTGGCAGCGACCTGCATGCATACTTGACAAAAGTACCTAAGTACGGTAATTCCGTCCCTGATATGGTAACAGGAGAAACTGCCCCAGTCACCCTTGGTCATGAGTAAGTACTGTTATCATACCTATCTCCGTTTCTTGGCCCATTGGTGTTTACCTTTAGGTTCTCGGGAACCATCGTGGCGCTTGGGCTAGAGGTAGATACAAGCAAGTGGATGGTAGGGACAAATGTTGTGATGTGAGAGCCGAGTTCTTGTCAACTGGATGGTGCGCCTCGGACTTCGTCCTCTGACTGCATGTCTACAGCGAGCCAGTGATTTCTTGCATGAAATTGGACACTTGCCAACCATGTGCAGCGGGTAGCCGGAATATCTGTCCTCACTCCAACTTCATAGTATGTTCAAATGAAAATAAAATCTTGCGCTTGTTTACTACTATGCACCGCACCTTTTCAGGGAATCGGTGGATGGGGAGGCGGCCTCGCGGAATACATCGCAGTCGACATCAAATATGTGCACATTCTTCCCAAAGGCCTTTCGCGTAAGTGCATTGCTAAATTCGGTTTCGGGCAATGGGCGTCTTCTCATTCAGAGATGAAGTGGAAATAGGTGCATGTATTGAACCTCTTGCAGTCTCGTGGCATGCGATGAAGAGATCTGGATTCAAGCACGGCCAAAGCGTTCTGATCCTTGGTGCAGGACCCGTACGTCGTTCAGACATAATTACAGATGCACATGAAAAGAAGCACAGACGTTAATGTGAGACTAGATCGGTTTATTCCTCCTCAAGATCCTACGGTATGGACATATATCGCTGTGATTCCAACTTTATGATACTGAATCTGGTGATCAGCTCCCTCGACCCTTTAGCTGTCCTCATCGTATCGGAACCTACCGCTTTACGCCGTCAGCAGGCCCTTCAGCACGGTGCTACATCCTCGCTCGATCCATTGAGCGTTAATGTCCCAGAGGCGGTCTTGAAGATAACAGGGGGTGTGGGTGTGGACATAGCTTTCGATGCAGCAGGCATTCAAGCAACTTTGGATGCTGCTCTGCTTAGCGTTCGGCCCCGCGGCGTAGTTGTTGACATCGCTATCTGGGAAAAGAAGCCAGAGGTTGATATCAATCGCGTTTTTATGAGGGAGATCATCCTTACTGGTCGCGGGAAGCTACCTTGTTCACCAAAAAATGTTTCTGACTTGCCCTTTGTGATTTAGGATCGCATTGCTATGACCGTGTGCATCCGGAACTCCTGGAGGTAATAGGACAAGGAAAGATTCCTCATCTTGAAGACTTGATAACTGCCAAGATTGCAATAAACGATGTAGTTGAGAAAGGATTTCATGCTCTATTAGAGAACAAGGACTCGCATGGTAGGCGGTGACGTGTTGCGTTGCAAAGCTAAAATTCACTCACGAGCATATCCATTTCTTAGTCAAGATCCTAGTTCATCCATGAGTCCACAACGAGAGCCGCTATTGAGGGGCATGTACTAATGCATGTCTTTGGCTGTATCCAAGACTTTCAGGATTCGAATAAAAAAAACCAATACCCAGGGGTCATAGTGACCTTTGAAATACTCATGAAACCTGAGCCTGCAATGAACTCGATGTTCTTTTCAACCAAAACATCCGTGCAGCTCAACGTTGGCACGCGGGGTCATTGCTTCCTCTCTTCCTGGCCACGTATTTGAATGAGAATCTGAATTAGTCTGGATCCGGCGAGACGAGATGGGGAGAAGAGCTTAGAGGAGGCGTGACGCGATCCAGACAGAGCTAGATTAGGCAAGAGATCTAGAGGCAAGGGATTTCTATGCCGATGTGTCAACGTCCGCAGCATGGACAAGGACATGGACTGCGACGTCAACTTCTTATGTGCGTGGCCCAGGGGTACTATATAGGTGGCGGGACACGGCGTGTTCGTGCGCGGGCCGCTGACGTTTCTTGTCTTTGCCCCATGTCAGGAAGCGCAATCCCGTGCTCTTCAATTGGATAGTGCCTGTCAATACGAAAACAGAGTTCTGTTATTGGAAAGAATAGGTCCGGAACGTCGACGGGATTTTGTATCCGTGCAAGATTGCTTGCCTTGAACGGAAACACAAAGGATATTCTCACCCATAGCAAGAATGATTGAATGTGAGCAACTGAACATCGAAAACTCCATTCTCTGAAGAAATGACAAGTGAATAATCGTAATGCTTACGAAATAATGCAACAATCCCAACTTTGCATACGCAGGCATGTTGTATTTCGTCATGAACGACCCAATCTATCTACAGCTAGAGAGGGGGGAATACCCAGCACACCACCACACACAAGACGATCCAAGCAACAAAGGTACAAGAGAAGATGGAACCCACTCATGTATAAATATAAGACGAATTGGAACAAGCCCATAACAAGAATAATAATAAAAAATTGAAAAGCGGAAGGGCAGAACAAAAAGGCCGTGTGGATAGATGGTCCCAGGAAATAGATAGGAAAACGAAGAGCTCCGAATGAAACTCCGAGAAAAGGAGTAATGATGGAGCAGCTGACGAAACCTCCGAAAGGCACCTCGGAATGAAAACAAGGCGGCCTTTCGAAGCATCGAAGCAGAAGCATTGAGGGTGATTCATGAAGTTCAACGTGACAACACCAAGCACGGATACGAAGCTGGATCGCAGGGGCGAGGGGATATTAGGGTATTTGTCGTTTGATGTAGTCGTAGAGTAGGTAGCGCAAGGTAAACTGCAGCAGGTCGATGGCGGCCATGATTTATATCGTCTTTGCAGGGTTTATGATGCATGGAGTCGAATAGCAATAAAGATAACAGTATCCATCAAACTATTGATGGGGATGGAGGAGGGGTTGATGATGATGATGGGACGGCGGGAGGAATGGGAATGCGTGAGGAAGGGGCCGCCGTACGAGCTGGTGGGCGGCTCGATGGTCGTCTATAAGTCTATGAAGAGTCAAAATGGGCTGACATGAGGGACTTTGTGCAACATACATGTCTTGACATGATAATTTTTGCCATTGATAATGGTTCATTTGATTGGTAAATGGCTGGTACTGAGCAACAGAAGGTCAGAGATAGAAAGGTAATGAAAGAAACAAAATAACGAACATGGTGTCTCGAATGCTGGACCACCTCTTCTGCCCCGTACGGGCTGCCACGGCTGTGACGGAGGTCGCTTCTCCTGCATTCCTACACCGACTCCGTTTGTCTCGTTTCCCGGGACCGTTAATGACACAGGTAAGGAAGGCAGTCTGTCCCATCTAACCAGTCCCCATGCCCATGACGACCGTTTCCGTGATTCCTCTGAGTGGTCAGCCGCCTTTTCCTGAACCTGAGCCTGGACCTGTTGTTGTTTTTTTATCCCAACGTTGGATCGAAGGTATAAACAAGCAGCTCTGATGAAAGAAAGAACGACTAGAGAGGCCAGAAGAGAGAGAAGGATAGAGGTATTTGAGGGAAGAGACTCCGTGATGGAAGGGAGGGAGAGGGACAGTGGGCCTGCTGGGAGTTGACGAAGGAGCATCATCGTTGGACACGGCGACGAGGCTTGGAACGACAGCGAGGACGGCTGGTCGGGGTCGTGGGCGGTGCGAACAACATCAAAACCGATAACCACTACTATTAAGACCGTTTCGGCGTTTGCCGGTTTGCCGCCAACAACCGCTCCACCCCGCTCCAATTGTTTAACGTTGATTTCTTTCATGACCGGCAGCACTGAACGGTCGCTCCCTTTGAGGGATGCCTGTTGTTCAGAAAGCAAGAAAGTAATGCGACTCACAAGCTCTTTCTAGCTTGGATGAGCCCGAAAATATTCCATCCTGATCTGCTGACACACACCACATTTCGTAGGCTTTCCAAGTGGAGTTGACCTTCTATCATATGCATCGGTCGTGCTCAGTCTGACAATGAGTGCTACCCAATTCCACCATGCGGTATGCCATTTAGTAAGGGAAGTAAGTGTAGAGAACGCCGGAGACCGCTGTCTGCATCCAGCACAAGCTTGGGTCCTCTCTTGAGGTGGTCAGTCTGCAGATTAGATATGATTGGCGATTTCCCGGAATTCTGCACTTCTCGACGGACCTTGACTAAACCACATGCCCCATCTTCACCTACCGTACATAACCTCATGTAATGTGTACAGCGCACAAGGTAAAAGCGTCACGCGGAAATGCTGAATGTCACGGGTTACTTCGATTAGTACTGATATAACCCTAGCCTTCATCTACAACGTTGACGGCCTTCTGGAGGAACAGACCAAGATAATATACTCTGAATCCCTTCCCTGATGGCGTGCTCTCATTTTCAACCTGATCCGAGTCGTCGTAGAGATGACCAACTGGCACCTCCGTCACTCTAGCCTACCCCAGAATATCAAACATGAGTTGTCTCCATACTTACACTGCAATTATACCAGAGAGTCAAACCGCAACGTAGATTGAGGTTTGCCAAATTAGTAAGGAATAACTCAATAATGACACAATATATGCACGAAGTCATGATTGGGAATCTGATTTTCATCCAGAAACTGGGAGTTCTCGAACCAGTACAAAGCTTCACGATAATATTGATTTCGACATCTGAAAGGCCGCAGCAGGGAGCTGTACTGCAGCGCAAGAACGATTGTGGAGCCCCAAGACCTTGGCCAAGGTCAGAGACTCCAGAAAGACCCACAAAGAACGTTGAGAAGCTGCTGCGCCGACCACAGCATCATAGGACTTGGCCTCAGAACCGGCACAAGAAACCGAGTTTTGGCACAACTTCGAAGAGGAGAAGTTTCTTCTTGTCGTTGGCAAATTGTTCAGAATCACCGAGGTTGAAGCGGAGAGACAGGTGCTGGGCGCTTAAAACGTCGTCATCTAGTCGTTGGTTGTACACTGGCACTTGAAATTGGATTTCACCCGTGACACCTTGCATTCTATCGCAGTATAGGAGCGAATATGCTCTAATGGAAGATTGAATCATTCATCAGTTGCTGAGCAGCGTGTCATTATTATTATAGCACAAACTAGGAGGTGGAGCTAGAGAGCATATACTCGAAGGAATGAAGCTTTCGCTAGCGAAGGGCAAAGCATCACTGTGCTTCAAGGATCCTTTCCAGATAATCATATCTTTAAATCTCGTGACGATTCTTGTTGGGAGGTGTACCTAAGCGAATTCAACGTAGCTTCGGTGTCCCAATGCGAATGGTCACAAGATCTTCCGGGAAGCGCTTGTAAGATGGGGATGGGGTTTGTCGTGACGTAAGCAGAAATATGGACCATAAATGACAATAGAAAATATTGTAAAGTAAATGGCAGGAAAATTACCATCCACCCGTACATAGAGTGTATTTGATAGCAGTTGATATTCGTGGGGGCAAACTTACCTTCGTCGGGGATTGTGTAGTATGACATAATCGATCGGATCAGACAAGCTTGAGCCCGAACTTCCCTTGTACTGTACTACCAGTTGAAGCACCTCTTCGATGTGAAATTGATCCAGTTAAAGTGGTACGCAAGCAGCATCAGTGGGTGTACTTTTGGTTTCAGCACGTTTCTTTCAACCGTTTTTGATACCAATTGATAATTGTACCCTCACAGTGCATACATAGCTAGCGCTACAACACTGATTCAAAATCAATGGGAAATTAGATGATGTGTAGGTACAGATAGATCTCCACAACTCGGCGGTCGCGAGCCTCAAACGCGTTTCGTCAGACCTCGTTACTTTATCTGTGTTGGGAACTTGTCTTGGTATGATGGTATCTGCCTGCAACCTTTGGCCGCTGCTAATAACCATGGCATCCAGTACTTGACGCTCAGCCTCTAGACACCAACCAGAGTTAGAATAATAATCGACGCTGTCTTGAACCTTGAACCCATAGCTTTGGCTGTCCTCATCGATTATGAGAGCGTCAATTGTACCCACAACGTTTCAAGAGGCGCCGTGACTGACCGAAAAATACTTATAGCTTTCTTTGCTTCCTAACATCGGCCAAGCCGCAAGAGTCAAGATATAGACCCTAGCCCCCCCTTGGCCACGGCTCTTCTGGTCTTCTGGCTAGAAATCTTCTGAGTAATGACGAAAGGGATGCTGATGCGATGGCGTGATGGGGAGAAAAGGATGTGATGGCGATCAAGATGATGTGATTAGCAGCATATCTCCCCCTCAGTGCACACGGTTAGCATCGGGTGGGGAAGCGCACTTGGCTCCTTTTGCCAACATACTCAAGTCCAGGGGGTGTGGGCTTTCATTCAATTCCTCATCTGGCTCGGAACCTACACCGGCCTTTCGTGGAAAGTTTACAGAAATGAAGACCTCGAGACTGCCTTCGTGCTTCTTGCCACGTCTTTTTTCGCCCGATATGGCGTTTGGTTAACTGGCTTTGATTCTTGTGATAGCGAAATGTAATAGTTATTGCGGGACGACCCCTTCTGCTAAGAAGGTTCTCCTATAGAAAAGCATTTCCGGCAGAACCGCGTTCACAGGGCATCAAGCGCGGACGCTGCAGGCGCTAACATAAAGGTAAGGCCATTCCCTTTGGTGCTCGCGAGTTTACGCTTTCAACGCCTGTCTAGCTGGCGGCAACATCCGTACGTAGTAACCGTTGCTTGTCATCTTTGTATCTTATTGGCCCGCCATCGCAAACCAGGTAGATGTCCTCAACAAAGATTATCACAGCATGGGAATTACCTGGCATCTCGCCGACACTACCCGCACCGTCAACGCCGACTGATTTGAGAACACTAGTTACAATACTGACCAAGAATTTGCTATGAAGCAAGCTCTCCGTCAAGGTGGAGCTGGGGACCTCAACGTTTATTCTGTTTTACCGTGCGCCTCATCCTATTGTTTCGTAATTTATCATGGCACATTATATGAATAGGAAACTTGTAGTAGGCGGCAAGGAACTCGTTGCGGGATACGCGACATTCCCTGCGGAATAGGCAGACTACCCACAGTATGATGGTGTTGTTATTATCTACTCGACTTTTCCTGGCATTGGCAAACCTCCTTACAACTTGGGTCAGGTAGGTGTTCTATGCATCCCTCCCAAAACTTCCATGTAACTTCATGCCACGATTTACAAGACTTTGGCGCATGAAAGCGGCTACTGGGTCGGTCTTTTCTATACTTTCAAAGGCGGCTGCTCACCTCCTGGTGACTACATCGATGATACTCCACCAGAGGCCAGTGCTTCATTTGGATGCGCTGTTGGGAGGGATACTTGCCCCGGTGCTCCTGGGCTAGACTTCATTAGTAAGAGCGACGTACAAAACTATGTATGATCCAATCCTGATTAAGGACACCTATGTAGACAACTTCATGAATTATATTGCTAATGGCAGCGTGAACACTTTCACCCCTGGACAGGTGACTAGGGATCAACTTAAAACTTACCGCGGCATCTAAGCTTAGTCCATTGTTCTACTGTACCTCATTGGTAGGAGGTAGGAATATTAATGCAGATATAACAGCTTCACACGATCCTCTACGTTATCTGGATATAAATGGACTTGGACTTCGACACTCGTTTTTCTCTTGCACTCTATGCAGACCCGTTGTATTTAAATAGGACGTTTCACGTGTAGTTTCTGAGGATCCTTTTTGCATAACATTGTTTGTTTTTGCTTTGTACAGTCTCATGCTTGAACTTCGAAAGGGCCACGAGTCGAGTAATGGAAAGCAGGTGCAAATTTTGCTGTGCATGAAGCATGAAGGTCAGGTTCTGTGGCAGAAGACCAATCCAAAGCAGGTTATTACCTGTTCCTATAGAGGAAAACAGGGAACCAAACCTGGATGAGGTATTTGTGATTATAAATACAGAATACAATCGGTATAACATGCAGGAGTCATTAAGGTTAAACTCTTAAGCACCCAACGTAGCCTGGAGAACCAAAAGGCTTGCTCGGGTATTACTAGCAACGAGCGCCGCACCCACATCTCCCAAAGTCCTAGGGACCGACGAACTAATGGATGCGCCCGCCGCAGTGACCACCTTCTGCAGCTCAGCCTTAAGGTTCTCCGTAGCTAGCCTGCGCGACCGGCCCGCCACAACAATGACATTCTGCGAGGGATTCTCTCGCGAAACATTTGCAGCAAGGTCAATAATGGCATGGAGGGGTGTGGGCGTTGACAAAGTGGTGAATGAAGTCCGGGAGAGAGCCGCAGCGGTCTCGAGATCATGGGCGGCTGACGCAGAAGCAAAGCCGTCCCACGCAATGTTATCAGCGGTTTGGGAGGCTAGATGAGTCTGGGTATCGTGTTGTCCGTAGACTGTATCTCCAGCCGTTAGGGTCTAGATTATTCAGAACCTCCAAAATAACACGCAGCAAAAAAAAAATCACCCACCTGAAGGACGATGGGAATAGGCGCCCCCGTTGAAGGCGCATCTTTCTTTTCTAAAGTATTTTCACGAGATAAATTGTCTGTCATCTCAATCCTGACAACTGTAGCATGGACCGAGGGGTTGCGTGCAAGTTGCACGAGGAACGCGAGGGCAAGCCGATCGTCAGGGCCACCGATAAATGGCAGAAGCAGATGCTGAGTTTCTGGTCCTGTGGGCGGAATACCGCGCTCAACGAACAAAGCCACATCAGCCTTGGAGGTGGCGAAAACATTACGGATAAATTCGGAATATACCACGGCACTTGTCTGGTCTTTTGAAGTGTTACCAGAGTTCTTGTGGAAGACGCCGTCGAAAGGATTGTGAGCACCAGCCTCAGATTCAGCATCGAGCTGAGTCGAGCCTCTGCACCATGGAACAATGACCATTTGGGACTCTGTCTCGGCAACGTGGTTAGAGACGGTAGAAGAAAACTCGTCGCGATTGACTATCGAAAGTGCTGCGGACACCAAGAGGTTGTTGAGGTAGCCAAAGGTGCGGAAGACGGAGACAACGGGATCTGTATGGGCGAGCGACTCAGCTACCTGGGATTTGAGTACAGCGGACGTCCGGTTGGTGAGTTCCAAGAGGCGAAGGGCGTTGATATAGATACGAGGGCTACTGTTGATGATAGCAACTTTCTCGGTAGAGTTTTCAGATTTGTTATCAGAAGACAAAGTCTTAGAGGGAGATGCTCCGTTGGGGTGCAAGAGATGTGCAATCGTCATTGCAGCTGGCAATTGCTCAATCCTGTCGAGAACCACAGTAAACTTGGATTTAAGTTCGTCGCTAGGAGGCAGGCGGGGGGAAGCCGCGCCACCCTCAGCAGAGTGGTCCAGTTTCGGCGCATCACGCGTTCGGTATTTGGGAGGATAGAACGCGAGAGTGAGGGGCGTCGTAAGGAAGGTCAAAATGACCGAGTGAACGACGAACATAGAGAAGCTGCGTGTGTCCAATATGTTTGCCTGGAAGCCAATGTTTAACACGATTAACTCCACGAGTCTACATAAGAGTCTGGTAAGCGAACTATTTCAAGAACATGAGAATTTACGCTGACCCTTTGCAACTCATTAATGATCCAACTGCTCCAGACTCGCGCCAGTTGAACCCGGTTGCCATTGCAGAGCCAAAGCATGGAAGGAACTTCGAGAAAAATGCGACTGTGCAGATCAGGAACGTATAGCCCCAAGTCTTTCCGCTGTTCATAGAACCGAGGTTGGTTTTCAATCCTGTAAGCGTGAAATACTATATAATTCATGTCAGCCATGGACTTCAGAGCGGCACCGATATCCATACAATGGGAACCAAGATGATGGTAACGAAGTCTTCCAGTTTTTCAACTAGAGCGATCGCATATCCATTCTCATGAGGGATAATGAGACCAGAAATGAAACCACCTAAAGCAATGTTGTAAAAACTGGGTTTAGGAAGTGTAGTGTTAAATTTTCACCAAAAATAGCGTGAACACCGATGATATCCGTGAAGAAGGCGGATACAAGTACAATGATGAGTGTCAAAACCATCATTCCATTCGTAGGCGTGCCTCGTTCCAAACTTCCCGTCCAGCGGGCCAGCCAAGTATACGCCCACCGACCAGGATATAGGAGGACAATGACATATCCTGCCGATGCTAGAAGAACATAAAGCGCAGTGAGACCATTCGCAGCGTTGACAAGGGCAACTGTCAACGCTAAAAGGATCCATCCAACGATATCATTACCCACTCCAGCAGCCAACGTAACGCTGCCGACCGTGGTTTCCAGAAGCCTCAGTTCCGTCAAGATCCGGCAAAGAACGGGAAATGCTGTGATGCCAACAGCAACAGCAGTGAACAGCAAAAAGTATCCATAATTAACCGTGGGACTGATGAAGTCCTTGTAAAGGGCTGCCCCCAATGCTGCACCAAGCCCAAGGGGGATGGCAAGACCGGTAAAGGATATAGCAGTGGCGGCAACCAAATGTCGTTTAACGATCTTGGTATCGATTTCCAAACCCACCAGGAATAGGTAAATGACTAGACCGATAGTACTGGTAAGGCTGAGTCCAGGCAGACTAAGGGTGGGAAAAATTGCATTCGAAAAACCGGGGATACGTCCCATGACAGATGGGCCCAAGAATATGCCAGCAATGACTTCTGAGATCACACGGGGTTGGCGAAGAGGACGGAAGATGAAGCACAGCAATTCGGTCATTGCGATGAGTATTACTGCACACAATTTGTTAGCAAACCCCCTAAGGATCACTAAAAGGACTCACTAAGTTGAATAACCCATAGAGGAAAGGGATCCGACGAGTTGTAAGTGGTTGGATTACTGCCCGAAATGACGCCTCCCTGACATAAAGCATCAATTGGTCTTGTTACATGAGACAGAGGTGTGATACCGTACCTGTTCAGGCGCACTCCTTGCAACGACGTTGGAAGAGAACCGAATGACGAGGTCAGAGAACTCGCCCATGGTGGAGGTCAGTTCGAAGGGACAGAACTGAAGTTTCCGTTTTAAGTATCTTGCGCAGTTCCATCTTTATGAAACAACCAGGGTTGGGCGCAGAGAAACTTGAAGCGTGGGAATTGGTGCCCTGGACAACAGATCTTATCAGATCTATGGCCGTTCATTTCCGGCAGTTTTGTTGCAAGATGTAGTTGGAATCGAGCTGAAATTGTGCAGAAGAAGCTTTGAAAATATTCTAAATTTGAGCTCGATAACAAGACTTCGGTCTTCTAGTACTTCAACGACGTTCATTCAACATTAGGACTCGGTTGCGACAGCAAGCTATCACGGCCAAGCTTTTGATTGACGGTGTCAGTGAGAGTGAGATTTGATCTGATGCGCATGATGCAATTGCAAAACACTTTGTGGTGCCTTGTGAAAGACGCGCTTCCTTTTGTAGCGAAAATGTATGGTCATGGAGTACTCGTAACGCAGGTTCACAAAGTTGCCAGGACGTAGCGCATAACGGAGTCTGGGTGTAGCTAGCAAAGTTTCGCAATTTAAAGGCCCAAACTAGAGTCTACTTTTGAGAAAGCGTTATATTTGCCATTGGTTTACTTCACTTCGTTAGCACCCAGATATTCTCTTCCACAGATGAACACTCCCTACTTTCAACAGTTACCCTATCCAAGGTTCTAGCTAGTCAGCCTTGTGACGCCCATTGATACATGTACACTATCAAAAATGCACAAAAGTTCCCTCTTCGCGCCAAGCTGCTTTGGCGAACGCCTGCGTAAAATACATATATTAAATCTAAGGAGGCTAGGTGTGGTACAAGAACTTGAATATACAATAGTCAGTTTTGTTACAGCTTCCAAATTCCTCTTTCCCTGGCGACCAACGTACGTGTAAGGAAAAAGCACAGCCCCCCAGTCACGACACACAGTCCTGCAAATAGACAAGGCCTCCACCAGATGAAGTCACTTGAAAGTAGAGCTCCGGCGATTGGTGTCCCTGCCAAACAGAGCATTTCATAGAGGTAAATAGGTATGAGACCCGATACATACCAACAAGGCCCCCAAAGCCTTGTCAAATAAGAAATCAGGGTGATATTAGAAGTGAGAAACCAGGGAACCACATACCGGTGAATGTGAAGCATATGCCGAGCCTGGCCCCGATCTCTGAATCTTGCTTCGCGAGAGATGCTATCATCGGGTTAAGAAGACTTGCGTCTAAAACTCAACATGAGCACAAAAACAAGTCAAAGTCAAAGAAAGAAGGTCGATTTTCCACGCACAGGCACCGGAGAAGAAACCAAAGAGAACTGCGAAAATGATTGTGCCCATGGCATTTTTTAGTGCCACAAAACAGAATACAAGCAAGCCACTGATCAGTACACAAGGGACCATGACGTTAAACACCCCCAGTCGCGCTACTAGGAGGTTAGGCAGAACTCGGCCCATGATACTTGAGCCATTGAGGACGACCAGCTAGTGGAAGCAGAGAATTCAAGAATGTGTTCATTAATGATTAATGTCTGCAGAGAAAGAGAGCATTCGTAGGGACCCACCATGTAGAACGCAAGGCGTGGTGTAATACCATTCGTGATTGCGTTCAGCTGTAGAAAGAATATGGGGAAATAGAGCCCGGCAAACACGAGAACCGTTCTAAACCCGCCGGTCACTTAGTACATAGTCCCAAAAGCGCACCAAGGCACGCAAAGAAGGTACATGGGCTCTTACCCGAGGACCATGATGACATACGGCGGGTCTCGAAGGAAGACACGCAGGTCGCGTAGCGTGCTTCCCTGCTTGCGCGACTTAGGAGGCAGCCTGGGCCTCATCAGTAGAATAGAGATTGTGAGTAGCGCCCCAATCATCCCTGCGCTCGCCCGCACGCCATTACGAAAACCGACGCGACCGTGGAATAGTTCATTCAGCATGACAGAGTGTACTGCTCCCCCGAGTCCAGAACCCTGTGGAATAGGAATTGTCGCAATTTGATCGAGACAGCAAGACGATTACAAGGGTGACGGCAGCTTACCGATACGGCGATGCCCATTGCCAAGGCTCGGCGGCGATGGAAGTAATGCGAGAGAATGCTGACGCTAGGAACATAGGTTATGCCGACAGCGACACCCACGCCCATCCCTTGGGCTAGGAATATCTAAACAATCATAGGATGTCAAGCCGCACGTTTGATGACGGGGTTTCTGCGCCTTACCTGGTAGTATTGTTCCGCTTGAGATAATGAAATCATGAAGATGCAAAAGACAAGCAAAACAGATCCGCCAATCATCAGGTGGTAGCTAAAGTTTAGTTAGGAACTATAGATAGAGACGAAGAGCTAACGAACAAGTAGCCTGTGTCGAACGCACGTCCACTGAAGAGCCCAATGAAGAGGACGAGAAGAAGCTGAGTGCTGCCTATCCAACTAGCGGGAAATTGAACTCTATCAAAGAACGAAAATTGAATGGACGTACCTAATTTGCGATGAGGTGTATCTCCCATTCAAGTACTGGCGAACGTAGAAATCTGAAAATGGCACGCGACCAGTCAATTACTCGTTCTGGACCGACGCCATCGAAAAGAACACGTACCATTGTAAACTCCATAGGCGTTAGTGTAGCTTCCGAGGAGATTGATTAGAAGGTATTAACAGATAATGCGCGGCGTACCCAAAGGTGCAAAACTGCGCAATGAACCTGCTCAGCCAGAAATATCGAGCAAAATAGTCAAAAACCATGCCATAGTCGAATTACGGCGTGACATACGCTCCCAGGAGCACAGAACACGCTCTAAGTCCGCCCTCCGGATATCCATATTCCGTTGCCTTGTTCTCTCCTTCGACGTTAACGTCGTTGCGCCACGTCTCCCCGTCGTGACCGATAAGGGTATGGTCCTTCTCCAAATCAAAGTCAGACTGTCGATGAGCGGGGCTTAGTACAGTCGTCGACATTGATATGGGCTGAGTCTAAAGGTGAAGGGGTAAAAAGAATGATGTCAGCCACCAATTTGTAAGAGTTCAAACGGCGGCTCGACAAACCTCTAGAGGCATACTCGCGCTCGCCATCATACTGCAGTTCGAGGTAGGGAAAGACAAAGCTCGAGCAGCGTACAAATAGCAAGAAGGATAGAGAGAGCAAGGAACCCTTCGCGCACTCCTAGGCTACATAAATACCAACTCTATTAGTCCGTGAGATCAACGCCATGTGGGAACCGATCCATTTCGATAAGGTTCTTCCCCGTCAACAACCGTATGGTGTGCCGGTACTCATGATCCACACATAACGGACTCTGTACAGACAGAGTCATGTCATTGCACCTTGTCACTGGGATGGAACAGATGGGGCATAAAGGGCAGATAGAAGGGTGTAACAAATGGATATAGGACTAATGTGGCCCTGGTAGCATTGCCGGCGGGGGGTGCGGAACACATGATGGCCTAGGGCTCGTCGGGTATTGGGAGGCCAGATCACAGATTCTTTGTTTTACGCGAGTGAATGAATGAATGATTCATATTTTGGTACCTGCACTGACCAGAAAACATAAGTACGCCAAAGTCCAGGCAGGACATACACAACGGGGACATACAAAATGAGCTACGGAATGGGGTTTCCAGGTTCATATTAAATGCCAGATCTCGTGCTCAACAACATTCAATACCAATGCTTGTTGGAGCCAATGCGTTTGTGGATTCTGATTACAAAAACCATCGTGGCTTGAACAAATAAGCGTCACACACAAGGGGGTGATAACGATCTGTGTGCATTGGTGTCAGATCGTCTGCATATTAAGATTAAAATAGGCTTCGAAGTTCTCCGCCGAAAGGATTGAATTGGACGTAACTTGTGGTCCGTTGCCTGCCCCCTTGGGCCTTCATTTTGCTTACCGGCGGCAGTTCGCACTGCAAGCATTATTATTACCCGCGATGCTGTGGCGCAGTCGGATGCATGAGTGATCTCCTGCACTCGTCTTTATTACTACCATTACTTACTGAGGCTGGGAATTCGGTGGACGGGTTAGTAAATAAATAATCACGTGTACATCTTTCTTTGTTGTTACTGCGACGCGTTATTTGCAGAGCTTTGTACGCGAATCTACATGCTCTAGTGTCACGGTCGAACAAAAAAACGCCGTCCGTGATTTGCAAGACGATCTGACCCCCCAATCTCTTTTAATATCGACAGGTTCGGCTGGATATATAAGGGGCAATAACTTGAAACGAGAGAAGAAATTGCCAGATGCCGCAGATAATTCGAAGTGAAGTTCTTGAAGGAAAGAATGCCTCGGGCATCTCCCGGCCCACCATGAGGAAATGATGCTTAAGTATTGAAGGGGCCTGGGAGACGTGCAAACACAGCGCGGTGGAGCAAGCTTGAGAAAACGCACATTGACATATGGCGAACCGGCTACAAGGAAGCAAGGTCTTGACACACGAAATGGTGGAGGAGAATGCGCAGGCTCACCATGTCTGCCATTCCTTGAACTACAGGTTTTCAACCCATAGATTCAAACGTGGCTCGGGCTTTCCGGGCTTCCCTGCCATTCTGCCTGGCTTCTGGGATGCTGACGCTAGACGAGTGCCAGTCGCGAATTTGTTGTTCCCCTGAGCGTCGAGCAAGATTTGTCGGATGTGGTCAAAAGAAGCTATCGTTGCTTGCTTTTAGCAATCCTAGGACTCGAACGGAGAGCGTCGGAGAGTACATGACTGCGCTTGCCTGCCCCAGCGTTCACTTTAAGCCGCCCAGGTAGCGGTAGACACGGAATCGACAGCAGCCCACTTGGTGCACATTGATCACAAGATTCATTGGTAAGGTCAGGGCCAGAATTCTCGCCACTCATCAAGGTGAAAACACGCCAGGAAATTCCGGGCAATTGGGAAGAAAGTGAGAACAACGTTGGCAGGTAGCCGTAGCCAAAGACTCGGTTCCAGGATTGCCTGCATGAAGAGGCAAGGGATGCCTGCACGGCAACTCGCACTCACGCAGCGTCCGCATGGATGCAAAAATCAAAGGTAAAAGCGCCCATTAGCAAGTCTACATTTTTAAGTATATACCCTAACTCTTTACAACGCACTCGCACCTTTACGGGGGAAAAGACATAATTAGTACGATATTCCCAAGGGAGGTAAGGAACCACACACCAGTAATGATATCGACGAGCTCGTTGGTGATAGCAGCCTGGCGACCACGATTGTACTGCATGGTGAGGGAGCCAATCATCTCGCTGGCGTTCTTGGCAGCATTGTCCATGGCGTTGCGACGAGAGCTCTGCTCGCAAGCATGAGACTCAACGAGGGCGGCGAAGATGGCATTGGCAAGGGAGAACTCGGCAAGGTCCTTGGTGGCGTCATCTTCGTTCTCGTATGTCTTGAAGGCATCTATCAAGATGTGGTTTTAAACAAAAAAAGAAGCTATGAAGCTAAACCACTGAACACGCACTGCTGTCCTTGAGCGCTGACTCGCCCTTGATCTCGAGAGCAGAAGCCTCGTACGAGATGGCAGAAACAAACTTGTTGTACACAAGAACAACCGAGTCGTATTTGACACCGCTCTTGACAATCAAGTCCGCAACACCAGCCGCATCGGCGAATGTAGGGATGTCACGGCCGATTTGGTTGAAGGAGAGGCGCATGTTTTGACCGAGAACACGCTGAAGCTGGCCCTTGGACTTGTCACCGATGACCATGACGGGAGATTCGGGGTCGACGGTTGTGCTTTGGGGTAATGGTGAGTCCTCAAGGCTCTGGACGGCGCGGCGGGTGGCCTTGGAGACGGAAGAGTGGATACCACCGCAGAGACCCTTGTCGGAGGAGATGACAACGAAAAGTCTGTTGGTAGCGGCTGCGTCTTCGGCGGAGTGGGCAAAGACCTCTGTAAAAGTTATTATAGAAAAGACGAAACACGTGAAGTACTTGGTACATACCAGCATTGGCAATACCGTACTCCTTTCCGGCCTGCATAGCGCGCTGCGCTTTGGCAAGCTTGGTGGACGCGACGACTTTCATGGACTGCAGCAAGTGGTGAGACCACGTCAATACATAGCCCGACAGCAACACACCTGAGTAATTTTCTGAATGTTGCGGACAGACTTGAGGCGGAGCTCAATCTCGCGGAGGGTGGCCATGTTGCGTGCGCCATGGGGCGCAGCGGCGGCGCGGGCGATGGCTTGTCGGGCAAACATTCCTGGTGGTCGATACTGTCCTCTCAACTTTTTAGTCGGGCACTCTCGGATTGTCACGCTTGTCACATGTCACTCGATCGGAGTTGCAACTGGTCATCAGCCTCAAGCGCTCAAGCTCTTGTGTGGCAGATAGATGCTTAGCTTTGGTTCAAAAGCTAAGATACGATCTATATGAAGAAATAATGATATCTTGTCTCCGCAGAATCCGCCTACATTGACGTGTTTGACTGGTGGTAATTGACTTTCTCTTCGGATTGATGAAGCATCATCGAAAACTATGTGGTATGTATTCAAGTTTCAACGTCGTGTTCACGACAATATTCCAGAAAACATTATTCTTTGGGCTTGGGAATTCTACCGACTCCAGAGGCAAAATTCCTAGCGACTATGAAGCCTGCACTGATATTACCGACGAACAATCTCATAAGCCTAGTTGGTAGAAGAGAGGATGACTCCCCTCCCTCAGCCTCCACCCATGCATCTTCCAGATGATAAAGAAAATCATCTGAATCTATTACATCTACAATACATGCTCCTACTACTCAAACTAATTATTATGCATGGACCAAGGTTTAAACGCCACGGTAAGTTTTGAGTTGATGC
Source organism: Tephrocybe sp. 9980TJB (assembly GCA_018220975.1). NCBI lineage: Eukaryota > Fungi > Basidiomycota > Agaricomycetes > Agaricales > Lyophyllaceae > Tephrocybe > Tephrocybe sp. 9980TJB. Next base: position 67,971 of record JABAJU010000066.1, read on the forward strand.
CTAGCACGAGTTCCCTGGCCGGGAGTGAAAGTGTTCATACAAGCATCGTCAGTATAATCCATGAAGTTGTCTACACACGCGTCTTTGATCAGGATAGAATCATTCACAGTTTTTTATGTGGACTTACGAATGGGGTCTAGGCCAGGAGCGGGGCAAGTGTCTGAGCCAACGGGGCATCCAAATGCAGGGCCCGCCTCTGGAGGAGTATCCTTGACATAATCACCCGGAGGCGAGCAGCCGCCTTGGAAAGTGTGGAAAAGACCGACCCAATGACCACTTTCGTGTGTCAGAGTCTAATAGTGTATTAGGACATAAAATTACATGCAAGTTCTGCGAGGGATATATAGAACACTCACCTGGCCCAAGTTATAAGGAGCATTGGTACCTCCAGGAAGAGTTGCGTAGTCGATAACAACACCATCATCTTGTTGATTGGCTGCATAGTCTACGGGGAACGTCGAGTATCCAAGGAGAGCGCCATCATCTGATTGAAGATTTCTGTTCATCCCATGTGTAAATATTCCGGGCAAGAAATGAAAAAATAATAAAATGTGGCATACCCAACCGTATAAACATTCAGGTCCGCAGCTCCACCTTGACGGAGAGCTTGCTTCATAGCGGTCTGCTGAGTAGTATCAGGACCGTTGTTCTCGAACCAGTCGACGTTGACAGTGCGAGTAGTGTTGACGAGATGCCAGGTAATACCAATGGTGTGATAGCCCTTGTTGATGACATCTATCTGCTTCGCGATGGTGGAGTCGCTGTTGGCGATCGAATAAGATATTAAGTAACATAGTAGAGGTGAGGCACTACGTACAGTAGGTTTCCGCCAGCTTCAGTGTCATTCGTGGAGATGACATGGAAGTAGACCTGGTGAGCGTTAAAATATGTAAACTCGCGAGCGACAAGCAATGGAGAAATCTTACGTTGATGTTACAGGCTGTGCGATCCTCGCTTGAGGTCCCAAGGACCTGGTTCTCCTGGAAATGCTTTTCCATTGCGAGAACCTTCTCAGCAGAAGGGTGCGTCCCGCAACGACTATTGTATTTCGTTATTATGGCCAACTCTCAATAGCGAAGCGACATACCGAGCGAACGACGACGTGGCAAGGAGCACAAAAACAGCGAGGGAGGTCAACATAGTGGTGTATAACTCAAACGGGGATACAGGAGAAAGATGTCCTTCTCATTGTTGCTGTCCCTTGCATTTTATAAACGACACCTAGGCGTCAAATGTTCAGGATCCGAGCAACAATGACCAGAGGTTTCTCATCATTTTTTTTCGATGCAGGTTCAACGTTCCGCGAAGACTGGCGCGGGATTCAGGCGAGATGAATTGAATGAAAACATACAAGCCAGTCTGTGGCATTGACGTGTGACGGAGTAATTTTTCGTGTTACAGACTCAGAAGTTGGGAGCCATTTGATGGAGCACTTGAAAGAGCTCAGAGAACATAAGGAACTTGCTCAAAGGTTTCCACACCGAGGATCGGAAGTGCTACATGGACATCGTTTATCCTAGCTCCAAGTCCAGGGTCCGTGTCACAGTATGCCAGACGCTGATATAAATGTTGGTATCCCTTGACCGATGTTAGGAAGCGAAGAACAGCTGCAGCTATAGACATTTTTCTGTCAACAGGTCACTGGTTCCTTTTGAAACACGATGAGACTCTGGTGGTACCTGCTACGGAGCAGCCAGATGTAGTTGCAGCAGTGTACGGATAAATAGTCCTGCCGGTATTAGCAACATTGTACTTACCACGACACAGGCGACAGATGATGCGAAATACATAGCACTTCGACGGAACGCGTTTGAGGCTCGCCGCTCAACTTGACAGTATGGACTTGTCGACACATACCGCGCCGTTTGCAGCTAGAGACAGAGGACGACTCGGAGCACGGTTCACGGTTATAGAAGTCTACACTAGTGGGAGTAGAGAACGGAACTTGAGGCCTGACTTGACGTCGTTAGCAAATCAGGAAGCTTGAAGCCTTCTGAAAGAGAATCTGGAACAAACCGTCTGCACTCAGCGGACGATAGCGCCCCTAGAGCATATAAAGAGCCGCCATCGTGAGTTTGAAGTTGAACACTGGGTTTCCTTGCCACATGTTCGCTGGGCTTGTAGAGTGTGTAGTGCTGAGTGCACCGTGGAGACGAATCTCTGCGTGATAGCGTAGCCGAGATTGCAGTTGTTCAAACGTATTGAGACCACTTATTGAAGGGTGGTTGGATTGTGGCTCAAGACTCGAACTTGGTGACAAAAAATTTGGTAGCCTGGGCTTTAGGCACAAAAAGTGATTGGCAAACCTGAATAACGTTATTTATAATGAGTGGGAAGACTTCCGAGGCCGTTTGTCGAGGCACTGCGGGTCGAGGTGGACAAGGCATGGTGAGATTGTCAAGGTTGAGCATCAAATGTACGCGATCAGAAAATCATGAAGATGGGGCATGATGATATTGATGAATTGAGCATAAGTAAAGCAAGAACAAACTGTTCAATCATGATATTGTGTGCAAAAGAGAAAGATAACTATCCGCCCATTGATGGTATGTATACGTAGACAACGTAGAGAATTGTCAGAAAGTTCCTACTTGAGTATTGTGTGGTGAAATCAGAATGATGAAATGAGGTTAGTTGGATGTCGCGGTAAGTCTTAAGTTGAGCCCTAGCATGAGTTAACTGACCAGGGGTGAAAGTATTTTGGCAGGCATCGTCAATATAATCCATTAAGTTGTCTACATGCGTGTCATCCAATCTTTCACAGAAATTTTGTATGTGGACTTACGAATGGGGTCGGTATTGTCACCAACGGGAAGAGTCGAGTAAACAATAACACCACCATCATCCTCTGGGTTGTTGGTAAACTCTGCAGGCAATGTCGCGCATCCCAGGAGAGCGCCGTCGTCTGTACCAAGATTTCTATTCACGCCATGCGCGGGCAAGAAATCATAAATAATAGAAGGTGGCATACCCAACAATATAAACGTTCAGGTCCGCAGCTCCACATTGACGGAGAGCTTGCTTCATATTGGTTTGCTGAGTAGTATTGGGACCATTGTTCTCGAACCAGTCGGCGTTGACAGTGCAGGTAGTATTGGCGAGATGCCAGGTAATGCCCATGCTTTGATAGCCCTTGTTGATGACATCCATCTGCATCGTGATAGTGGAGTCGCTGTTGGCGATCAGATAAAATACTGAGTAAGGAATAACGACGGAGAGGAGGTACTGCATACGGTAAATTTCCGCCAGCTTCAGTGGTATTCGTAGAGATGACATGAAAGTAGACCTGATAGGCTTCGATTCGCAAACTCGGGAGCGGCAGCGGGGATGACTTAGGTTCATATTAGTGGAGGCTGCAACATTCTCGCCGGAGGTCCTGAGGACTCAGATCTCCCTGAAATGCTTTTCCATCACGAGAACTTTCTCAGCAGAATGGGTGATTTCACAACGACTATTGTATTTCGTTATTATTGGGAAATGATGGTTAGCCAAGTGACGTGCCGGGCGAGGGAAGAGGTGACAAGAAGCGCGAAGGCAGTGAAGAAGATAAACATGGTGGTGTAAAGCTCGAACAAGAGAGATGTGCTTCTTGCTGTTGCTGTCCTTTGGATTTTATAGGCATCTAGATGCCAGTTAAATATTCCGAAAGACCCGATTAACAGGAAGTGAGGGTAGGAGAGCTCAAGGTCTTCATTTCTTTCAAACCTTCCACAAAGACCGGTGTGAGTCTCAGGCGAGATAATGAATTGAATGAAAACCTATACACCCTGGATTTTAGTGCATCGGCGGAATGACCTATCGTACTGGACGCTCGTGTAAAAGCCACTTGAGAGAGATGCGAAGAATTTCTACGTCGAACACTAGAGGAGGCCAATGGCTCCAATTCCTTAGTCTAGAGTAACAATCGAGCACCGTGTAAACGAGTCTGCTTTTCCACTCTTGGCAGCTTAGTCGATCGAAGAAACGCTGCCAGCATTCTTTCGGTCAGTCACAGACCTCCTTGAAACGTTGCTAGTACGGCCGACTCCTCATAACCCATGAGGACAGCCGAAGCTATGGGCTTTGAAGGAATATGAGCATTGAGTTGTTTTTGTAACTCTGGTACATAGGGTGTAACGCCCGCCCGCAGAGTGCAGGATTCGTCAAAATTGTTGGCAGTCCAGGTAGCAGGTCCCATACACAGAAGTAGCGAGGGCGTTTGAGGCTCAAGAATTGTCCGCACCTATACGTCATCTGATTGTGCATCGTGACTGCTCAGTGAGGGTGCCAAAAAGACATCCGAAACTGTCAAGGACTTACAATATCAAGAGCTGCAACCATTGAGACCGCCATGCCATTTTCATTCGATCATTTTCGCATCGTAGAGGTGGCTGAAGATGGTAGAGTGTACGGGTTACAGTTGCCAAGGTTCCGAACGATCATGCCAGACATAAAATCAACGATGAACTTCTTGAAAAGTCATTTGTCATGGGCATAGATTACAGGAGAGAAAAATGATAATTCATCCTTAGACTGAATCCATTAATCATCTAGATTTAAACATATAGAATCGCTATATCTACATTATAATCCCAACTTATTACTTAATGAGTGAAAATAAGTAGAACTTAGACACCGCGGTAAGTGGCAAGTTGATCCCTAGCACGAGTTCCCTGGCCAGGGGTGAAAGTGTTCAAGCAAGCATCATCACTATAATCCATGAAGTTGTCTACACGTGTCCTTGATTAGAATTGCACCATTCAGTTTTGTATGGGGGACTTACGGATGGGGTCTAGGCCGGGGGCGGGGCAAGTATCACGTCCCTCGGGGCATCCATAGGAAGGCTCGGCCTCTGGAGGAGTATCCTTGACATAGTCACCAGGAGGCGAGCAGCCGCCTTGGAAAGTGTGGAAAAGACCGACCCAGTGGCCACTTTCATGTGTCAGAGTCTAGTATATATCATAGTATGAGATGATATGGAAAATCTAGAAAGGATGGACACGTAGAACACTCACCTGACCCAAGTTGTAAGGAGCGTTGGCACCACCAGGAAGAGTCGAGTAAACAATAACAACACCATCATCCTCTGGGTTGTTTTCGTAGTCCACAGGGAACGTCGCGTATCCCAGGAGGCTGGTCTGATTGTATTCAAGCTCTCTATTCATACGATGTGCGTAAATAATATGGGCGGCAAATGACTAAGGAATGGAACGTGACATACCCGACTGTATAAACGTTGAGGTCTCCAGCTCCGCCTTGACGGAGAGCTTGCTTCATATCAGTTTGTTGGGTATTATTGGGACCATTGTTCTCGAACCAGTCGGCGTTGACGGTGCGGGTAGTGGTGGCGAGAACCCAGGTAATGTCAATGTTGCTAAAGGCTTCGTTCATGACATTTATCTGTTTCTCAATGGCGGAGTCGCTGTTGATCAAGCAGGATACTGAGTAATGAGTAATGGCTTAGGAGGTACTACATACGGTAAATTTCCACCGGCTTCAGTTTCGTTCGCGGAAATGACATGGAAATAGACCTAATAGAATTTGAATATACGAGCTTGGCAGCGGCAGCAGGGATAACTTTACATTCATTTTAACGGCTTGGGCATCCCCACTTGAGGTCCTGAGGTTCTGCTGGAAATGTCTTTCCATCGAAAGGACCTTCTCAGTCGAAGGGGTCGTTCCACACTGACTATTGAATATCGTTATTATGGCAAACGTTCATTAGACAGACGACATACCGAGCGAAGGAAGACGTTGCAAGAAGCGCGAAAACAGCGAGAGAAGCGAACATGGTGGCTTGCGACTCGAATGGGAGAACGGGGAGAGACGCACTTCTGGTGTCGCTGTCCTTTGGATTTTATAGGCGGCACCCAGGGGTCCACTATTCGGGATCCGAGCAACAAAAAGGTAGTTCAGGGAGGTCTTCATTTTTTCGCTCCACGTAGACTGTTAGACTGCTCTCAGTATGTGACATGATAAATTGAAAACGGAGCAATTTCCCGTGCTAATTCTCGGGTAGAAATCATTTTGCGTGCCACTGAAGCAAGAGCAATTTACACAACAGCTTCCACTTACACCAAAGATCAGAACTAAGCAGCAGCAGCCATACGGTGGAGGTTGGCCGATGCTCCTTACATACTTAGGAAGCAAAGGCGTCTGCAAGTGGAGAAATTTCTCGTAACGCATTACGATGCCACAAACGAAGTTGAAATTTTTTTTGAGGCTCGCGAGAGTTGTCCACGATCTCGCATCGAAGAGGTTGCTTAAGCAGGTGTACATACTGGTACAACGCCCAGTGAAGGTGCGACCATCAACTGATATCCAAAATGATTGCCAGAAAGCACACCTGAAGCTGTTAAGGACTCAAAAACCAAAAGTCAATCTGAGACTTCTATACCATTTTAACTGGATCATTCTCGCATCGGGAGGTGGCTGAAGCTGGTAGAGAGCCTACTGTACAAGTAGGTGCTGGCTCAACAATCCGAACGATTATGTCATACACTGGATGCATCGGGATTCGGATGTTCGTCCAGCCCACGACCTCTATGCAGGGTGAACGGTAGTTTGCCTTGTACTACCATCTACAATCCGGAATTCATTATATTGGTATTACCCCTTTAGACCCCTCGAACGTCGAAATGCGACCCTCGGTGCTTGGATTAGGCAATGCTCCTGTAGGGCAACCTGCTAGGACTTCGGCGGCGGAAAGCGATGAGCTATTGTTGCAAGATGCGCCAGACGAGAAAGGTACTCTTCAACTAGTACTCGGATCTCACATGTCTTGTTCGGTCGCATACTAATATGCCATATCATTTGCTTAGGGCGAGAACGACGCCTTTCGTGGAATTTGGGCGTCTCTTTCTTCCTTTTCGGTCTCATAAACAACGGTAGGCCCATTAATATTTCCACAGTTCGCTTCTCATACTTCTATGATAATTTAGTGCTCTACGTCATCATATTATCGGCTGCTCTAGACCTTGTACCACCATCGACACCCAAAGGAATAATTGCGTTCTGTAACATTGCTCCCGCTGTGGTAGCCAAGATTGGATGGCCCTACTTTTTGAAAGGTCGAATACGATACATCAAACGTATAATTGGATGCTGTCTGCTAAGTTCTTTTGGGATGATAGTAAGGCATCTAGTTGGTATTATCCAATGATTAAAGCTCATTGTCTGTCTCTCAAGGTTGTTGCCGCATTTGATAGTCTCTATATGAGACTTCTGGGAATCAGCTTTGCGTCATTCGCTTCAGGTATGCTCCTTATTGAAAGGTGTCGGCAATCTACCAGAGTTTCATCGATTAACAGGCCTGGGTGAATTGACATTCTTACAACTCTCTACTACATATGCCCCGCCGTCCGTTGCTAGTCGCAGTGTCGGGTACGAATCCCATAATCCTTCACATTTCCGTCTCATAGTCACTGCCAATATAGGTACTTCGCCTCAGGAACTGGGGCTGCTGGACTCGTAGGAGCATTCCTCTGGTGGGAGGTTCGCAGTCTGGGCGTGCGGACTGGTGTTGGACTTTCATCTGTAAGCTTCCGCACGCTGTCTTTTTGCCTGCCATTCAGCTCGAATCCTTAGGTCATGCCCTTTATCATCCCCGCCACGTATTTCTTCCTCCTGCCTCATAGCTCCGCCTTCGTTGGCACGGCGTCATCTTCAGACGATAATGAGAATCAAGTAGGAGGGTTTACTGTACCGTATGCGCCTCTATCTACGAGAGATGACATGACTGGGGAGGACATAACGCACTCTGAGCCCAAGGCAAAAGTATCGTTATCCGCAAATGACAAATGGCGTCTTGTCAAGCCCCTATTGGTCAAGTATATGCTACCTCTTTGTGAGTATCTCCTATCTCCTATCTATTTATCGGTCATCTCAACAACCTTTGGAAAGTCTGCGTTTATTTAGTATGTGCAGTTCTTGAATCTTACGAATATTGGATGGCTAACGAAGTACAGTTTGAATACACGATAAACCAGGTACGGATAGGATATCATAGTCTTTGTTGATCCGTGGTTAATCATGACTAGGGCATCGCTCCGACCCTCCTGTACCCCGTACCGAAACCCGAAGATCATCCAGTACTCGGGAAACTCATCCATACTATCCGCGACTACTATCCCCTGTGGCAGGTACTCATCTCTCTCTCCCTTTTTGCATTTACACAACCTGACGGTATTATCTCTACAAGCTGGTTTATCAAACGACGGTTTTCCTCTCGCGGTCCTCGATTTCCCTGGGACTACCGCCTCTACCTGCCCGTCTCCTTTCGCTTCCGGCTTTCGTCCAAGGGTTTATCCTCGCCATCTTGGCGTTTGAGTCCGCTGTCGGGATATTCAAAGTAGACGATGAGACATCAAGTGTTGTGACTGTGTTCCTGCTCATCAGTCTCGAGGGTATCTGCGGTGGTCTAGCATAGTAAGTATCTCTATCTTACAATCTTACAGGAATCTACCCATTCTCCATAAAATCAAACTGATTTGATTGACTTTTTCCAGCGTAAACGTGTTTTACCGTATCAACCAGGAGCGCTCGGACCCGCAGGATGCGCAGGATGTCGAGCGCACTAAGCAAGAGAGGGAGTTCAGGATTGGATCGATTGGATTCGCGGATTCCACTGGGATCTTGGTCGCGGCGATCGTTGCGGTGCCGACTGAAGTCGCGCTGTGTAGGACTCAGATTGCTAGAGGCAAGCTGCTTTGCCAGGGCTTATAGGCCGTATGGTGTCGTGGTGCGTATGTATGTATTATAGACCGTAGACCCAGATCTCTTTTATGTTTCAGTACAATCTCATTTGCGCAGTTCAGCTATATCGATTCTGGTTCGGGATCTGAATCATCGATAGCATTCCAGGTATGATTAGGATCGACACTGTCATAAGTAAGCGAGTTGAACACACGCGCACGTTAATTTGGAATTGAGTAGAGGGGTATCTTGAAGCTCTCGTAAAATGTTCGACAGGAAGTCAAAGCCTCGTCCTCGTTGTCAGTGAGTGAAAGCTAAGGCCTAAGGTGCGATTGGCGTTTGCTTCATCACGTATTCGAATTTGAAGGACCGACATCTTGGCGGCCACTGGCAGCAATGGCCATTGGCGGGCATCAGATGGAAACATATGCATGACCTGAGCTCACTGGGTAGTCGGGGGTCGTGCCTGGCAAGCTAAGGTACCTCATTGACTGAGGCTTGCTTTTTGAGTGATTTTACCAGATACACACGTGTTTTGTAGGGTTTTGTCGGCATCATTGGCGCTTAGTGAGTCGGAGAGGTGGGCCGTCATTTGTATTGACAAGGGAATTTCAATTCTTATGGATGTACTGTATCTCTCTACTCTTGCATATGTTCAATTTGCATCTGTGGTACTACATATAACGTTGCTATATTTTTTTTTACATAAAAAATGCTTTACGGAGAATCCTCTGATACACGAACTACACCGAGTTATCGCTTGTTTCTTGCTTTTGTACACTAGGGCCGACCATGCGCCCATGACATGGGCCAAAATCTATGTGCCGACTTTGATCCTCCGCTTATACTCTTTAGGAAGCCAAAAGCACATTGCATGCAGGCATGTGGAGCCGTGGGCCACAACGCTGTCTCTTGTCATATCTATCAGATGTGCTTCTAGATGAAAATGTAGACTATTGACCCGTGTAAGACCCACGCCACACGATGATATCGAGGAAAGGCAAAGGATTGCGAGCCCCCGTTGAGTTTTTCGATTGGTGCAACTTGGAGTGTGTAGTCGTCCTTTTGGCATGGCAACTAGGACGGTAAGTATGGGGCAGGGTGTATGATCGATCGATCGTCCATCAGCGCTTGGATCAAGGTGACAGTCCGCTTTGGCTGGTTCACTTGGCAAACGACGACGATTAAACCTTTATTCTATTGGAATTACAATCCAATAGACTCAAAGAAGGTTTCTAACAAAGGGTCTTTCTTATCACTCTCGTCATAAAACCCTGACCGTGACGGAAGAAAATGGAATCAAGTCCATTTGGTAGGCGCAGTCCTCAGATCAAGTTGACATTACGTTCGTGCCTGGAGGTCGCTCCCAGGCTACCGAATCTTTGGTCACCTCTTGAACCACAACCACCACCATCCCCGGCTACGATAAGTGGTTTCAGCGACCGCAGAGCGGTGAATATGCTACCACGCCGGGATCCTTCTACAGCCCTACAAGCCCAGCGGGCACAGGACAAGGAGGCAAAGCGTGCCAGAGGTACGATGTCTGCTCGTGGACTTACAGGCTTAGCGAAGCTGACTGCTCTGTCTTGTGCTAGGTGCGCTATCGTGTGCCGAATGCAGACGGTGTGTCCCACTTTGGCTTTTCGTATGTTTCAAGCTGAATGTATGCGCTACCAACTTCAAGCCTCAAGCTCAAATGCGACAAGACAGTGCCCTGCTCGAGGTGCGTAATCAATGGACACTTCTGGCTCCGTTCTTTACCCCGCGGGCTTCTATAACATCTTCTATCTCTAGCTGCAAACGGCGCGGTTGTTCTGCGATATGCCCAAACGGGAGTCTTACTACTGGCCAGGGCACAAGGTATGTGCATTAGATCAATCCGGACCATGAATTGCGAACCCCTCGACCCAGATTCGTGCTCGCAGATACCGAAAAATTGCACCAGAAAATTGCAGCGATGAGTGACCGCATTCGACAGCTCGAGGACGCATTAGCCATTTTGCAATCTACTCAGACGAACGAACCACATCCACTGCTTCAACGTGATCAGCTTAAAATTAAGAGTATCATCGAGTTGCACGCTGCAGGCGAAACTGAAGACGGCCTGCCTCAGTTGAAGGAAGAGGAACCCGAGGAGAGCCAGACTATTGATTTGTTTGGGACTCTTGCTATCCGAGATGACGGTGCAGCGACCTTCTATGGCCGATCGGCGGGTCAAGAAGTATGTACTTTCTTCCCGCTTCGCTGTCTATTACATCGACTAACTGCTTTCCCTCACAGAGCCTTCTCCTTGTATGCCGTTTCTTCATTCAATGATCACCCTTTAATCATCGGTTTTCTTGTCTTAGGGCGAGAGCTCATCTCCACCTCCCACTGATAGCAACATGCAAATGCACGGGGCAGAAACAAACTGGAATCCAAAAGCCGACCTTCCCACTAACATTACAACCCTTGCATCATCCTTCCCCTTTCCCCCCTTCACAAGCCTTCCACCCGACTTCGACTTCAACACCCTCATCAACCAATATCTTCCTTCCCGAGACGAAGGCCGGCGACTTTGCCGTTTATACCTGGAACAGTCACCCTGGTTCTTCGGCGCTGTCACACGCCGTCAGCTAGAAGAAGAGATTTTCCCAACATGGTATCCTGATACGCCACGGCCACTCGAATCATTGCAGGCATTATCGCGGACATCACATGACCTTGCTCTATTCTTCATCGTTTTAACATTTGGGGCTATGACGGATGGCGACGCGCCCGTGTCTGTGGCAGAAACTTTCTACACACTCGCCAAGGCATCGTTGTCGTTGGCACCTGTACTCGAACGACCACCTTCCGTCGCTACGGTCCAGACATTGTCCTTGATGGGGATTTACGAGGGTATGAATGGCGGTGAGAATTCGATTGAGGCAACGTGGGGTCTTATGGGGCTAGCCACCAAGTTGGCGCAGAGTGTGAGTAAATTCCGTTGACTTTTGAGTTCTACCTTTTGAACTTGTGACTTTTAGATTGGGCTACGTAAGTTCATTTTTTCCACTTGTGGTTTAGCATGGCTGACGTCGGCCCTGGACAGATCGCGACTGTGCACGTTGGAATCTCACTCCAGCTGAAGTACAGAAGCGTCGTGCGCTCTTTTGGGAGCTGTTTATTACGGATTGTTGGCAGGTAACGTATCCCGTCTGTTTCTATACAATTTAAAGTCCTCAACAAATCGCCGTGTTCAGAGCTTAGCGACGGGCCGTTTGGCGACCTTTTCTCTTCCATTCGTTGACTGCGAGCTACCCCTTGACCCCGACCAAACCATGACCGATAATGGTTCAATTCAACCCAGCTGTGCGTAGTCACCTTAAATGTCTTACATTCTGCTTACGCTGCCGGGTCCAATCCAGTCCCATTCTGGAAAGCACGTTTCGGAGCGGAGTGTGTAGCTGACGTTGTGCAGGGCACGCTCACGTCACGCGCCCCAAAATATTCTATCATTCTTGAGCTCGACCGGAAAGTTCGGGATATGGAGCTTCCTGCGTATGCACAGGGTGCACCACCGCAAGGGGCTGGTCTGGCACAGACAATGAGCCATTTTATGCCAATAAACTATAGGGAGCTTAGTGAGTTTTCCAGACTTTTGTTGCGTTATGTATCTGCATCTTTTTAACATAATGTGCCCGTAGCTCTGCTTTATATACATCGCTGTTTCTTCGCACATGCAATCACCAGCCATCCGATGGATCCGATCAAGAGTCAGTACGCGCCGTCTTTCCTTGCAGGTTATCGCAGCGCGTGTACAATTATTGGATCCGTGCGGCAGCAGTTTGAGCTTTTCCCCACTCAGATTTCACGCTTTTGGGTTCTTTGGACTCATGCGTTTTCTGCTGCGGTATGTCCCCCAGGAAGTATATTCTTTAACTTGACACGAAATTGACCATGATCGTATCAAGGTCATGCTGTCCTCTGTCGTAACACACAGCTACCAGTCGAAAGTAGCGCCTGCTGCCCTGCTAGAGCTCACTACGGCATGTAATCTCTTTAAACACGCATCTTCGCATGGCGGTCGTGCCGCAAAGTTCCTAGTAAGTAGATGTTCGCAACTTAGACTTATATGGCTAACCTCATGTCGTGTCATAGCCCATCCTTCAGCGACTACACAATAAAGCCCAGCAGACAATCTTTGATACCCACAATGGCATCCCTCCTAGTATCCCCGGTGACATATTTAGGCCAACACCACCCGGCGGCGAGCCCAACGATGAGCTTTCAATATTCGGCGGCAAGACCCACACCGTTGCAGCCAAATTCAATCCTGCTCCGCGTGCCCGTCCTAATACAGCGACGGCGTCATCGTCATCGACTTCGTCAGAATCCCCCCGTTCCGTGATAGACTCTCCGCCAGGCCAGGTGTTCATACCGGTGGACAACCCGTCATTCAAAGGCGTGCATCAGAGCCTTGTTAATGAACTACGCAAATTTGATGGACATATCGCCGCGCAGATTAAGAACGGTTATGCTTCGAATAGCGGTGTTCCAGCTGCGAGACAGGAGGTTGGACAGCAGGATGAGTCGCCGCGCCGAAAGATGCAGAGGGAACAAGTTCAACGGGAGGAGATGGAGAGGCAGAGGAGGGAGATGGAGCAGAGGAGGTTGTATCAGCAGCAGCAAGAGGAGGAGGAGCAGCAACGACAATTGCAGGAGCAGCAGCAACAACTTGAGCTCGAGCGTCAGCAGCAGCAGCACCGACAGCAGCAGCAACAGTATCAACAGCCACATCCTCAGGTTCTCCCTCAGCGAGCCCAAGCTCAGCAGTACAACGATTATGAGTATCCTCCTCCCGTGGGGCACCAGACTATCACAGATCAACATCGCGTAGTCTCTCATTCACGGTCAGGGTCTGATCAACGCCAAGCTCACTCACAACAGGAGAGAGTTGGTCAGCCGATGCAGCAGCAACATTCTATGTACCCCGTTCCCCCGGAGTATCGGCCGGCCCAGCCACCGCAATCGCAACCACAATCGCAGTTTGTTTCTGATCCATCTCATTACGTCGACAATGAGCAACCAGTGTATTCCAATCATCGTCGCAGCGTCCATGGGCAGGCACACCGACCTACAGAATACCATCAACGCAGGGAACTTCCACCTCAAGTTCTACAGCATCATTACGCTACCATACAATATAACCAGCAGTCGAGACAGGAGACGTACCAGTCTTGGGCATCACCAACTGATACAGCGGCGTACGGATCGGCGATTGATCAGCCTACGCAAGCTCATGCTTACGCCACTCAGTACCATTACACGCCAGATGGTGCGATGAGGGGCTTCGCCGCGGAGGATACAAGTCTGCAAGAAACTTGGCAGTCGTATATGAACAAGGTAGCCTCTTTACTTCCGTTAGCCGCTTGCATAACTAAACTCGATATTGTTCAGGTGGGATCACCTCGCCATCTATTCGAAGATTAGAGTATCTAGGGTTGTGTTAGGATATATTTCGTATATACTGCCGTGTTATGTTTTCCACCATGCTATCTGTAACATATGTAATTGTACATTTTACTAATCTGTTCCATGTTTTTTTTTGTCTTCCTTCTTTACTCTAATACATGGCAGAATACTATGGAGAATTGATACATAGATCTATACGTCGTTCGGTGACATGTGATGATGTATGTGTTCAGCAGTTCAATTTGCATAATATTGTTGGGATCTGGATCTGGAGATTTCGAGATACAGTCTGGAGCCTACAGCAGCGGTAATAACTTGCTTGATGGGAAGCATAGCGTGGGTATTGCGCTGGTCCATGAAATACATGTTGATGTCAATAGTAATACAAGGATCAGTCCTTCTCCTTCAAGAACTTTTGGATCTCTGCGTCCTCATCATACGCCTTCTTGGCCTAAAATGCATCCAAGTCACTTGATCTATGTCATGGAAGATGATTAACGATACCATACCTTCGCCAAGAATTCATCGTCGATGAGGACCCTGACTCCCGTAGCCGCAAGAGCCTTCGACGTTTCCAGACATGCAGTGTGCGCTACAAGGGTAGCTGCAGACTCTGCAAAAGCGGTAGTATGGTTACCTCCATCCTTTACGGTAGGGATAGCTGTAGTATACCATGTAAAGCAATTCCGTTGGAAGAAGAAACAATTGTCACTCACCAAAGCCTGGATGAAGCGCCGGAAGGGCTGCTCACAGTATTAGCGAGTCACGATAACACGCACAGATCGTTGAAACGCACCATAGGTGATATTTCCCTGTAAAGGACATCATCAGGACACGTTACAGACGAATGGAGTCCATGGTATGATACACACAAAATCGGTCGAAGCACTCTTAATACCATACTCATAATCGATCGTACTGTACTTAGCAGTGACGATGTTCGCTACTTCGCCGCCTAGGAAGAACCCGTAAGCTGACTGTCGAGGCGAATCGCTCGTCAACCTCACCAAGGACAGAGTTCTGGCGAAGGTCAAAAGTACCGTCTTTCTGATTTATAGTGACAGTGCAACCGGTCGCCAAAGCTGCAGCTCTGATTGTAATTGAGCCCATGGTATAAAATTAGGAAGGGCGGAGGCACCAACTCGAAGCACGGGAGGACTCTTTTCACTGTCTCCCTCAATTCAGTTCTTGTTGGGGCGCGCACGTAACAGCTGAAAGAAAACACGATAAAGTCAGCAATGTAACATCAAAAGGCGCGATGCGCACATCATCTTGGCGTAATCAGGAATAACTGAGAAATAATTAGTTATCCCTGGTATTGAATAATAGCATAGTGGCACTGACTGTTGGGTGCCCAATCCTTTCCCTCGATGATTCCGTGGACTCGATGAGTAGGTAAAAGTTGTTGACGGAGTGCCGAGATATTGTTGTATCCAAGAACTGCGGCGTCCAACGCGTTTTTTCCCTCCCATGGTGATAACGCTGCGTGAGCGCTAGAGGCGGCTCGTCAAATCGAAAACGGTAGGTGAGATCCATAAAACCCACGTATGACCAAAGTATTCGATAGTCATTCGCTGTAACGCAAGACAGCTAGTCAAACTCACAGATCCCACTGGTCCAGGAGCAGGATGGCACCTGGCAACAGGGTCAGCGCAAATCGAAGACTTGAGGAAAGATACGAACATAAGGCAGGCGGACATGTTCTTGTAGGCCCCCTTCTCCAATAGAATTACCTTCCCTGAACCACCTTCTTCGGCTGTACGAGTTCGAAGTTCTTTAGGATACGAGCTTTTGTCGCTGGTTGAAATCCTTACCAGGCGTCCCTAGCAATTCTACCGTGCCGGAAATGTTGAATTTCTGAAGAGCCTTCTTGATAGCAATTGAGACACCGACACCTTGTACAGTCTTAAAAGAGGCTAGAGCCACATATCATTTTCCACAAATACCTGAGATTGCGATAAGGTTGTGACCGCATGCGTGGCCCACACCAGGTAGGGCATCCATCTGATTTGATAGAATGTTCTCGTCAGACGCTACTATAAAGGACACCGGTGCTTCATATACCTCAGAATTGACGCCGATTGTCCTTCCACCTTCCCCATTGGAGAATACTGCACGCCACGCCGTTTCCAGATGATAATGCTTTGTGACCTTGAAGTCATGCTTTTCCATGAACTTTGTTAACACATCGTGGGCATAGCTAACATGTACTAATTAGAATTGAGCCGCATAATGGCTTGACGCGTACCGCTCCTCATATTTCAACTCAGGATGAGCTAGGGGTGTGCATAAGAAATAAACCTAAGTTTAACGTGTCCAGGAACTTTGAACTTACCATGAATATCAAGGCTGAGTGCTCGTAGTTCTCTGTCGAGTTCCTTGAGAGTTTCCTCGATGTTTGCATAGATATCGGGTCGGTATATGTCGGCATTTGGTCTATCTGGAGTGGGTTTGGAACCATCGTTGGGGCTCCAGATTGGCCCGAGGGGCTTCTTTTCGCCAGAATTGCAGCAGCAGGTCATTTCAGTACCGTGTCAGTGATGGATGGGAAGAAGTTAGTTTGTTTGGAGTGGTGGAACCTGGGGAAGTGGCAGATTTATAGAATGTGTGATAATGATAAGATCATGATTCGTTTTGATCGTATGGCCAGAAGCCTCCTTCATTCCTCCTTCTATCATTATATTGGCTCATATGACCACTGACGTGCAAATCGCTAATTTTCTGGACCGCCAACGATACCTGCTGAAGAAGGAGCGCGATGCCGAGATTAAGCGCAGTTCTTTGCTGCTTTCGAACTGTGGACCCAAGCTACTAGAACAAAAGGGCTTGTCGCTAGGAGGCTTGGGCATCGTCAGCGTGAACATTGGCCTGGGCGGTAAAACGTAGCGCCTCTTAATGATCCAACTTTTTCATCTGTTCTGATTTTTTGCAAGGTAGTCTAGTGGAATTAGAACGACCCGCAGCATATCACGCAACCACGACATTTCCCCCACATACGTTCCGGTGAGAAAAGGCCCAATTTAGATCTTTCTATCAACTCACTGGAAGTAAACTAGTCCCGGCGACCTTGCGAGAATAGAGGCGAATGTGTTAAGTACAAAGAAGGCAAAGAAACCTACAACGGAGGAAACTAAAGGGTCGGAACCTGAGGGTGTGGTATATAAGGCGCGTCTAATTACTTGCTTTTGACTCTCCTCCTCCAAGTTTTGACAATCATTCTAGGTGTCAGATACGAGGATCATCATCGCTGTGGACTCATCAGATGCTTCTTCTGAAGACCTTGATATCCCTGAACGTTGCCGCATTGTAAAGCTTGCGAATAGTGTTACCTACGATAGGTAGCGTGATTATGTCGATTGGATGACCTCGAAGTTGACCTCATCCAGGATGGAAAAGGCCCTTGACCGTCTTGAGAAACGCCTCACGCAGCCCAAGGTAGGTTCTCGATTTCCAATCACCTTTGGTTTCCTCACCTATGTTGCAGGATGAAAAGGCTTCAAGCGAGTCAATACATCTTACAAAAGTCCTGATGGGTGTTGTGCCTCGTTCATCAAGGCAGCCTGTTAAAGACCTAAACTTCTTCGACAACAGCCTCAATCCTAGCCAAAAGGAAGCGATCAAGTTCTGCTTAGAGTCGCCAGAAGTAGCTTGTATCCATGGTCCCCCAGGTTATTACCGTACATACATTCCTGCAAAGTTTCTAATGTTCAAATATAGGAACGGGCAAGACACACACTCTCATTGAATTGATCCGTCAACTCACCACCATATCCTCGTATAACCCCAAGCCTCTTAGGCTTCTCGTATGTGGAGCATCCAATTTATCTGTTGATAACATCCTTGAACGCTTGCTCGCGCTTCCCATTCCGGAGAAAGGAGACAGGTTAAAAGTCACTAGAATCGGACACCCTGCGAGAGTTATGGCTCGCGAGGGTATTCTAGACTCCACGTTAGAAGTCAAGGCGACAAGGACGGATCAAGTAAGAATCCCTTAAACGCGTTTTCCGCTGAAAGTGGAACTGATGGCCTCACAGGCAGCGCTGGCGAAAGATGTGAAGAATGAACTAGAGGAAACCCTCGGTGTTCTTTCTGGCAAGGGCAAAGGCAACAAAGGGAAGCGACCAAAGGGTGCAGAGCGTAAGAAACTATGGGATGACGTTAAGGCTCTTCGTAAAGAGTGAGTCCCCAATCCTTTGCTTTAAGTTCTAGAGAGTTGAAACCTAGTTAACCCTTAGATATCGGCAGCGAGAAGGCGGGGTCGTCAAAACCGTACTCTCGGAGTCACAAGTGCATTCATTGTCTTGATGTTTCAGCCAAGCGTAATCTAACATTTATTCAAAAGATAGTGCTTGCAACGTGTCATTCAGCTGGTGGACGTCAGCTATTTGACCATGACTTTGACGTCTTGATAATAGATGAAGCAACACAGGCCCTAGAAGCTGTATGTTGCGCCTTATCATCTCATTCGTTGTTAGCTCATCTCGAACCTTCAGGTTTGCTGGATACCTATATTCAAGGCAAAAAAGCTTATCCTAGCAGGCGATCCAAGGCAACTGCCTCCGACTATTCTATCGCTTAACAATAAGACAAAGGCGAAAGTCGGCACAGGCCCCACTAAAACTAAGGTAAATAACCTCAGAGATCAGACACCGCCTATTGAAGAAGAGACGGAAAAGGAAGGTTCTGCATCGGAATTGCCGCCTGGTAGCGCTTCGGAAGGGGAGGGAGAGGAGGAGGGAGAGGAAGCACCTTCGGCAGCTGTACTAGTCAACCCACAACCTATGCCAACCTGTCGCCCGGTTCTCCACCCGCCACGCACCCTAGAGATTACGATTTTTGAACGCCTTGAAAGCATGTACGGGAAGACGATTAAGCGGATGCTCAACGTTCAGTATAGGTCGGTTTATAGCTAACCACCAGTCCGGCACGGTTCTTACAAGTTTTCTCGACTAGGATGCATTCGCAGATATGTACCTTCCCTTCTAAAACGCTGTATTCCTCCAAGCTGGTATCCCATGATTCGGTGAAGGACCATGTCCTAAAAGATCTCTTCAATACCCATGCGGACAACGAAGACGATGAGAAGGAAATGTTAGAGACTCCCGTAGTATTCTTTGATACCGCAGGCTGTGAATACTTCGAGAGAGTCGACGGCGATGGAGATGAAGGTAGTCGATGCAATGAGAACGAGGCGACTATTGTTAAGGATTGGGTGGAAAAACTGGTACGTTCGCTGGCTTCAGATACCAAGATACGTCAATTAACGGCGTTGCCTCTTTTAAGGTTGAGGTTGGCCTCGCTGCGAACCAAATTGCTGTCATCACTCCGTGGGTTTTCTATCCTGTCACTTGATTCATTCGAGCCCATACGATTTCTTCGATGCAGGTATCAAGCCCAAGTAACGTTATTGTCATCTCTGCTCCGACCAATTTACGGGACGGATCTTGAGATTGGGAGCGTGGATGGGATGCAAGGCAGGGAGAAAGAAGCCATTATCATCAGCCTTGTTCGTAGCAATGATAAGGTACGTGGTTTGTGTATGAACATCTATAGTAACTGACCGTATCACAGAGAGAAGTCGGCTTCCTGAAAGACAGGAGACGCCTTAACGGTAGAGCTACTAAGCGCATTAACGATGTTGGCTACTAATCACTCTTTTCGCTTCTAGTGGCGATGACCAGAGCCAAGCGGCACCTGGTATGCCCATATGCTTTCCTTTACCATCCCCTACGATTGACTTTATTCCTGTAGTGCGTTGTAGGGGATTCGTCTACCATTTGTCATGGCGGAAGTTATCTCAAGAAATGGCTGGCATGGTTGGATGGCAATGCAGATGTCAAATATGCAGGGCTGGAGTGACATACGTAATGCCAATGTATAATATGGCTTTGTATTCGATTCTCTCCAAGAGGCGTATGCTTTAGTGATTTTCTGCGTTGTAAATAAACCTTGTGCCAGTAAATATCACCTATCACCTATCACCTTGCGAACACAGGTCATCGTGACATCGTAGAACAGACTGGCAGTCACAACCAAAGATGAATATCCGGTTAATCAATCAAAGACGGAGATATCTGGTCACTGGCTGCGAGCGTGTAGTCGACGCTGGCTGAAGCCGTATCGTTCAGTAAAGGATTCACGCCACAGAGAAAACTATCGTACTCGTTCAAATTCCACTTTCGAAAATCTATAAACAACACCAGAGATCGTTTGGTGAACACATCGCCTAACAATAACTCGAGGAAGGGGGCGCTGTTGTTTATGTCTTTATGCCTGGGCAGAAGAACAAGAAAGTGTTTCTCATCGTGGCAGGGCTATAGTCGCTCGAAATAAAATAAATGAAATTCCCGTAAACCACTAAACCCTTCTTCGCCAGGCAACAGGTAGGCATTACCCCCACAGAGGTGCGAAAGCGGGTAACACAGACATCTACAATCGGGGTTTTGGCATGCACAACGGAAGCAAACTCCCACCAACACGTGGGGGCCAGAACATAACCTTGACCACACAACTTGGCCCTCTTCAAATCCCCTAGTTTCTCTACCGCTCATTTATTGGCCCCCAGGATCCAATGGTGACAATAAGGAAGGCGGCGGTGGCGGCCAAGATAACGAAACGCAAAGTGACGGCCAAGACTTCTGCCAAGGCCAACATCACGAAGAGCAAGGACACAATACCCAAAATTTCCCCTAAGGCCAGCATCGTGGAGGGCAAATACAAGAAGTCAGAAAAACGCCGTGGCATCCTCGAGAAGGATAAATGGGCACTCAAGGTCCAAGAGCACAAAATATATTGTCCCGGGTGCGACAAATGGCTCAAGCTATACCAGAGGGTAATGTACGAACTCTTTTTGTGGCAGAAGCATTGCACCAGGTGCCCTAGCATCATCAAAACCATCCCCCAGGTGAGGCATCCTAGAACAGTGATGATCGCGAGAGTTGGCTTGAGCACCCTATCTTCAAGATGCTTTATGTAAGCATCCCTCTCTTGTACATCGATGGCCTGAAGTCAACACATTGGCATTACTTACGCTGAATCTGAATTCATTTCCACTGATTTAAATCGTCTACTGGTATTGGTATTACTCAAGAAACCCTTCTTGGTGTTGTTATAGGTTGAATCGGGTGTAATGGACTCAACCGCTCTGCTCTTTGAGCTCTCCGATGGGATGTTATTCTCCTTTCTTCGAGCCAAAGATAACGATTTCATGTTGGAGATTCATCAGGGCCGGACCATTCTACTGATTTCGGCCCTTCAACTCCATGCTGCTTATGCCAAATATGGCGCCATTTATACATATCGTATGAAGTGAAGTGAAGTGGTGTATGCAAGGCGATTGCGGAAGAAATTTGAAATACATGCTGTACAGTGTAAAATTAAATACACTAAGAATCAAATTGACACAGACGAAACAATCACAGTTCAATATTCGTCAACATCTGATAGGGAAGCGTATTCGGAGACTGACTGATCATCCTCATACTCCTGGACGACGTCCCGCATTGCAAAGCGCATGACGGGCGTCGTCGCCACAAGCTTGGGGCCGACAACCTCCAGCACGTCCTCATAGATGTCCCTCTGTCCAAGTTCATGCTCCGACACTGGCACCATACCGTCTTCTGAGGCCTGCGGCATCATCTCGACGGCAGCAGCAACCATCCCAGGAGGTGCGTAGCTCGGAATACCTCCTGGCCCGCCCATTCCACTCGTGGCACCACTACGCACCCTGGCATCTTCAGCATTTTCCCTCGTCACTGTCTCTGTCCACCGAAGGTCCAACAAGCGTCCCTTGACCATCCCATCGACAGCCCGCACACCGATTTCGCGGCATAGCAAGAAGTATGGAATGTATGTTGTATCGGGTTGTGTGAGCCGGCTCATCACCTTCAGCAGCTGCATCGCCGTGAAGTCTGCAGAGTAGTAGCCCGCAATGAGCATGTTAGAGCGGTCTTCATCGAGTGACGGGAACGGATGCGCAATGGGAGAGTAGACCTTGAATCCGGCGGCCCCTAGTCCTGGGTGCAGTGTTTCAGCGTTGCTGGTGTTGGCTGCTTGGCTGGTATTCGCAGCTTCTTGAGCGTTCGGAGATTGGGAGGAGTGGATAATATGAAGGTTGAGAAGGGAATGGGCTTGTAGGAAGTGAATGCTGTGCTTGACTATCGTCGGAAGAAAATCAGAAAATGATTACCAGAAAGCCAAGTAGCATACCATCAATCTTCCCATTGGAATCCACTGAAAAACGTCGAATCAAGAGCTATGATGTAGGGAATAAATTGTCAACTCACCGTATTCAGCGACGTAGTCACTCCAGTGAGCCAACTTCCCACCAAACGCCTCAAAGAGGTCTTCAAACCTCAAGCCTGGTCGCAATCTCTCTGGCACACTTGGTAATATATGGTTACGGAAATACGACCTGGTCTCCGACTTCGAGCAGTCACCGATAGTAATGACCTGAGACAAGGACGGTCAGAAACAAAACTAGGCAACCATGTCATTCAAGTCTACCTTGCAATGTTGCATTACATTAAACTGTCGGAGCCATGTCTGATAAAACGGATCGCTCGTAGCATGTATAACATGACACAGCCGGTCTTGTTTTGTCAGAACAAGCATCGAATCGAGGAGACACTTCATCGCTTCTGTCGACTGAATTAAAGCTGGCCTAAAGGCCTGTTAGTTTAAGGGTCTCATCTAGAGGAGCAAGAACGCACAGTTTATGTGCCTCATCAAAGAAGATAATCTATAGCAGGCCCAAATTTAGACTTTAAAGGCGAGACCAAGTACGGGTATCACTGACTGGCATCTTTTTGAAGGTTTTCTCTGGTTGCCGTTCACTGCCCTCGACGTTGGAAGCTCTCGGGGCTTTCGATGACTTCGTAGACTCTCGCCATTTTCCCTTGAATGATCTTCTGAATGTCCAGCGCTTAGAACTTGTTGGATGACCATTAGCCGGTTCAACATGCGTTTGCTCCGACGCATTATCCGATGATTGTCTTCGTTTTTCGTTGCAGTTATTCTCGTTAGATTCGGGGGGTGTGAACTGCCAATACTTCAAAAGCGAGCTCTGCGACGAGTGAATACGCAAACCAATAACTTTTACCGCTCACTCACCTGGAATAGCTCCATCAGTCGAGCGATATCACTTGTTCTTACAGGACTCATGTTCGAGCCCTCAGAACTGCCTGAGCGTCCTTGCATGTTTTGACGATCAAACTGTAAGGAAGACGATGAAATGACCACGAAATTTGCAATGAAAGTGGCATCATTACCTTAAAGCTCCACGCCTCTTTCTCAAACTCCTTATAACCGGGCATCTTATTTGCAATCTCCTCGAAATAAATCTCCATTTGCTGACTCAGGCTCAAATAAAGACTTGACAGGTCGGCAAACCCGGAGATTCGTAAATCAAAATGAAGAACGTGGTATCGCTCGCAAGAAAGGACCTCTCTGAGTAACGCAGTCTGCGAAGGAAGAGAGGATTAGTTGACGCGGTTTCCCTGTGTAGACGAGAATATTAACCTTTCCTGTTGAGCTTGCTCCCAAGAGGACAGTAAAAGAAGGCTCTCCACTCAAAGCTCGTTCGACGGCTTGAACTTCACGATAACGAGGGAAAAATCCAGGCAGCTTTGAGAAGGTATGTTTTGGACGAAGTTGCGCTCGTTCCCTATTTTCTGCAATCTCTTGTCGAGCTTCCTCTAAAAGCCTTCGAGATTCAGTAAGTGACCGAACTGTCTCTGCTGGCTGTGAAACGACCAAAGCTTAGACATGTAAACCAGTCTCCAAGAAAAGGCTTACATTAGATATGACGCTAAGTACTTCTCCCATTCCGAAGAAATTCCGCTTCTGTATTTCGGCAGGAAGAAACGATCGGCGCCGGCGAGGAATGTTGCTTCGAAACAACCAATGTATGGAGGGAACACGGTGACGGGTTGACGAAGGGTGATGAGGGGGCTGTCGTAATTGAACGATGCTAGGAGTATGTTGCATGGTGACTGTAGTATAGACGCTGATATGTGAGCAGGCGAGGTTCGATTAAGTTGGCGTTAAGTGAAGGAGATATGTAGACTGGGTATAGCGTACATGTGTGATGTGTCCATCATCACGCGAAGTCCTGCCGCCTGCAGCGCGTTCAGTCGCATTGACTGCGTGCCAACTATAGATGGAATGGAGGGGTAGGCACGTTGCATCCTCATGCAATCAGAGGCTACAACGAGAATGGATTTCATTTGAATCTGTCGCAACGTAGCGAAGAGGCCTGGGAGTACCTATGCCAATAATCGCAATACACCAAAGTATTGTTGTCAAGACCTTGTGTCCAGAATAAGATGAACAGTAAATTGAACTTCGGATCTAATCAACTATATACAAATGATTAGATCTTGCGCTTTCTGATACTTAGTTTCTACTTATAACTGAGCTCGGCTAATTTACACTTACGAGCTGTGTAATAGTTTGGGAGTCGACTGAACGTTGAACTCTAAATGTACTTGTTTCAGGGAAGAACATTATCGTAACATAATACCGTACGCATTCCGCCAACTAAGGCCTCAGGCTTGATGGGGGTGGCATAGAGAACTTCTTTCACTACCATTCATATCCTTCGTCGTCGTCGTCGTCGTCGTCGTCGTCCTCCTCCTCCTCATCGTCCCCATCGCCAAACCGCTGCTGCATTATCCTCAATAGCCGTGACGATGGCCCTGACCTTGATCCATCGTCTTCATAATCCCTGAAGTAAAAGGGAATCAGATCACAGAAAGTAGGGGCAACCTTGAGGAATAACACACCTGTCTTCGTCTTCGGTGCCTTCATTCTCATTCTCATCCATGTATTCTTGTTCTCTCGAACGTCTAGAGAGACGGCAACATGAGTACCGTCAAAGATTACTTGCGAAACAGAGTTATTTACACTTACTCGATATCGCTATCAACATGAATTCTGCTCCTTCGGCCCAGAGACCTGATCTGGGGACGGGTCATGGGCTCTTCATCAGAAGAGACGACGATAGGGTCAGAAGATGCAATTTGTCTTCTCAATCGAGCTATCCTGCCAGGCCTCCTGGAGATTTCCACAATATCCTCATCCTCGCTGGCAGCTTCGCTATTAATGTTAACAATTCCTAAAGACCAAGGCCTGTCTTGATTTGAATGCGATGCTTGATCAGAGGAGCGTGCTGCATTTTGCGATTCTCCGTCGTCAATGAAACTGCTTTCATACCCTTCGGACTCGTCTTCACTCCCGTTGACGTCGAGTTCTTCTTCAATCCGTGCAATCCCCTCATCATCGTCGTCCTCGCCAAAGTTAAGGAACTCGACAGGAGGCCGAGGAATGAAATCCCTTGCCGGGACATGTGTACCAAGTAATTGTACCCTGTTCGCTCGCCTGGGAATCAGGACGCCTTCATCCTCGTCAACCTCCTCACCAAACGTAGACCCTTCATCCTCATCCTCATCCTCTAACCTCGAAGGTATATCGCGTCCAAACCCATTCCGACCATTCAGCATCATATGCAAGATATCCTGGAAATTCGGAACAATGGCGTCGTCAAACTCCACGTCGTCTTCATCTTCGTCTTCGTCTTCGTCTTCGCTACCCCGATGTCCACGATACTCTCTGTCACAATTGGAACAAACTCCGTCCCATATCTCATGCATACAGTCAATGCATCTATAGATGCCGCCGTCCTCTGCATCATACATGCCCATATCGTCTAGGCCTTCGTCATCATTTCGCGAGGGACGTGGTGGGCGAGGTTCGAGGAAGTCAAGGAAAGGGGGACGGTATGAGCGTCGGAAGATATTGCGCCAAGGGTCGTCTTTTGTTGATGTCGATGCCTCGGGTTCAGGCGCGGGCGCGGGCGCAGGCAGCTCAACGAGCCCACTGTGGACAATCCCAGTGACCATGTCCTTAATCCCCCATACTTCCACTGGGCGCTCAGTGATGTTTGCGCGACATATTGGACATTGCTTTTTCTTGTGGCAATGTGACGTCCGTAGTGCGTCATGAATGTCGTCTTCGAGTCCCTGAGGTCCACTTGGTTCTTCCGGCGCCGTGAACCAGCGAACAAGGCACGGATAACAGACAACATGGCCACAA
Organism: Tephrocybe sp. 9980TJB; assembly: GCA_018220975.1. Classification (NCBI taxonomy): domain Eukaryota; kingdom Fungi; phylum Basidiomycota; class Agaricomycetes; order Agaricales; family Lyophyllaceae; genus Tephrocybe; species Tephrocybe sp. 9980TJB. Next base: position 94,173 of record JABAJU010000066.1, read on the forward strand.
GGTGCAAGAGCAAATGGTTTATGTAGAAGATCCAGGCAGATTTGACATGTAAGAGCTTGGTGGATCTGAGTGAGATGTGTCTGATGCTGTTTGAGGAGCTGGATGACGAAAGATTCAGCGAGAGTTCTATGAAGGAGACTCGGCACATACGAGACGCTGAGTATCCAGTTCTTGTTGCAATCGCACCACCTGCGCTTCTGGGGATTCAATAACCTGTAGTAAGCAGGTTTCTTTTGCCTTTCCTTTGCCTTTATCCGCATATGGCTGCAGTTCAACGTAGTATCAGAAGACAAGCAGAGATTACTGACGATTGAAAGCACTCACGATTCGAGGGTACGTGTCCTCCACATTTTCAGTACCATTCTCGTTCTCCTCCGCTCGCTGAACATCTTCGACTGGCGATATCTCGACCCCTTCTGGCATAGGGCTTTCGGTTGCAATTGTAACACTCCTTGACTTCGACCGCTCACGGCTCTCAGGCTCTGCAGCTGCCACAACAGACAACTTTCGCCTCCTCTTCCTCCTCTTCTTTTTATCTTTGCTGACGATATCCTTTTTCGGTTTTTTCGAAATAATCGGGTTCTCATCGACATCTGCGTCTGAGCTACTTCGCTTCTTCGAATTCATAGATGGGAGGAGGGCGGCTTCACTTGAGCCAGAACCTGGACGCGTCGACATGGCAAGCGCGATTGTAGGGTCACAATTAACGGAGTTTGAAATATAGGAAGGGCTTTAGCGCGCTTAACCTTGGAGAACAAACAAAACCAACGTCCATGAAAGACTTCCATAATGCATCTTATTGATTTTTATAGACCTAGTCATCTGACTTCATGTGTACCATGTAGGTGATAACTGGTCTTTATGGTACAACTCGAACCAGTCACAACCTAAACTTTCAGAACACGGTGTGGTGTATCTTGCGACAGAATCCGCGGAATCTCAGGGATTAAATAACCAGAACAAGCAATCTGGCATTTCATCTTGGGGTAGATTATCAATTGCGTGTGGTCTCATTGGCCATGGCTCGGTGAATCTGTAATTTCCCGAGGGGATTTCTCAGCCATTTGCCTACGATGAGTCAGCTTTTTTTTTTGAGGACTGGTATATATCACAAAGTACCTAGCACTTACTCAGATCCAAATCCAACTCGCGATAGATGGCAAAGTCTATCATATTCTATGACATCCCGTCCACCGTCCCTAGAAAAGCTTGGTCAGTGAACCTTTGGAAGGCAAGGTATACAATGATTTTCCCATCCTTTCAAGTATAGATCAATGAAGTCGTCTTTTAGATACGCATTGAATTTCAAAGGCCTTCCGTACGAGACTGCTTGGATCGAATATCCTGATATTGCATCTCTATGCAAAGAAAAAGGAATATCTCCGACTTCGATCCGTCCTAGCGGTCCTCATTACACACTGCCTGCCATTTATGATCCCAACACATCTACAGCTCTCGCCGAATCCGCTGCAATTGCCGAGTATCTGGACAGGGCCTATCCAGACACTCCTAAACTCTTCCCACAAGGCTCTCACGCGCTGCAATATGCATTCATAGAAGCTTTTTCTGACAAGCTTAGGCCCTTGTGGGCGTTCGCCCTTCCAGCCTCACATACCATTCTAAACCCTGCGAGCCAGGGCTACTTTCGCACTACTCGCGAGATGTCTTTCGGGAAAACGTTAGAGGAGGTCATTCCGAAGGGAGATGAGGCAAAGGTCGAGTGGGCGAAGATCAAGGCGGCATTCGACGCCGTGAATGGTTGGTTGGAGAAGGGAAAGTCGAATGGACCATACTTCCTAGGGAAAGAGCCCGCCTTTGCTGACTTTGTCCTAGCCGCTCACGTTTTATACCTCAAGAAGATTTGGGGCGGTGACAGCGGACAATGGAGGGATATTTCGTCTTGGAATGAGGGGAGGTGGGCGAAGTTGGTGGAGGATTGCGAGAAGTATGAGGCTATCCAATGAGCTAGGGAGGTTATATGTGATTGTATTGAACGAATATGGAAGCGGTTCTTTCCTACTATTGGCAGTTTGGAGAGCCCTTGAGTTCGTTAAATTGGATATAGCGAGAACGTTGTGACCGAATGAATGCACAACGGCTTTCGGCCAGATCAACAACGAGATGATGAACATAAGCACGCACGCAGAGGATTGTGCTAGGCTTTAAACGATACTATCGGAACTAGACTTGGTACGATCCCAGGATTCGCACCGCAAGACATGGTTTGGTGGAAAAAAGATCAAGATTGCCATTCACTTGGTACCTGTTGCATCGAAAGAATTTTCTCATGCAAGATTCGAGCTATAGAATGTAACATAAACCCAGTCCATATGACCTTGGTTGCTTACCAACCATTTGCTCTCTTTAAGCACTCGACATTGACAGCCAAGTGAATCATCGTAATAGGCGTCTGAGTTCCGCTTTCTGGTTTATGTGGCAGTGCTGAAATCTACCAAAACCGGTATAGATGTAGCAATCTCAACGCCATAGTGGTGATTGACCTTGTGGTGCTCGAGTCCTTGTATAGACTGACTAGTAGAGGTTTGAATAATCTATACAATAATGCCAGCTCCCCCTATCAGCATTATAGGCCGCCCGCTGCTCAGGCCGGGTTCACCAGTGACCAGTGCAACACACCGTGATCTCCAAAGACTTCATAACCCTAGATCTGCCATGCTGTAGAGCGTTGAGACTTTCCGAGTTTCTCGCCATGTCTTTAAAGTGCGTTGGAAGCTCGTAGACTGATACTAGTTTTCTCAGCAATTTGACCGTGAGAAGTCGACATGCTTATAATGAGTCTTTTCTGTTCAGGTGTATGAAGCGGTAGGTTCCAAATGTAGCGGAAGGAAGACAAGACGCGCACGCGCGTTCATAGAAAGGAGAGTAGAGACGAGTGGTGGTTGATTTCCTATATTGGAATCGATCCGGCTTACATTTACAAAGTATCGGGGACCCTCAGACGCCTACGTTTTGCAGCTAGCTAGAAGAGTCCTGGAGGGAAACCTTGTCCATGTTGGTACTACTACATTCGTCCAAGTAGATTACGGGATGAGTACTCCTTTGGATGTAAATATGAGCTAGAAGGCCTTCCAAGCTTGAATGTTTACCGATTTGAGAAGGTAAGGCAGACCGTCCTTGACCTATTTTCATCACTCGATCTCCTCATTGTGGCCCATTTAAACACAGGGGAAGTCAAAGTCCCGGAGAAAATGGCAGCATCATGTTGATGCATTCCAGACGGCTGGAACACAATGTGTCTTTATGTGTAAATACACAAGCCGTGGAGGAACGGCAGCGTCGGCGGGATGAGGTGTACTGGCCTGCAATCAGCGAACACGAACGGGGTACCGGTAATGGGTACATCGTGGGGTTGTCACTGTCTTGTGCTTGGCTTGGTGCAATCCCTGCCAAAATTTGTTTCACTTGATACACAACGCACTAAGCCTCATGCTATTGGATGATGTAGTATCGAAGGATATCGGAAGAAATTGTAGTTTTTCAAATAACTTAAATGTGGCCAAAATGGATGTATTCCTTGATTATGTTTTAAAAACTACAATTTATTTGGAATGGAATAAACACGTTCAGTGCAAAATTTCAAGGAGCTCAGAGAAGATCCCATACCGCTACGTGTGTCAAGGTGACGAGCTCAACAACCCGTCATTAAGGTCACGTGAGATATGCTACATGCTTCGTGGCATGTTCAAGACGTGTCGTAACTTCGATCCTCGATTCTTTGATTTCTCGGCAGGATATGAGGTTTTGGTGTGTAACAATTAGTGGCTAGGGTGTCGACAGCAGAATATGTGTAATTCACGTGATAGTGTGACATTATGACTACTTTTGGCAATGTCAGTGTGGGGTCCGCTCAAAGATCATGTTCTAGTTTCCTCGTGATGTGATGGACATGATGACAAGACACTCTGAAAACAATTGCCCTTGTCGACACTCTTGCATCTACCACCACATTTCCTCACTGCACACTCCTCTACTCTGATATGAGCATATTCAAGAATAGCCAGAACATGGAAATATGCAACAACAACATTTCCAATATTGCCGGGAATCAAATCAATGCTCAAAGTGTAATCTTTTATCAGGGCGAGCACCCACAAGGTTTGCTACGATGATCTCGACATACCATCCCGATCACTTACTCTTTACTCAGATTCTCGAAAGCGAGGACGCCAGTCTTCCCTCGATGGTTCCAATACAACCTTCCCCAATGATGTGAGTCGTACTCAGTTTATGATTTACAGTGAGATTAAAAGCCGCCTAGGACATCAATAATCCTGCCAATACAGGCCCACCCACCAAGAAGAGGATGGAAAGTAGGGCTACCTCTGAGCGTCGGATGACAGAATCTGGTGAGGAGAATTACAAATTTGGGTTTTTGATATTGAAGCTCGGTGTGTACTTGGCTAGACACAAATATGCTGTCAAAGCTTCATACAGCCAAGAATGCTGGTCGTGTCGGCTCCAAGTCTTGTATAGAGGGCACTCGTGTTGAGCTGCTTGAGCGCATTCGTGCCTGGGCAGTTGATCCCATAGGTAAACGAGCTTTGTTACTAAATGGTGCTGCAGGCATGGGTAAATCAGCTATTGCCCACACTATTGCCAGGCAGCTTGAAGCTGATGCGCATGCTACTGTGCCATTCTTTGCATTTAATCGCTCTGTTCTTGATCGCTCTTCATCTCAGCTTATTCCAACCTGGATGAAGCAGCTTGCTGAGTGTAACTCCAGTTACTTGAGCTATTTGCGAAGCTTGAGAGATGATGAGCTGTGCTCCACTGATATTGCTGACCAGTATGATATCTTGTTGAAAGGCTTGTCAGGCATTAACATTTCTTGTCCCATCATTTTTATTGTTGATGCACTTGATGAATGTGATGAAGCTGAGGCAGTGCATTTTCTTCCTGTATTGAGGGATCTATTGTTGTCTGGCCTTCTTTCCTGCATTCGCTTCTTCTTCACTTATCGTCCAGATCCTTACACTATGAAGTTATTTAGTGATGCTGATGCCCTGAATATTTGCATTGATGCAGAAAACCATACAAATGATGATGTTTACAAATTTATATCATTTCGACTTGAAAAAACAGCTTTTGGGCCTTACATTCGTGAGGTTGCAGAAGCATCACAGGGCTTGTTTCAATGTGCTACTTTGTTATGCAATGAATTAACAAAATCATCTCGTCAAATGATGTCAGCAGCAGCTTGTCAGGCTATTTTACAAGATTTAAAAAGAGCACCTGGAACTTTACTGTATCAGACCTATCATCTTGTTCTAAGCATGTATTTTCATCATGACCCAGGAATGCTGAAGGCATTTCAGCACCTTATGGCATGGATTTTTCTTGTGCAATGTCCTCAACCTCGTGAAGTGTTTTATAAATTTGCTGCTACACTGTTACCAGAGAATGAGCAGAATGATATCAAGGCTAGTCTTTTGTGCCTTGGCTCTATGCTCAGTGGCATTACAATTGATGAACCTATAACTCCATTTCATACATCTATGCGTGATTTTCTAATTTCTGCTGAAAGTGGAGAATATTATGTTGCTCTCAGCTCTGATTATCAGGAAGAGCTTGCACTGGCATGCCTGAAAATTATGAATGCAGAACTTCATTTTAATATGTGTAAACTATCTACACCATTTGCTTTCAATGTCGATATTAAGGATTTATCTCATCGAGTTAAAGATAACATTTCATCAGGCCTTGTTTATGCCAGTAAATATGCTGCATATCATTTGCAAAATTCTTTGCAAGGACAGAAACATGATATTGCAAGAGAAATGAACTTATTCTTGGATCATAAATTTCTTTTCTGGCTTGAAGTTCATAGCTATATGGAAACACAGCATGAAGGACCAGGCATACTTTTGCCTTTATTTGTAAATTGGGCAAAGGTAAGATATAAAGCAGCTTTGTTTATATATAAGCTGATTAATAAGTAAGAGAGAGAAATATGAGAATATAAACATTATTCTTCAAGACTTTGTGAAGTTTGAGAAGCGTTTTCGAGAAGGATATCAAGTATCTGCTCCACAAGTCTATGTCTCTGGACTATGTTTTTCTCCAATCAAGTCAATTGTGGTCAAGAAATACTTGCCACATTTTCAAAATATTGTAAAGATTATAGAGGGATGGGAGAACACTTGGCCAGAAATGGAGCCAGTGGTAATTGAGACAACAGATATTGTATGGAGTGTAATGTTCTCACCAGATGGCAAGTACATTGCATCAGGATCAGATGACATGACAATTAGAATCTGGGATGCATCTGCAGGGCAACAGGTTGGTAGGCCTCTTATAGGCCATGAGAATCAGGTCCAGTCTGTTGCATTCTCACCAGATGGCAGGCACATTGTGTCAGGATCAGATGACATGACAATCAGAATCTGGGATGCATCTACAGGACAGCAGATTGGTGAGCCTCTTGCAGGCCATGATGATCTGGTCAGGTCTGTTGCATTCTCACCAGATGGCAGGCACATTGTGTCAGGATCAGATGACATGACAATCAGAATCTGGGATGCATCTACAGGACAGCAGATTGGTGAGCCTCTTGCAGGCCATGATGATCTGGTCAGGTCTGTTGCATTCTCACCAGATGGCAGGCACATTGTGTCAGGATCAGATGACATGACAATCAGAATCTGGGATGCATCTACAGGACAGCAGATTGGTGAGCCTCTTGCAGGCCATGATGATCTGGTCAGGTCTGTTGCATTCTCACCAGATGGCAGGCACATTGTGTCAGGATCAAATGACATAACAATCAGAATCTGGGATGCATCTACAGGACAGCAGGTTGGTGAGCCTCTTGCAGGCCATAGTAATCAAGTCCTGTCTGTTGCATTCTCACCAGATGGCAGATATATTGTGTCAGGATCAAGTGACGAGACAATCAGAATTTGGAATGCATCTACAGGACAGCAGATTGGAAAGCCTCTTACAGGCCACCATCATTTGGTTTACTCTGTTGCATTTTCACCAGATGGCAGACACATTGTGTCAGCATCACGTGATGATACAATTATAATCTGGAATGCAAATACAGGGCAGCAAGTCAGAGAGCCTCTTACAGGTCATAAAAATCAGGTTCAATCTCTTGAATGCTCACTAGATAGCAGATATATTGCATCAGGATCAGATGATGAGACAGTCAGAATTGGAGATACATGGACAGAGCAGAAAATTGGTAATAATCTTACAGGTCATGATAATTCAGTGATGTCTGTTGCTTTCTCACCAGATGGCAGGCACATTGTGTCAGGATCAGATGACATGACAATCAGAATCTGGGATGCATCTACAGGACAGCAGATTGGTGAGCCTCTTGCAGGCCATGATGATCTGGTCAGGTCTGTTGCATTCTCACCAGATGGCAGGCACATTGTGTCAGGATCAGATGACACAACAATCAGAATCTGGAATACATCTACAGGACAGCAGGTTGGTGAGCCTCTTGCAGGCCATGATAATCAGGTCCTGTCTGTTGCATTCTCACCAGATGGCAGGCAGATTGTGTCAGGATCAGATGACATGACAATCAGAATCTGGGATGCATCTACAGGACAGCAGATTGGTGAGCCTCTTGCAGGCCATGAGGATCTGATCAGGTCTGTTGCATTCTCACCAGATAGCAGGCACATTGTGTCAGGATCAGGTGACACAACAATCAGAATCTGGAATACATCTACAGGACAGCAGGTTGGTGAGCCTCTTGCAGGCCATGATGATCCGGTCAGGTCTGTTGCATTTTCACCAGATGGCAGATACATTGTTTCAGGGTCAGAGGATGGCACAATCAGAATCTGGAATGCATCTGCAGGAAAGCAGATTGGTAAACCTCTTACAGGCCATCATATTCTGAGAACCACTGAAGTTAATTCTGTTGCATTTTCACCAGATGGTCAGTACATTGTGTCAGCATCATTCGCGATGATCAGAGTATGGGATACAATTACAGCACAACAAGTTGGAGGGCTTCTTACAGGCCATAGTCCTTGTGTCAACTCTGTTTCATTCTCACCAGATAGCAGGTACATTGTGTCAGGATCAGATGACAGCACAATCAGAATCTGGGATACAAGTTTACTATACAACTGCCTCAGGTAAGTTGTATTATTGTACTCTGAGCAAACATAAACTCAATCACATCATTTCAGCCAAAAGCCCTGCTTTACTATTCTTCTTGAATCATTTTCTCGCTTTTTTTTTCTAAGCTCTAATATGAATTCAATTGTTCTTTGGATTCCACACATTTTTCGTAAGCATCCCTTCATCTGGACCCCATCTCATACAGTTATATCTGCTCAAAAACACATCTTACTTCAATTTTCACAGTGCTGCTCTAGGCACTGATTATTCAAAAGATTTACCACTTATATATACACCAGACTTTGCTACTAACTTAAGTCTATTACACTGAACCTTTATAAATATATAAATTGTTTTTTCAATGTCTCAGTACTGTACATAGTACAACAAATATCTATAAAGAAAATGATATTTCATATTCATATATTTCACTCAACCACTAAGCAATAGGTCTTCAGATAGGTTAATAACAAACTTTTTGTCACAAAAAAAAGTGATAGGTATACCTCTGTAGATGTGGTCAATGACTTTGACAAGTGCTCTCAATCAAGCAATTTTAAGCTTTGTCATGAAATCAAGAGAACTTTTATTGGGAGATGGACCAAACTTGGCATACACTATGAGATCAACTACACTCTGAGTACATGACACTCCCCTGGCTTGGGCTAAAGCCCAGATAAAGTCCAATATGGACTTTATATAGACTTTATCTGGACTTTACCTGAACTTTACCTGGACCTACTCTGACTATAATTTGTACTGACCTCTTATCTGGACTTCATATGAACTTATGTAGACTTTATATGAATATTTTCTGAACTTTTCATAGACATGTATACTACAAGAAAAGGCTATATAGGGCTGTGTAAGGCACTAACTATATATATGTATGAGTGTAAGGGTGACCTCTAAGAGCTATAGAACAGTCACACAACTGGCAGAAGGGAATCCAAAGTATATAGTATATTAGAGAAATACATGGTCAAAACAACCTCTGCTACTCACCTGGCAGAAGGAAATCCAAAGAGAACAAGTCTGGAGATTCTTAACTGCCAGAGTGAACATTCTGTGATGCTGAAAGCATGGGAACAACTGTATAGTACCTTCAGCCACTACAAAATCAATAAAAAGGAGATAACTACAAAAGACGCAACTCAAAGGGAAAAACTCTAGAGTTCTGTGAAGCATTCAGGCACTCACCTATCTCATGGCCTGAAAGGTGATCTCCTCCCTTCAAATGTTACCCCTAAGATGGGTATTTTCCAGGAGAAATTTCCTTTTTCATTGGAACTTCCAAATAATTTGGAATTTCCTCCTTGGAAATGTCCAAGGTAGGTTGAAAATGCCCAAAGTAGGTTGAAAATGTCCAAAAAGTACTTGAAAATTCCCAAGTCAGTTTGAAAATGTCTAAATAATAATTGAAAATGTCCAAGTCTATGTATAAATGTCTAAGCTCATGTGGTATTGCAAAACTGAGCTAATTAAATAGTAGTTTTCTTCAACTTTTCTATCAGGCATACAGTCATACCAGACTATTCTCCTTATGGTGTGTATAATGGTACAGGACCATTTCTGAATCTATGCTGGCCAAATAGTTGAATGAAACTATATATGTAAGATATACACTCATGCAGGACCATGTAATGTGGGATGTACAGTTAGGTGTAGCTTTTGTTTTTCTGACAGTTTTCTTCAACTTTTTCTATCAGGCGTACAGTCACTCCAGACTATCTTTCTCACAGTGTGTATAGTTGTGCAAGACTATTTTGGGATCTATGTCAGCTCAATAGTCAAGTTGAACATTCCACATTCCACATATAGTCATGCAGAGTCATCAACAATGTAGTATGCCCTACAGTTCTGTGTGACTGTGATTGTTTTCTTTGATTTTTCCTATCAGACATACAGTCACTCCTGACTATCTCTCCGATCGTGTGTGTAGTTTCACAGGACTATTTCAACATTCATGTAGACCAAATAGTTGAGTTGAACTATTCCACATAGCACATATAGCTATTCAGGACTATCAGCAAGGCAGTATATACAGTTCTTAATGACAATTATTCTTCTCTTACAGCTTTTTCAAACCTTTATTATCTGACATATGGCCATGTCAAACCTTTTTCTCTACAGTGTTATCTTTATGACATATATTGTGGTAGCATATGGTTGGTTGTGCACAACTATTGGCTACATAGATATTCTACTATAGGACTATGTTATGCTTGGTTTTCCATCCTCCCCAGTTTCATACAATTTCACATTGAAATGAGGATATCTTTGTGTAAATTATTGCCCTCTTCTGTGTCATATAACTTACTGACTTCTTGATTCTTGCCAATCCTTCATTTTTACACTTGGGTGTACTTGAATTAATATGTGCAAGCCTAGGATCTGTTTCACAATAGGCCTTTAAAGTGGTGGCCTCTACACATGTATGGCCATTACTATGAAAGTCATTGACCACAAATAAAGTATCTACAAAAAATTCTGGTTCTCTGACCAGGCAACAGGGCCCCAGTGCATATGCAAAATCATAGACGATGATCTTGGGAGCCTTTCTCCACCATATAATGAAAGCTGAGAAGACATCATTCCTTCCCTCACCACTTGAAATGGTGTAAAATCTATAACAGACACTATGTGTGCACCATGCAGCTATAATTCCACCTGTCATATGCTGTTGACTATACCGTGCATAGTACTTTGAACAGTGTGCACTACATTTACTGCTGACTTCTGTGTGGTCATCATCATGAATAATTGGGTATACTAGATAGTAGCATATTTGGGGCATGCTGTAATAGCACCCACTCTGTGAGGCTTTTCATTAGAATGTGTAACACATGAAAGTAGTGCAGTACTAACCTTTTTCCAGATATTCTCAGAATCTACTGTAACAGAGATATCATCAGGAACTCTATCAAAATTCAACCTCTTCATAACCTCCATTCCTCGCTGATGCAGCTATTTGCAGATCCCTAATGTATGAGAGACAAACTTTTCTGAAACAGTGTTTTCATACATCAATATGTTGTAGATGTATAGTATGTTAAGTAGAAGAGATGCTTTCTGAATAGTAGCTGCTCTATTAAATATGTCAAGTCTTTCAAGAGCAGGGCAAGTTGCAATTTGGAAGACTGATTCTTGTGAAGATAGCTGCATGAATAATTGCTGCTAATAGCTGCTTTCTTGCAAGTACTCTGTGAGGTTCAGGATTAGGTAGAGAAAATAAGTCCTGCTCTATACCACTGTTTCCTACAGATCTTGTTTGATACTATTGCTGCAACACTTTGGACTTTATATACCTGTTTCCTGTGGGTACAGATATAGTGTCTCTAATGCTGTGGACCTCAATGAAGTCCTCTGCTCACTCCTAAGTGTGTCTCTTGTATTCAAAATATTGAAAGCCCCTGGTGGTGGGCTCCAGATGATGAGCTGGGTGGTTACTTTTAAAGATGATCACTGTTGAAGACAATGACCAACTCAAATCGCTACCAATTGCTCAAGTTTGTGAGGCTTAACTACAACATTCAGGACACTCAATTCACACTAAATAGATTGAGTAGAATGTGCTTTTATTGGTGTATAAAGTATACTAGATGAAACCAAGTCTCAATGATCTCAAGAGCTTGATAAACACCTGGAATGGTCTCAAGAAGAATATTCTATAAAACTGAAGCTTTCCAACTCAAAGGCCTAGGCAATACTACTTCCTGGGGTACTTCAAGCCTGCAGGAAGATAACTTGGGGCCTAAAAGTGAAAATATCAAACTATTTATACAGATAGCTATGTGCACAGACCAAGGTCTAGAAACTTCAAAAGAAGCCCCAGAACTGCCAGCACATAGTGTACAGCTAATGCAGATCTTGCCATAATGAGCTTGATAAAAGCTCACCTGGCACTCAAGCATATGCCTGAGCATCAGATCATTGCCAAGGCAGACCAGAAGGAGAAGAAATTCCCCTCAGTGCTGGTGCAAGCAACACTGGAAGCTGACGACTTCAAGATAGCTGAAGCCAACAGTGACAATTGGTGCATACCTGGAACACGCTGTAGCCACATAGTGTTCAGAGAGTTGACTGAATGTAGTATAGAAATAGAGAGGAGAGCCTGGGCAAGTGCTCAGCTGCTCTCCTGAGAACAGATAATAGTAGACTTAGATTTGAGTCTACACTGCCTGTGTCAGGGGACAGTCTGTCAGAGGACAACCAACCTTATCTACTCGATCTCTTACACCTTCACTCCTTTCTTTTCCTGTTCATTATCTGTCTAGTTCATCTAAAAGATACACTCAACACTCCTTTACAATCTCTTTCCTTATAATACATCCTCCACAGTTACTTCCAACTTTCTTCTCTTGTACTACAGGCTTCTACCTTTTATTCTGCATCTCTTGCATGTCAGAGGACTCTACATTATATATATATCTTCCTTGCTATTTCCTATTCTCTTGGTGCAGGTTTGGGTAGTCATGTGAC
>JABAJU010000067.1:0-111595 GCA_018220975.1 Tephrocybe sp. 9980TJB
TCTCTTGTATTACAGGCTTCTACCTTTTATTCTGCACCTCTTGCATGTCAGAGGACTCTACATTATATTTATATTTTTCTTGCTATTTCCTATTCTCTTGGTGCAGGTTTGGGTAGTCATGTGACTTACCAGTCATGTGACCATCCAAACAGTACCAAACAAGTTCGTTTTTGGCCCTTTCTGGCATAGGAAATCCTCAGACTTATTCTCTTTGGATTTCCCTCTGCCAGGTGAGTAGCTACCTCTCTATCTATACATACATACTCAATAAACTTTGGATTTCCCTCTGCCAGCTGTGTGACTGTTTCACAGCCCCCAGAGGTTGCCCTTACAGCAACGGCATGAGCAACAGCTGTATATTTACCTAGATAAGCAAACTAGGTATTTGTAAGTATCAGAAGGCATTGTAATGCAAGTAGTTCTTACCTCAGTGTTGGTGCACAAAAGCATGAGCAACAGCTGAGGTATTCAAGCTCGAAACACTGTATAAGTATTGTAAATATGAATGTACAATACTATATGAGTGATAACAAAAAGATATGGCTCTAAACGAGAGCCATTTAATTGCAGGACACTGCAGAAAGGAGAGAAACAAGTCAGTAGGTAATGAGAAATGTTTTCAGAACATAGCTTGGAGTTAGAACAATAAGATGTGGCTGCATCATGGACTATAAGTGCTCTGTAGCACTATTGCATAACTTGAGGGCTTTCTAATAGCTTGCTGGCCCTCTGATGGCCCTCTGATAATCCAACATGTCTGTAATGCTTCTACACAATCTAGATGCTTCTAAAGGACTTTGCAATGGCACAAGAATGATTGTACTTGAAATTCATCCAAGAGTCTTGAAATGTCATATCATTAGTGGAGATGCAAAGTTTTCAGGTCAAATAGCATTCATTCCTAGAATTATTATTGAACCAACAGAGGGAGATCTCTCTATCCCACTTTGCAGAAGACAATTTCCAATCCACCTGGCCTTTGCTATGACTATCAACAAGTCTCAAGGTCAATCAGTAAAGCATGTAGGACTTGATCTTGGAACATCTGTGTTTTCACATGGCCAACTTTATGTTGCTCTCTCTCAATGTACATCTAAAAATCGCATCAAAGTAATACTGGATCCAGACAACACACAAGAAGAACAACAAATATAGTATATCAAGAAATATTAAGGGGCCTTACAATCTAAGTTGAATTGTGATTCAAAGTCAGAGATTAAGATACTAATAATGTAGTGATTGACATAATGTTGGTAGAAATTAACTATAATATTATCTTTGGACTTTATTTGCAATTAAATTGAAATTTTATACTTGACTTTAAGTGGCAAAAACATGATAAAGATAGAGTTTATTACAAACAGCCACACACATGTCCGTGCCGGATGCGATATGTGAATTTGACACTACCACCCTCGAGTTCTGTAATTGCACAACTGGCATAGACCGTATCGGTGAGATAGCCTTGAACTCTATTAGATGTAGTTAAGTTAATGGAAGTCGCGCTCAGAGGCATGCCACCGAAAGTTCTTTGAAGCCGTCGTTCAAAGTTCAAGGTCCACATGTATTATGGCGACTAATTTGAAACAGTCCGAGTGTGGAGTTGGCAAATGTAATAAATGGTAATTTTAATTAAACCTATTCTTGTGCACTCCTAACTCCTGAGTCCTCCACTGGCGAGAGGGAAGAAAATGTTTCCGCCAACTGGCTACGCCACTCTCGATTCTTGACTTCGTATGAAGAGGTCGAGGATTAAAGTTTCATGGATGACAGGTGGATCGCTAGGATTTCGTTCAGCTGCCCATGACCACGGGCCACTGGCACAACCTCATGCTGCTATCCCACAGCCTGGTTGCCTTGGCTTCGTCGTAACTTTCCTCGGAACTCTTCACTGGGTTTAATCCCTGGTAATAATCCGCACTTCTTCTTTGCGCATATGCCGCACCTAGAGTGAGCTCCGCTAATTCTCTTCCTGCAGTGCTTGACTTGCGTAGGGTCGGCATCACATACTTCAGCAGCGGTTGCAAAGGATTTAGGACGTACTTCATCCCAACATTCCACAGCGCAGGAACATTTTGACTTGTTGCGCGCGAATCTGGGAGCGTTCCTGGGTCAATTGCCACCGCAGTTATGGCCTTTATCTCCTCGAAAGTTGGATCCTTCGGAACATCCATAAATCACGAGAGCGCATTACAACGATACGACCTTACCGTTTGTAACCTCCGATTTAATTCATGTATGAAGATTACCATGCACAACTTCGATACTCCATACCGCTGAAGACCTCTGCCAACTTCTTCTCCAGGGACATCGTCTTTGGGGTTCACAAGAAGCTCGATGTCATCAGGAAACTTGGGTGGGAATACCTCTGCTGGACTTCCACCAGGAGCATGGGCATCGGACGATAGTCCAACAACCCTCCCCTGCTTCCGATCCATGCTCATTAGGAGCTGGAGCACAAGCGCGAAATGTGCGAGGTAATTGACTTGAAAGAACATCTCGTATCAGTCGATGCTGCGCTTGATGCCAGTCATGAGAGACCAGGTAAAAGCATTACACACAATTGCGGAAATTGGCCGCAGCATACCAAAGGCCACTTTCTCCGCAACTGAGGTAGAGAATGAAACGACCGAGTTGAGGGAAGCGAGATCGAGGGTGCATACAGTGTATTGAGTGGCTGGATATTGAGAAAGGAGGGAGTATAGTTTGGCGGTATTCACATCCGAGGCACTATCATTACGAACGGTCAAAATGAGATGATGCGTTGAGTAGTCTTCGAGCACGGCAGCAACGAAAGCGAGCCCGAGGGTCCCACATTAGCACCTGTAAGTATCACAGTGCCGCTCGCCATGTCGAAAACAACTGATGCTGCGGTCCGCGAGCTCTCTGAACAAGGTTCCTGGAATTGTATCCACGTAGTTCGATTTGGTAGTTCTAATGCATGAGCGATTTCTATTAAATGACAAAATCAGGTGATCGGATGGGTGGGAGTAAGCATGCCTTCAATTGCGACGCGTCTATTTGGCTCAATTGACGCTTATCATTTCTTTCACCTTGCTTTTCACTAAGCACTGGCCTAAGGACTTTCTTGCTCTCCACTGTCATGAATTATCTGACAATGTGATTATTAGTTACAATAAGTATGTTCTCGAAATCCTCCTCCATCGGCAGATCGACTTGGAAGACAGTGTATGGAGCGCCGCTCCAGATATCCTTACTCTCGATCAAGTTCGTTAAAACAGATTATAAGAGTGAAAATACAGGAAATAAGCTAAGTTCCCCAGCTGTCCTTGACCGTGGGCCATAAAATCATGCTACTCTCCCACAATTTAGCTGCCTTGACTTCGTCGTAACTTTCCTCAGAGCTCTTCACTGGTTGTAATCCTTTGTAATAGCTTTCTGCTCTCTTTCCGGCATACGCTGCACCTAAAGTCAGCTCTGCTAAATCCCTTCCCGTGGTACTCGACTTGTGGAGGTCCGGCATCACATACTTTAGCAGCGGCTGCAAAGGATTTAGAATGTACTTCATCTAAAAGCCCCACGATGCAGGGACATCTTGACTCGTGGCGCGCGAGTCCGAGAGCGTGCCTGGGTCAAATCCCACAGCAGTTATGGCCTTCATCTCCTCGAAAGCTGTGTCCTGCGAAACATCGATAAATTCCTGGAGTGAATTACCGCGAGACGACCTTACCGTTTGCAACCTCCGATTTAGTTCATGTACGAACATGACCATACACAACTTCGACACTCCATACCGCTGGATACCTCTGCCTAGTTCATCTCCTGGAACATCCTCCGGAGGGTTCACAAGAAGCTCGATGTCGTCAGGTAACTTGGCTGGGTATACCTCCCCTGGATATTCACCAGGAACATGGGTTTGGGACGATAGCCCAACAACCCTTCCTTGCTTTTTGTCCATACTCCTAAGTAGCTGGAGCACGAGCCCAAAGTGTGCGAGGTAATTGACGTGGAAGGATAGCTCATATCTATCAACGCTGCGCTTGACCCCGGCAGTGAGAGACCAAGTAAATGCATTACATACAATTGCGGAGATGGGCTGCAGCAAACCATGGGCCACTTTCTCTGTGATGGAGGTAGAGAAGGCGGCAACAGACTTGAGGGAAGCGAGATCGAGAGGGTATATGATGTATTGGGCGGCCGGAAATTGAGAGAGGAGAGAGTACAGTTTGGCGCTGTTCACGTCCGAGGTACTGTCATTGCGAATGGTTAAGATGAGATGATGTGTTGGGTAGTACTCGAGCACGGCAGCCACGAAAGCGAGCCCGAGGGTCCCGTTAGCACCTGTAAGTATCACAGTACCGCTCGCCATGTCGGAAACAGCTGGGGATGCTGCAGTCTGCGAGCTTTATGAGATGAGGCCACAGAGTTCTACTGTCATCCACGTAGTTCAACTTAATTAATGTCTATATAATTAATACTTACTCGGACCAGTGTTCCGTTGGTAAATGATGAAATTAGACGTTTTTGGCAGAGTAAATGGTCCGTAGATCTAAGGTTCTGAACACTGTATTGGGGCTCTGTCTAAGTACTCCTAGTACTGGTGACGCAAACGGAAGCAATTCCGAGTAAACTGGACTCATTTGGAGTTTTGTAAATTGGAACTTTGAAGCTCCCAATGAAACGCGTTCGAGTCCAGTGTTTGAGCTAACCCAACTCTCCCCCACATTGACATGTGACAAAATGTGACTATCCTTAACAAAAAAAGAAAATTTGTGGAACAACAGCGTATTATGTATTTGTCTAAATATTAACACGAGATACGTACGCACCGTGCCTTCGTCTCATCAAACCCATCGACGGTCGGGAAACGGCTATTCTGAAGGACGCTAAGGCATATGTGAAAGATCATCCAGAGTTACCCTTAGATTGCAGTTTTGTGCTGACATGCACCTCATTCGGCGACATATACCAGCCGCAGAAAGATTTGTGTCGATTATTCTGGGTTCGTTCATGCAGACATATTTCAAGCAGTCAGAAGCTGGCATAGAGATGGCTCGAACTGCTTTAATACATTGGGGAACTCACCTTATCATGTCCTCGCCGTTCGTCCCTCCCTGGTTGAACAACAAGGACATGGCCCTGCGGGCCACTGAAGAGGGTATAAGGCTCATTCTTACGGCGATAGACACGCTCGCATCATCGTTGGTGGGACTCTTAGTTGAGAGTTAATCATACAGAGTGCAGCATTAGCCTTCTGCCAGTAGTCAGACGATAGTAGCGTAGTCTTCCGTAGTTGATCCAAAAAAGGACAGCATCCTAGTGCCCGGTAACAACAGACAAACTGTTTCATACCATTTTAAATATGCCAACGTTTCTGAAGCGATTACTCATAATAAATGAATATTGTGCGCAAGCTTAGCTCAAGCGGCACCTGCGTTCAGGGTTGGCGTTGGAGGGATGTGACTGTCGAAACGGTATGATTTGGCGTTAGAGGCTAGGCTTAAGTTTAGGTTGCGTCTTGATCCCCTCCACCCAGTGTTGTCTACACTGAGGGAAGCTCTCTTTTCGAGGTACTGTGTGGGGTATTCATCAGAATCTCTTCCAGTTAAACGCATAATTTATACCAATCGTTGGACTCGTTACTCACCCCAGTCGAATTTATCTTCGATAGTTCCAGTGCCAACTATAGTGAATTTGTTATCATCCTTCCCCAGGAATAACGATGCGCTGCAAGTGGGGCAGAATGAGCGGAGGAGTGCTGCACCACTGACGGTATCCATATCCCGATACACCTTGATCTGGTCACTCCCTTTCGTCAGTTTGACTTGCTACACAAAATCCACACTTCAAGTTAATTGCTGTTTTTGGTTTACTGGATTTACTCTCACCTCATTTTGGAAGAAGGCGTTGGACATGAACGCAGAGCCTGAAGACTTGCGACAGTTGTCACAATGGCACACGAAGAAGGTAAAGGGTTCTCCTGTAATTGTATACTGTATTGAGCGACAGAGACAGGCGCCGTGATACACCTTTGCCATGCTGTGAGTTAGAGCGTACAACACGTTGGTGTGGGATATGGAACAAGTCAAGGGGAGATTGTAAATAAGGATCCTTGGAGGACTTCAGTCTGGAGAGTGCAATGGTTACCGGTCTCCGGCTATCAACCAACCAGAAAATCACAGATCTTCCTATTAAGTATCTTCCTTGGTTATCATGTTCAACTTTCCACATCTCCATATGTCTGCTCAAGTCTATTAACTGTCAGCTTGAATGGCATAGTGTCATGAATCTCTCGGCGACGAGGTATTAATGCTCGATAAAGCCTGGCTTGCGATAGGTTTTATCAGGAGTCTCGCACGCTTAGACCACAGCGTGAAATTCGATAAAAATAATCTACTCCTTCACACCGTATTGTGTCCTTCCAACAATCAACACGCGCACTTCTATTTCCCATCTCATTTCCCGCACTGGAACCTGGCCAAAAACCCAAACCTAAAGCTTCGATGATCGAGTCCTGATGCCCTCAATCCATGGTCTCTTGCCTTCCACAGATATCTCCTTCTTTGGAACTGCTCAGAGGTTGGATAAAGCTACTTTTCCGAGAGGACTATCACTCACCCCATCCTGGCTCCTGGTCCATCGTTCCTGTTGCCAGAATGATATAGTCTCCTGTGTCGTGCCCAAGAAACATGTTCGAACCACAGGAAACACAGAACGAACGATACAGAACTTGACCACTTCCTGTCCGCGTGTCCCCAAACCGCCGAAGATTCTCCCTTCCCTGAGTTATTTCGACTTTCTATTCATTGTTTCTCAGCCTACCTAGTAAAATAGATAGACGACTTGAACAACACACCTTCGGTTTGAACATGGCATTCGCCATGAACGCTGCCCCCGTTGCCTTACGACAGTTTTCGCAGTGGCATACGAAGAATGTCATAGGCTCCCCAGTGACTGTATACTGGACTGCGCGACATAGACACGAGCCATGGTGTGTCTTGGCGGTTTCTCGAGACATTTTTGTCCTTGACAGTGATGCTGTACCCTAATGCTTATCTATAGCCTGTCAACACGGCTTGGGGCATTACGTCGATGCCGTACACCCAAATTTTCAGGTGTGTTCAACATCAACATACTCCGGGTTCCGAGACGCCGGCATGCCGCCTCATCTAACCCGGAACATAGCTCTTGTCGATAATCATAGTCCTGAGCGCAAAACCGCAGGATCTACAAGTCTAACCTTCTAGGATGTCCATCCCTTTGTGTTGAACCGTGCCTACTTTCTAGTTGGGTGGTGTATAAGATTCGGAGCCCGAGGAGATACTTACACTCTAGCAGTGATTTGGTGTTGATGCAAAGCAAGTATTTCAACTACACTACCGAATCTCCTCTGCCCTTGGTCAGCGTAGGCACCAACGTGCCTTGGTGGCTACGATCCGCCTACTTCGCGATTCCTATTCCAGTATCCTACATCAGACAGTGTGGTGGCGGCGATGCGGTTACGTGACTGTCGAGCCACTGTATTGAAGGTTTGCAGTCATGAGCCCATACGAACACTGTTCCAAGTATGTGTCTATGTCATGAGAGGCAATGGCATCTCTCGACAGGAGCCGCTGAACCTGAAAAGACTGGACAATATATGCTAACTGCGATTATGTCGTACATGACTATAACGCACATTCCTCACTTTCATCCGGGCCTGGGCTTGTCACAACTTGGTTATCCTTTCCGTCATCGGCACACATCTGAATAACCTAGCTATCTGGCAGACATAGTGAGCAACAATACTGATCCTCGGGCACTACCGATGATGCTTATTTCTAGTATGTGCCTGGAGGAAACAGAAGTACTCATGTTCTACTATGACATTACTGATTGTGCATAATGCGCGCCTCCACTGTCACATGGAGTGCCTGAGCATAAGTGCTTGACTTGAACCTTTCCTTGATCGTAATAGGTGTACTGACGAGTGAAGATGATACCTACACCTCGATTTAAGTATTTGGTATCTTACCCCACTACACCGAGGCTGATCTTCCAGGATGTTAAGACCGTTGCTATCCACATAGTACGCGTATTTGGTGTACTATCGCACATCGTATCAATTAGATCCACCTCCATGATCTGATTCAGTGCCACTACAATTTCTAATAGACTTCTGGTGACAGGTCAGGACTCAGAAGGAACCATCTGGCTCAGCGACACAAATACGATGATGATGATGGGGGATATAAGCGCCGATCCCCTTTCTCGAGAGTCTTAGCCTCGACTCGACAAAGCAGATTCGAAAGCTGGCCGAGGAAGTCCGGTATTGATAGCGTGAGCTCTAAGATGAAAAAAAAAAAAAAAAAAGGCTATATTTCATATCGATATCGGCATGTCGTTGTATGCTATAGTTCTGATCTTCAACGCACTCACCAATTTTTTTTTTTCGGATTCGAGCTTCGAGAGCGCAGCAGGAACGCAAAAGGGGGGAAATTAAAATGTGTCAAGCACAGGGTGCAAGTGTAGACAGAGACGAGACGTGGATGTGGGTGCGGGTGCTGGTGCGGGTGCTATGCGTCCGCCGAGTGTACAAAGTTGACCTTGAAGCTCGAAGTTCGACCAGATGTAAGTACATCCATATGGAACTGTCATGTCAGTATAACACAAGAGCCTTCTAGTGCGAGTGGTCCGCATGCTTCAGGCCTCGGCGAGTGAGAACGCGAACGGGGGGAACCTACTACAACTTGGAGCCTGTTAGTTCCACCGACGCCGCGTGCATACTTGCAAGCTTAGCATAATTGTAAGAGGACTTCTAGTGTTAGAGATTTTTAACTTTCCACTGGGATCATGCTTCATGTATCATGCTTCAAACCTTCCGTGGCTCGGCAAAGGTCACCTTGGCCGAGGCTGGGCTAGCGGGTTCGAAACTGCTGTAAAGGCCCGGAGAGATGGCATTACCAATCTTGAACCGGCGGCACGGCGGCGGCGGGGTGAACGAACGATATCGATATCGTCGCGCACGACTCCCGACTGCGACTCGGGTCTATCAAGCTTCGAATTCGATTCTTCCTGCCCGTGTCCGAGTGTCCTGATAATCCAAGGCATCACTGGCGGGTTCTTTGCCCACCCGGTAAAAGATAAGTAGCCTGATAATAACAAGTAATGCTGGAGAACCTGACGTGACCGGATTTGACATCAGAAGGAATTCCAACTGGAGAACTTTGAGTCAGTATGAGTCAATTGTGGCCGTAAGTAAAGTAAGTAAGCCCAAGGACAAGAATATTCCATCTCACCCCGCTATGTCTTTAATCCATTCGCTTCAAATTCATAATGATGATGATGATGATGCCGAGGATGTTTGTGATGATGCACAAATGTGGGCCCATGTGGATTGGAGTGCATCTAAATGTCAGTGACGGCAGTTCTAATGGACCGTGGTGTAGATCCTTATGCCTATGGGCATGGCCGCATGGGATCTTGCCTGAGCGTCTGATCAGTGATTACATAAGATTGTCGGCGGGCGAACGGTGCGCGGCAAGCGGGCGCTTTCTCAAAATTGCAAGCCAGTAACTGTAACTGTAACTATAACTGTGGCTGAATGAGGCGGCACAGCGTCAACGCCGGAAAGGTTTCGGCAACTTGATCATGAAGTAACATCGGCCCTCGCCCTCTTAGACTCGGGACTCGGGACGCGGGATATGTATCTTCATCCCAGGCGGCCTCCGTAGAAATGCAAGTTGAAAGCTCAGTCTAGCTAGAATAAATCGACGTCTCGAGATCGGAGAGTCGAGACCTCTTTGAAAATACTTGAATTTCAATCCGGACGGCGAAATGGTCGAGTATGTATAGAGTATTCCAAATTTCATAGGTTTTAGAAAGAAAGTCAAGTGCTTTTGGATCCGCCAGCGTAAGGAGGCCCGAAAAAGCTGAGTTGTGATCTGTGAAGGAGTAAGGAGAAAGTCGTAGATGCAACTGTAAGACCCTGGCTAGAGCGCTCGAGGAGAGAAGAGACGGAAACGCCGCGGGCTGACGTTGACAATGGACAATGTCAAGATTCTAAGAACATGTTACATGTTACATATGTTGCAAAGTGCACGAAACACGGAGATCCTCCGCCCCACTCCGTTTAGCCTGAACCTGAGCGGTAACTTGAGGTCCTGAGGTGGAGAAAGAGCGGTTCCAAGATAATACTGCAGTGACCATTAATATTAACATAGCTGCAGCACAGCTCTCTGGGCGGACGCTGGAGACTGTGAATAGTTAAATAAGTATATAGTATCCTGGAGTACCTGAAGTCGACGTCAACCTGGCGAGTGTCGACGGCCCACGGGCCACGGGACGATCAATCTCAATTAAGGCAGATGAAAGTCGAAATCGATGCATGAATTCGCACCCCGACGCATGCGCTTGCGATAATCTGAATCGATAAAGAATAACTTGGGCTTGGAACTACCTACGCCGTTGAACAGGGCAAGGGGGAGCCGGAGACTTGGAATCTGGATGGATATGGGAACGGAATAACGGACTCGGAGCTCGATTCAAAGGCGGAGAGACAGGATATTTCGGGGACGGAGACAGGCTGTATCCAGCATTCTTGCCATCCATGGACCTGGACCATGCAACATCGTCAGTAGTGTGACTCTGTCACGATGTAATAGGCGACCGATAGCGCTTAGGCTCTGAGCTCCATCCTTCATCGAAACATTAGTCTCAAGTCACGGGTACCTGTATTAGGCACTGCGTGGAGAAGTGAATTAAATTCGTAGAAGCATGTGGCGGCGGCTTACAGTCCAGTAAAGCACTACAAACGATGTATAGCGCGTGACCAGACAGCGGACAGAAATCGGACGCGTCGCGTCTGAATCCGAATCTGGTAACATCGTCATCATACGCGTCAGCAGCCCTGAGTTGAGTCGGGAATTCGGCTCTGAGTAAGTACAGTATCCCCTTCAGCCCGTAATGCAAACACAAAAAAAAAAAAAAATCAACTCTCTGCCATGATCCATGATCCATCTACCGCATCTGCCAGTGTTTGTTAAATGTTTTTTTAAGTCTGAGTGTGGAGCAAATGGAAAAATATCGATATCGATATATCAAAATGTCGGGGAGCACAGCCACGTTCCGCGTTTCGCGCCCTTCGAGATCCAGCGCTGTATGGGCGCACGCACCTGTTTTAGAACAAAGGGCGACGAGCGACGAAACGAAGGGCTCAGACGCGGATGCGGAACAGGACCAGGAGAGGACCGAGGCGCCGGAGAGTTTCACGCTAGCAACCTAACGGTTGGTGCGATTGAGCTCAACCCAAAAGCCAAAACCGTTATATGTAGAAACGAAGAAGAAAAAAAAAATGGAATTTGAAATATCGAAGATTTTCCGTGGATTATAGATGTGTGGGGTAAGGGGGCAAGTTGAAGAGCCGAGGTGGACGTCTAAATTTCGTGGCGCTCAGGGTTTGTGAAAGTTTTTTCCACTGGCGGTGGATCACATGTTTTTGGAAATTGTGATTGCTTTTTTCTGTTCCCTGCGGAGTAGAACTGATGCGTGAGTGTATGAGGAGAGATTGGAGGTTAGTGAATGCTGTCGTGTCAATTTTGTGACAGACAGCAGACGGTGTATACACGGTGTATACGGGTTTCTTTGGAGGGTATGATTGTTTCCTTTTTGCATTTGCATGGTGACTGGAAAGGTTTAATCATGCAAGAAGACAGGCGAGAAAGGAGTTGTGCTGACGACGAAGGATGACGGGAGATTCCAGATGTGGGACAGTAATGATTTCTTAATCCGGCGATAATGAAAAAGAACTTCGATAGTTGCACGGTGCCGTTGCTTTGGTGGTAGGAAGTTGTGCGGGTAGTATAAGGGTTGGCCTCGATGCTCAATGCTCTTGATTCTGCTCTCTGTACACGCGCGCACTAGCCTCCCGTCGCCGCAGAACACGATGTCGGCGCCTCCAATGCCCTCGCTGCCTTTTTCGCTGATTGACTTCGGCAATCTAGTGGCGCTTGCTCTTAATACAGATTTGCCCGATCGATTTGCCGAATCGTTGCTGGATTGTGACCCTGAGCACAGCAGCGAACCTGGGCGGCCGAGAGTTCATAATCCCACGACGCCTGGCAACAAAAAGTCATCTCTCCTGCAGTTGTGGTCATTCCATCTTCCCAAGATGCGCTCGACTGCGACTGCTGTCTCTGACTCTTCGTCTGCATGGACGGACTCTACTCCCAGTCGACCACGTCTCATTCTCGACAAAATCAAGCACAAGGCGTCTGCGTTTGTGCTGCGCACCCCACAGACTACCAAGCCCACTGCCACTCCTTCCCACATATCCCACATATCCTTCTTTGAACAGGACGAGCTCATTTCGACTCCTCAGGCAAGAAAATCTCAAGTAGGCGTGTTCTCACGTCCTGCGTCGCTGGTGACTGCTCCTCCTCTATCACCCACCAAATCAAACAAGTCCATTCGTTCATTCTCGACTACCTCCTCTGCTGCGCCTGCTACACCCACAACAGATCTTTATGTTCCTCGATCCTCTGGCTGCTCCCCAGATGCCCCATTCAACGCCTCTCGCTGGTCTATCTGCACAGACGAGTCCACAACCTCATCTTTTTGCTACCCCAGCCATCCCTTTGCTTCCACTCAAGACGTCACAGCTCAAGATCCATTTGCAAAAGGGCATGTCCAGGTCGTACGCCACTCTTCTGGCTCACACGATCTAAGCCTAGCGTCCTACGTACCTCCTCGTTCGCCCAAGCGTCGTTCTCATCACAGCGACCGCAAAGCTCAGCGACGGAGTAGTATTACTGCACCAGCACTCGTACCAGCACCATCTTGCCCTCTGCCGACCCCTCCCCCATCCAGACAAAAAGAAAAAGTCCTCCGCATCCGTGTCCCACCCGCGACTGCTTTCTCAGGGCCAGGCAGCCCTTGTGCAAAGACGCCGGACTGGACGCTTTCTCTTCCCGCCCACGTCGAGCCGCCTAGATCGCCCAAGTCTCCCACACTTCCTTCCTCATCCTCATCCGCATCTTCCGCCTCCTCTTCCTCTTCCCTGCTTAGCCCAGAGGTTATGGCCTCCCTCCCCCCACCGCCCCGCAAACGCACCAAAGGTATTATCCACCGCAGCAACTCATTCCTCTCCCATTCATCCTCCGACGAATCCCTCACATCACAACATGCATATGCATCGCAATGCCCCTCCGCATGGCATCCAAGCCCTCCACCCAGCCCGAAGCGTCGCGTCCACCATCACCTCCCACACCCACCACGCACCGCCGATTCTACAGCGTCGACAGAGTCGAACGACAGCACAGCAACCATCCGCCCACCATCCCAGCTATCTCAGCTCCAGCACCGCCTCCAACACGAACGCGCATGTGCTCTCGCCGCGCTCAACGGCTCCTCCTTCCCCTCACCCCCACGCTCGCCGGCTTTGACGGTGTTCCATCGTCGTGAGGCCCCGGCCCAAGCGCAAGAGGATGAATACGAGAATGATAACTTTGATACTGCGTCAGAGCGGTCGGCGGATTCGGGCGCCTATTATACCGCCCGTTCGAGCTTTGCGAGCGCATTCCGCGCGCAGCAGGCTCGCTCGAACTTTGCGAGTGCGTATGGGTGTAGTGTGCGGGTAAGGGTGGATAGTAATGTTCGCCCGGCACCTTGATCTTTCGTCGATGTTGCGCTTGCGGCCGGGGGTGAGTGTATGATTGGCATTTGCATTGTTTTTTCAGTGTTTTTTGTGTTCTTGGTGTGCAGCTTTGATGATATGGACGTCAGACGCAGTGTATGCCTACTTTACTTTATCATCCCTCGCACTTGACCCTAATCTTCCTTCGCCCTTTCCGTCCTTTTCGAAATGTCTTGTCTTTGCTTCGAATCCGACTGAGTCTTGGACCTCTTGGACCTCTGTTTTAGTAATATCATTACTTGCGCTTAAGCGCCCTCGCTCCTTTGCATATGCATCGCATGGTGCCTACGTCGTTCCACTTTTCCCCTCGCATAACCACCCACGCTCGTTTCGTTTGGCTTGTACATTTAATACATACGCAACTTTGAACTTGAGATACCATACGGGCCTCCCTCAGGCTACTTCTTTCTAATACCCTACGTACCCTTTCTTTTCTTGGTCGAGACTCGAGACTAGTATCCTCCCCAGACCTGCCAGTGTGTAGTACTTATCGTGTAGTTGCAGAAGGGGGGGTGATATACTTATAAATTAATTTAATACTCATGAGTAGTGATCGATTATTTGGATAATAAAACGCTTGTGAGTGAAGGTGCAAGTAAGTGAAATTGTAGCAAGTATGAGACGGGCTCCGACTCTGAGATCTGAACACTTTCCGGGCGTGTTTTCTCTCTCCAAAAAGGGAGAAGAAAATTATTATGACCACCACAGGACTCGAACCTGTAACCTTTTGGTGCCAGCCATTTGGTAATCGAAGCCAAACGCGCTACCATTGCGCCAGGTAGCCATAACTCCTGAGTATCTTGAGAATCAGGAAGAGGAACGCGTTTGATGTAAAGACACGTCGCAGTTCGCGCACACGTGACGTATGGCCGTCGGGAATCGGAATTCGTACTTGGACGCCTTCCCTCCCGCCCACGAACTTAGCGCTTGCCTCGGGGCCTCGCCGTATCGAGTTTTCATTTAATCTTTATTACGTTTTCATTTGATCTTTCCTACTTCAATCTGTTCTATAGGATTAGCACTAGTGCTGGTACTAATCCCACCTCGTGCCACGCTAAGCGTATCTTTTTCCCTTCTATACCCAGTAATCATATTAGGGCTTACAGCAATTTACTCAAAGTATGACGACGCATCAGAAATTCTATAGGGCTTCGCGAGTAGGTATGATGTCAATTGCGCTTCAGCCCTTCAACGACGCAAGTCCAAGAGTACTCCTAGACCCACGTTGCATCACAAGAGAGCCCTGCACACACACACGCATCATGATATGATACATGATACACACTCCCGCCACATCCCGGCGCACTCACATTCTCCTTTGTGGATACGGGGTACGTACACCCGTGTACGTTATGATGCACGATCCAGTCCTGCCATCAACCCTTTGCACTTCTAGACTCAATACAGTAGAGTGCCTGCAGGCTCCAGTAACCAGTTTTATGATAGAGAGATCATTCGCCGCAGGAGAGTCTATCTCACACTTCCATGATCCCTCCTTATCTGTCTGATATCTTGGGCTTCGAATCATGCATCATGATTATGGTAGCATCCATCATCATACTAAGTGCACCTTAAGTACTGTACTAGGTACTAGTAGTTTAAGGTATCTGGCATGCTGCAGCGTGTCACACACACCCTTACCGACCCATTCAACCTACTAGAAAAGGACTAACCCGGTCTCAACGCTGCTCCAAGGGATTCAGAGTCCAAACCCTTGCAGTTGGCTGGCATGGCCCACTACTAGCAGCGAGTATCGCACCGGTTCATTGTTCAATTGCCTTAACCTTTGTCCTCATCGTCCGATATGCGGCTCGCGCTAAGCTAAGTTACCGTAGGTATAGTCTGAGCCCTCTGCTTTGCCTTCTCTCGCTCTCGTATGCCTAGCAGTGCTTCAGGACGAATGAAGAGTATACAGTTGGGGCGATTTTACAATTTGCATCTCGAGTCAGAATACTTCAGTTTACGTGCTTTGGGTACATTTGAGTGTTCGTATTCTAACAGTTGTAGACGAATCAGAATTAAGTGTATTATATACCGTATGTACGTGGGTTCTGTGCAATATTATTCAATCGTTTCGTACTGATCGCCTATGAAGGCGCTTTCCAGGTCCTGTAGTCGATTGTCAGTTGACATATCAAGAAATAAAACTCATTCGTACCCTTCTTTGAATGGATAACCTCCTTCTTCTCATTCTCTGGGTTCACCTTCACGACCTCATCTACATGCTTGTTCTTCTGAAGTGCATCCCACTCTACTCGGACCCACGCCGTGCCCGGGTGAAAGTCTGTGCCCTTAGTGTCGGCGGGTAAGAGGGTATGCGTCGTCCCCTTCGACTTGTCGCCCATCGCCTGCGAAGCGTGGTCCCAGAACTCTTTTTGTTGCGGCAGACTCAGATTCTTGATCAGTTTTCCAGGAGTCTCCTTATGTTTCCACGAATCCTCGAGGATTTACAGATCGCCGTGGGTCTTTCCGTATATCATGTCACCCAGCCAGTGATGTCTTCTGGTGGATTTTCAAAATAGCGAGATCAACAACATATTTTGTTGAGATCGTAGCTCAATCTCTGTGTGCACCCACTTTGGTTGCCATGCAAACTAAGGATTTAAAAGAGACAACTCCGAGTCTGAGAATTCTTCTAGTTTGAAGGCGCATAAAAATGCTGAACGCAAAAGAGTGCAGAATCAAGTGCAGAGTTATCGATCAAACTGCGTGTGCTAGCAAAAGAGTGAACTGTGAGGAAACCAGCTGGAGCTCAGGCCTGCAGGTCTCAAAGCATTTGGGGAACAACAAGCAGAAACAAAACTGTTGCGCCAGCTTGGATATGATGGGCCGGATGGCCACCTCTCTACCGCAAGTCTCCTCATGTATCAAAGATCGTCTTGACCTCCTTCAGTCTGTTGCAGATGTCCTCTTTATCGATGACCTGTCCAATGTCTCGAGGTCAGTAGACATATTCATATAACGCTAACTTGAATTCATTTTCCAAACTAGCTGCTTTTCAGCTATAACTCAGCTCTCCGAGGACTCTTTATCAGTGCGAAGGCTATTGAGTCGACTCCAATTCGTTGAATCCGAACTGGAGAACCAACTTGCGTCGGTGCGATTTGAGCAGCGTCTTGTGGACAAGTCAGTGCACACACTATTCAGTCATACCTGCCTCTAAAAATGGGCCACTTACTTATTTAATGGAAGATGGGACGTGACTCTTGAAGCTGAGGACAAGGAATTAGAGAGTGCGGTCATGATGGAACGGCGCAAAGAGGATCTGATGCGCAAAGCAAAAGAGTATCACGAGGAACTCAAATTTATTCAGGTAGAGTCCGCCATCGCTGTGTATTCAACAGAAATCATCCTAAACATGCGCATATTCTATAGAGATCTATGCCAGATTCCCCGCGTGTTACTGTGATGTGTCTCAAAGAGCAAGAGAAGAAGAACAAGGCAACAGAACAGGAGCTTAAAATCAAACGCGCGAAGGTCAAGGCGTACAAAGGCCTACCTCCTGTGAGTTATCGCTTACTTTGATTCACGTCAGCTCAGTAGATCTATTATGTAGAACTTGGACCTGGCAAGAAATGAACTGCGACAAGCGCGTCATGAGCTAGAAAAACTGACCCATTTGCGTGAGCGACTCCTGGGAAGGATGGCAGAAAGTGTCTCCTAGCCTCCTGAGACCAACTTCTTCGCGTTAGTACCTACAGCTCGACCATCCAATTGCCTTCGCCAAGAGGCGAGGACACAAATTCTCCTATTTCGACTGGATATACGATTCACTTTCGACAAAAAGGGCTGCTGATACATTCGCGGGATACAAAAATATGTACAAGGCTCGAGCCAATTACCATTTGTCTGGTCTAGTAAGGAAGGGCGATGTATGAGTAAGCCGAAAGGTTGGCAAGTAGAGAGGCCTCCGCTCACCCAAATTTGTCACCGGGAGCGAGCGTCCTAACAGGCGTGCCCAAATTATCAGCTCCAGTGAAGGGTACCTACGTCGCAGTGCTATATCAGATAATCAGTGTGGAAGGAATCGGACGTTTATTCTCAACTGTGTTGCTAACGAGTCGTCGAGGTTCCTTGTTAGCTTATCATTAGATGAAATGAGCAGGCAACTCACCCCCACCACGAGCCTAAGGTCGTCATACCAATCTACATCAGTTTTTATCAGCCCAGTCCCCACAGATAATTGGATCAGTGAACCCACTGTGCCGTTCTTAGGAAATTGAAGACTGTTTGATAAAGGAAACCATTAACGCAAACTAGGGTTATAGCAATTTCGACATACGCGAAGAAAACAACGAGGATAGATACTGCAACACCGGAGTCCAACGCAGCCGATAGGACATCTGTATGACGGTCAAAGTTGGATCCATAGACGCTCTTGTGAATAGAACAGGCTTACAATTGTATTTGGTCCACCAGGAGAAGTGACGTCTGTAACTTAATAGTCAAGGATACTTTCGTGTTCTCAGGGGGGAAGTCCCACCTTCTCATCAAGTATTGGAAAAAGAACCCGACAGCGCTAACCCTCATAAGTCAGCTGTCATAGACCAGACGGGAGCAGGTTATGGCTCACGCCCAAGGGACGTAGTTAATCGCAGTTGCGGGAGGAATCAGGCCGGTGCCATTAAAGATGACGGGGCTAAGACATTGAATACTCAATGGCGTAATTGGCTTGATAGTTGTACTCACAAGCTGTTCAAGTTAGCAAAAGCTAATTCAAACAAAAATTGAAAACTCACTTGACATAGCGCAGGAAACTGTTCGGGTACCTCTTACATAAAAGCCATGGAATGGCGGGAACGATTGCGCCGATGAGGAAGAAAAATAAGAGCGCTAATGAGAAAAAATAGCAGTATTTCAGCACAAAGGAAAGCGTGCGAGAAATGGCTACGGACGGCTGTAAACATTTTATAAGGGGCGATAACAAGGAGGATATCAAGAAACTTACTAATACGTTTGACCCTTGGAGAACTGGAGGCGCGGTCCAATGACGCCTGGGTAAATCGTTGATATTGAGAAGAATCGACGCATTGCAATACATACCCCACTAAAAACATCACGCAAGGTCAACCAAAGTCACAGGGTAGACAGCACAGGATACATACAATGATACTCGCGGTCCCAAACACCTCCGTGTTTGGACAGATAAAGCTGTTATTTTATGTCTCAGGAAAGGCGCATAGGGAGGCAGCGGTACACACCCATCTTTCTGTGTAGTTGAACACATCTCACTGAAAATAAGTCAACAAACGATGAACGGAAGTGCTAAAATGTTGGAAAGAAAACTTGAACCTACGGAATATTGGTGAACATCCAAGCTTGGACCCCCAGTTGCACAGTCCCAGCGATGACAGTAGCAATTACCTGACAGAGGAACATAAGCCGTGGTGGGACTATCATTCCAAGTTTGTCAATAGAATTGAAGAGGAAATGGACTATATACTTTTCATATAGTGCCCAAGTTTGAAATCTGACGTAAAAGCGAGTGCTTGGGCCATCGTCTAGAAAAGATTGCTCAGGTGGGACACCAAATTTCCGGAGCCCGTGGTCATACGATATAACCCCATGTCTTGAACATCATCATCGCAATTGGGCGACCAGGCAAAACGTAGCTACTCAAAACGTTAAGATCATACTTGCAAGCGCGAATACTTTGGTTTGCTCACCCAATTACTAACTCCGTAATGACGCTAGATGACAGTAAGATTCAGAGAAACAGATACTAAATAGATATAACGCACTTTAGACCGATCTG
Organism: Tephrocybe sp. 9980TJB; assembly: GCA_018220975.1. Taxonomy (NCBI): domain Eukaryota; kingdom Fungi; phylum Basidiomycota; class Agaricomycetes; order Agaricales; family Lyophyllaceae; genus Tephrocybe; species Tephrocybe sp. 9980TJB. Next base: position 19,389 of record JABAJU010000067.1, read on the forward strand.
CTGATTCGTGATGGCTTGAATCATTCCAATAGGGATGACGTATGTGAACGCTACATAAGTGTTCATGAGCACAACAAAAGCTTAGTTATTCACCACGACACCTACAGATGGCAAGGGCCAGGACGAAGGCCCACACGGGCATTTCGCTGTTTAGAAATGCTTTACTGACCAATATCTTCAAAACATGAATGATCAACGTGCCTTGGCCACACCTCAATGCTAATGATACCCAAGGCAAACATGCTTAAAAATACAATGAGATACCACCATTCCGGGACTGTCAGAGCGAGAATCAAATTGACGTCTTTACGATGATAATAACACACCAAATACCTTGAGGATATCGCGACATGAGGCGTGCATGGATATCTGGCTGCTCACTTAGAGCACGACGTGCCTGTACCCAAATTTGTTTGCGGAAGTATAGCAAGGTATGAACGAGGGTGGCTAAACTTGCTGCTTGAATATAAAACTGCCAGTAATATATCAAAAACATACCTGTGATTGATGCGAAGGAGAGTCTGAGGGGGATAATGAGTTGAAAGGAATGACGTGAGGGAGAAGGAGTAGTACCCATACGAGATTGCAAATGTGGTTCTTATGAAAATTAATATTTCTGAGAATAATCAGGCAAAATGGGGGACAACATACGATATAAATAATGGGCTGTATGCGTGATATGCATCGAGGTTGATCGTGGATTCAGGCGTAAGAATTCGTTTAAGGTCATACGTTTGCATATGATTGTCGTAAGAAGTCCTTGAAGATATCCTTTTCAAAGGGATAGTTCAACGCTCCGTGAACAAGGGCAATGCTAGGCTCACGGCATATAGAGTCCGTAGAAGACATTTGTGAACTTGCCAGGGTATATAGGTTAGTATGAAAGAAAGAAAAGTAATCCTTACATGAAGCACTGGAGCAAGGAACCCTATAGATCTACTTCAGTATAATAGACAGGAAGTGCGTGAAATTCTATTGTGCGGCTCACAGTAAAAGAATACGAAGCCAGCAAAGATATTGGCCTCTGCCCACCCTGTAGTAGACGTTAATCTAATCTGCACAAGAAGATATCAAACACGAAGAGCATACAAGGGGTGGCTAAGGGAGACCCGATATATCTGTAAAGTCCAATCCTTCAATTAGTTGGGGGGTAGGTTTGGTCGTCAAGGCACGTACGCAATCTGGCTCCAGTCAAACGTGATTATTGACATGCCCTGAAAGAGATTCAAGTTAGCATTTGCATCCTGTATGCCAGAAGGGAAGAACGGCAAACCATTCCATGGACATAGCTAGGACCACAGCTTTATTTTGTGCAAGTCAAAGCTTAAAAAAATGACTCACCCGAAAAGTGCAGCGATGGCTTTAGCAGACGTTAGACAGACTTGTTCCAAGTCAGAGCTCAAAAAAAAAAAACACTTTACTAGGGTCATTAGGACGTATCCAAGTCACCCATGAGAAGTAAGAAAGCGCTTGGACTGATCGAGGTCATTATCCAGCTCAATGTTGCGTCTAATGGTAGGGGCACGCACATATATATCCAGGGAAGAAATCTGTTAAAATTTGGATTAAACCGCAAGACCCAATTTAACAAAGAACGCGTCATACACCAGGTGAATGATCCAATGAAGGCATACACGAAAAATCTTTCACGGCTTAACCCTCCTCGAGTTCCAATGCCAGCGTATTGTTTTGAATGGAGAGTATTGAACAGGGCGCAATTGACTAGGTTGACAGGCCAGATCATGGATGGCGGTGCTACGAGGAAACGCCTTGCAATCCCTCCGATAGAGAAGCCGATGAGTTGGGTAGACATTACGATAAACCATTGATCTATCATCGATGAGCCAGATACTCGATGCGAAGATAAAGGTCTTACAGTCGAAATTGTATACCTGGCTATAATAGACTCGTTGTACCGCAATGATGTCAGTGGCATATGCAGATTGATAGCCTACAGTAGCCTAAAATGGACTGAGATGTCACGCGAGCGTTTGGAAAGCAATAAGCATACCATAATCTACTTTTCGATTAATAAATAGAGCAGACAAACACAAGGGCGCACCTACAGTGATCATAACATGTTCCTTCACCGTAAATGGGCCTGGATTCAAGCGAAAGCCAAAGATGGACCAATCGGGAAACCACGCTGCTGCAGCCTTTCCAAGAGGAAAAGAGAGCAGCTGCGCGACGATGCCGGTGACTGTAACGGAAGGAAACCGGAAGAAGAAAAATTGATTTACGCCTGGGATTATGACTGCCCATAGTATTCCAATGATCCATGACCGGACTGTCGCAACAGGCATATCTAGGTCATCAGTGTTGGCAACTGCAGATCGGACCTCGGGGTATGGACTGTCATCTTCGAAGACGAGATGCTCCTTGTCAATATTCGGGTCTTCGAATTGAGTACCAGTCAATTCCTAGTTATCGTCAGGTCGTGGTAAGACCAGCCTAAGCTATATCAGCTCACCCGCAGCGCCGATTCTACAGGTAAATTGATTCAGCTATTTTTTCAGAGCACACCACATAAGTTACCGACCGTTGGGATGCTTGATGGCAGCCTCATCTGCATGCTTGTCGTCGGACAGAGATCCCTGACTCATAGGTCGTGCTTGGAGTGTGCTGGAGTGTGTTTGTGACATGGAGAAAGGCTCCTTCAACTTCAAGTGTTGTGTTTTTATAATGCCTATTTATGGTGAGAGGAATGAGCATCGTGGAGAACGAACACATGTCGGCAGTCGGACGTGGACTAGGGCTTCCCACCGATTTGTGAAAAGCCGGAGAATTGGACAAGGTGGGAACAGATACAGTGTGTGCCGGAAAGCAAATGATAGGCTGAGATGGTGTGATAGCAAATTTGATATGCTACGTTGTGGAGGTTGGGGAACATGTGTCCCAATGCTCCATGATAGTGGATTTCACGCATGCAAATGTATGACTTACGACCGTATCCGCGTGTACCGTGTACCATTTCCTTCTTGTTAGGTCTTCAAGGGGACCCATGTGATGAATATAGGGGCACGGATTATTCTTGAGCTGGCATGTCCCTCCTGGCCAGCTGCAATATGGTAATGGTATTTGGGCGTCGTACGACCGGAAACATATGCATAGAGAACTTCTTATCCCAAAGAAGTCCCAGAAGACAACGCCTAGCATCTGGTGTAACTGTGTTATTTGCGCAATCGATACCGCGTGACCCAGGACTTGAGAAAAAAGACGGCGCCAGTAAAGACGGTGGATTTAAGATGAGATAGGAAAACGCGCAAAAGAGGTAAAATAAGAGTTCGAGCCAGCTATAGAGCGCCAATGATCGTGACAATTTACAGAAGTACTGCAGTCTGCGACGGTGTTCAAATTCAATCGCAGATGCCTTCGACATCGACCTGTGGGATTTGCCACTCGGTTCAAGGCCAAAGCTCGACAAGAGGAGGCGTATTTCAAGTTTCAAAGCGACAGGTATGTGCTTGCAGTGACGCTTCAAGCTTCAGCACTCGGCCTTCATGAATCCATGCTACAGCCTACACCGTTCAAAGTGTTAATTAACAAAGGGGCCTAATGGTCGACTTTCAAAATTCTTTACCATGCAATGATTCAGTTACTTCGCCTGAAGTCGTAAATAGTAAACAAATGACATGTGGTGCAGATTAGAAGCACCACTCAGACTTGACGTCAACGCCCATTATGTGGCTTAAGCCTGGCGCGCCAAGTTGTATTTATTTAAGTTGATCAGATCATGTGGGAATTTTATCTTATTTTCAGAAATTTAAATTTTTCAAGGTTTTCTGCGTTTCCACTTAACTCCGCCTCTCTTAGCTGCCGGCTTTCTTTTTACAACCTGTCACTGTCCCGCGATGCTCTCTCTACGAAATTTTCTTGTCTTTTGCTGTCTGGGAATTGCGTCTTTCTGCGCCTTGCAGACCTTGACTTTTGATAGCTATCGCCGTCTTCGAAACACAATTACAACGTTTATTGATGGCAACGTACACACGAATGTTTCCAACCACAACAATACCCTGGGAATTGCCTCAAAAATCTACGTATTATCCCTTCCTGCGAGGACAGACCGGCGTCGGGACATGGACCACCTGCGGAAAGCTCTAGATCTTCGATGGACGTACATGGAGGCACTCGATTCACAAAACGCGCTTGTTGCAAGGATTATGGATTCTGTTCGACATATACGTCAAGTCTATGCTGGTGATTCTGTTTTTACTTGGCCGGACACATTCATTGCTTTCGACGAACGTGTTGAACCATGGGATCCTGCTTTTTTTCTACCTTTACCTGCATCTTCTAAGCCTCTTCGTCCTCAACCTCTAGTGTGCGCGACGGAAAATACGACTTTTATTCCATATCAGTCGGGTATGCCGGAACATCAACTCCTTACCAATTCTCGTATCGCTTGTTGGTACTCGCATATGTCTGTCATTGAATCCATTGCGAATGATTTCACTCTTCGTGCCGAGGACGCTGTAATCGTGCTAGAAGATGATGTGGACATGGAGAGAGACATAGAGCAACGTCTACAGAATGTTTGGTCGTTCCTTCCGCCTGACTGGGACATCGTGTATCTTGGTGCGGTCTTTTTCGTAAAGATGACACTGATCTACTCAACTTCACAGGCCATTGCTGGTCTGATGAAGGGGTCAACCAGCCTCTCAGTAAGAAAACGGCGGTGTCAAACGGCACTCGAATACACCCATCAATTCGACCTTTGTGTACCCATGCCTATGTCTTATCGCGTTTCGGAGCGCGTCGCCTCCTTCTCCACTTGCGACATCCTCTATTCGCGTATTCTCGTTCTATCGATAAGGCTATCGCTTGGTTGATTGAGAATGATCGGTTGAAGAGTTTTTCGATTGTGCCTAGCGTTATTGTGCAGAGGAAAGCTGGAGTGAGCGATATCATGCCAGGCAAAGGTAGTGGATGGAAGGCTCATTTGTTCGATGGTTTTTTTGAACCGACGTAAGCTATTCAATACGTCAAGCAGCCAGTGTACATGTCCTGGATTTCCAGCAGTAAGAATCGCATATCTAATCTGCTAAGTGCTTTATCAAGTAGATATCAGAGAAAATGTTGATCAGGGTTTCGGGAATGCGTTTAGTTCCAACCACCTGAACGAACACCTTCTGGTCTCTGAGTCTCCGACCACACATTGCCTTGACTCACTGTTGACTTTCGTTGTCGGGGCCCGAAACTACAAAATCGTAAACGCTCTGAGAACGTCGGGTTCTACTCGGCCCGCTTAACATAAACGGTTTAGCAAACAACCCGCCTTGGCCCTATATGAGACAAGGATTTTCTTCACCTTCAACATCAGCACTTACTTTTTTCTTTCAGTACAGCACACTACAACCACTTCGCCCTGCCAGAAATGGCTGAGCATGCGCCCAGGACAGAGAAATCACCATCAATGACGGAAAAGGCGCCCAGGGCTCAAGCGCCCGCGCCTAGTCAAGCACCTGGCTCTTTCTCCTGGGTGCTTCCCGCCCTAAAGACTCCCCACATTGTCAAGACATGGATAAGATGTTGTATTACACTCGCGGCGACACTTATCTTAATGGTATCGACTAAGGGTTTGAACAACATGGGTCAAGCTGGCTTTTTTGCATGGTGAATTTTTGATTATTTTTTCTTGAGGAAATTTGGCCCACAAGATATGCCGCAGCATCGTTTCAGTCATGATTCCTCCTTCTATGGCCTTATCAATATTCATCCTCGCGATTACTACTCTGTTATTCGGTACGTGGAGCCCTTGTTCTTCCAAACGAACAAGGAAATATTCAGCGAACAGGAATGTGTATTGGATGGGCATGGGGAGCGGCTGCGATGGCGGCGGGGCTGTCAGTGAGAAGTCAAGCGCTTCTTGTACAACAGCAACAGGCGGCACAAGCTGCGTACGTGCTTAATCCTTCCACCCTTTCTTCAAACTGAGCTTTGTGTAGACTCGTACCCGACGTCTCGCCGACCCTGCAGTTGCAAAAGTTTATCTTTTCTGGCATGTTTCTCGATCCACGGTACTTATAACGTGCGCTTGACGTCCCTTGCAACTCTGACCAATTATGCAGGGTCTCGGCAGTGTATGGTGTTTTCTTTTTCATAGGGACTTTTGCTCTTGGTGCTTTGAGAGCGTATATTCCCAAATTTGCTCTTGTGAGCATCTTTGGAAGCATTGTCCTCGACATTGTGCGCACCTTGCTATCGTGCAGTCAACATTATGCTAATAGATGTACTTGTTTGAGCAGATGTGTTCATATGGACCATGTGCGCATCTCCTCTTATCCTATTAGGACCTGCTGATGCATTTGCAGTGTTTCCTACCCAGCAGTATACGCTGGCAAAAACTTTTATCATTCCAACTAGCTATTACGTTGCCATCGCTTTCACCGCACTCATTTTCATATTTCCAACTTCTTTGAATCACGTTTGGATGTAAGTCACTTTTGCGTTCATCATGAAACTTCTGACAGTTTTTAGAACATCATTTCAGAATGATTTTTTGGAAGTAGGTTCCCCTTCCCTAGTTACTAGAGGCTGCTGTCTAATTCGCAACGTCTAATTCGCAACAGCCACTGTCCCAAGTCCTGGCACATCAGACTAAGGCCCTTGAGTCGATACCATCCGATCAGGAGACCTGGTCGCAACTTTCAAAACTAAGCCAAGAGGCCCACCAAAAGTTTCTCGCTGGCGCACGGGACCTTCTGGGTCAGATCGGCATGATTGACCTTGAAATCTCTGTTGGTCGACTTGGCCCTGGCGATCTGAAGCGCATCAGCAATGAGTTGAAGTCTGTCGTGTTCCGTGCTGCGTGTGTGACGTTTTAGAACATAAAAGCCAGTCATTTCATCTAACATACGTCGCACAGCGGTCTTCATGCCTTCCAAGGATTTGTGGACCATAGTAACCAAGCGCGAAATGCCGAAGACGGAGACGATTCAAATGCAAAAAATAAGCCAGAATACTGGGATCGCTTTACAATCCTTCAAAAGGAAATTTGGCAGCGCGAAATGAAGCATGGGCATGATTTTGATTCCCTCGTGCCCATCATCGCGGAGTCGTCTGCTGACCTCCGAGCTGTATGCGACACTGCAGTCAAGGGCCTAGCTGAATGGTTCCATGGCTGCAATAGTAGCCGTTGGGGGGACTTTTTCTCTAAATACGACAAGGTCAAAGGCGATCAGCGTCATGCGGCCTTGGTAGAGCAACTTGCGGCAGTGCGGCAAGCGTTGGAGAAGTACCGAGAGGCTCAAAGAGTCAAGGTGATTCAGCCGTTCGAGAGGTTCTTCAACCCCATAACTGGCCAACCGAAATGGGCCAAGCATAATACATCTACTGATAAGGCAGAAATGTTCGCTGCGAGGTATGTGCTTCTTGTACCACAAAGTGAGGGCTGAAATTTAGCTCGTGTCATTTTTAAATCGTCGAAAGGTCCCTTTATGTCTGTTTTGTGTTTTCGTATTCCTTCGATGCATTCGCGGAACGCCTTGCGAAATTTATGGATGTCATCATCGACATCGACGCTAAACGACCCAAACCAAGGATCTGGGCACCTTCGGGTTTCGGAAAGCTTGGAAGGAAGATCATGAGCAAGCGTGATGAAGACGATCGTGTTACCCCACTGGCCATTGGAACGTCCCGAGATCCCACCTCTTTCGAAATCAATCGCATGGAGGATATTGACGAAGAGGAAGATGAGGATGCCCCTCAAGACATTCCTCAGGATACTTATGTCCGTGAGTATATTTACTGGAGTGACAGATGTCGAGTATGGTCTCACCTCGGCCCGTAGGCAAGAACCCAGATGCCCTTCCTCCAGCTACGGCTCTAGGTCGTTTCTTCTTACACATAGGGAAGTTCTTCAAGTTCTTCAAATCCCCCGAGGGAATTTTTGCACTGAGACACGCTGTCGTGTCTGTTGCATTGTGGATTCCTTCTGTGTGCAGTTCAACAGCATGGTTCTATTACGGGAACCGAGGATTATGGGCTTTGATTATGGCTCAAGTATGTCAGTATTCCACCATCAAAGTCTCAGTGTACTCAGCTATACTCTCTTTAGACTGGTTTGGCCGTTTATGCTGGTGATCAAGTACGTTTAGATATTTTGTTCCCATTTTGAATGTGTGCCGAACGAACAAAGATCGCAGGTTTTGTTATTCGTATCGTGGGCACTATCGCTGGTCTCTTGCGTATGTTTTTCCACACCCTCTTCCACTTCTCATCTCTAAACTTGAATGATTAGTTGGAATCGCTGTTTGGTATATCGGCGCCGGCCATGGAGATGGGAACCATTATGGAATAGTCATCGCTACTGTCAGTCCTTTATCTCCCAAGTCACTGTATGTGAGTAAACTCTTTGCAGACGGTATTTGTTGCTCCTTTCTTCTTTGCACGACTTGCCGGCCCGCCCCAAATGATGATGCTGTGGGTTATGACAGGTGTCACAATCGTCTTTGGCAAGTATTTTAAATTGGTTTCCTCGCTCCTCATTTCATCTAATTCACGTCTGTAGTGGTTGGATTTAGTTGGGTCGATACACATTATGCCGTCCTCGTCAACGCCGGTGTCGGGGTGCAGATAGGGTGGAAGCGAGCGTAGGTGTCGATATTTCAATTGAGACTCTTGAATTCAGTTCCTTTCCAGACTTCTCGTGATCATCGGCTTCACAGCAGGCGTATGTATTTAAGCCTTCTTTTAGGATGTTATTCTAACTTCAAGTCTGCTTAGTTCATTGTTATGATGTTCCCCCAGCCTACCTCCTCGCGCACCCTGGTTCGCAAGACCCTCGCTGCTGTTGCTGCTGAGGTTGGTTTTGTCCTGGCCTCGGAGGTGGAGGCTCTCCTTGCTGAAGAAGCTCGTGCGAGACAAGGGTATCATGAGAAAGTCACTTTTGTGGGAGAACACTCTGATCAGAAGGCATCTCCCAAGGAGCTGCGTGTTCGGCGCATTGGCCAGAAGGCTCTTGTTGTTGCTGTCAGTATTCCAGTTGCTAGGAGATTCGAGACGAAAATCTCAACTTTCATCTAGACCCGTTTGCAAGGGCTCGCACCATCTCTGCAGACCGCCAAGTTTGAACCACAACTTTCGTACGTTGTGGCCTCATTATAAATTATCGCTTTCTGCTGACTATCATCTTCTCTGAATCATAGCGGCGTATGGCCACACACCAAGTATGCTGCGCTGTACACTACGCAGAGGAAAATTCTTTCTGCCCTCATGCTTTTCATTGGAGCATTTACGCAGCTAGATACCAAATGGTGCAGTATCCTTGTCCACCAAGTAAGCATAGAATTATCACGGGCCTACAATGATGTTGACCAATGACTATTCCTTGTTTTTGAAAGACGCCTTTCCTAAACCCGAACCTTGTGAGTACTATGATCCAATATGCAGTTATATACACTCATAGGACTGTATCACAGCTCTCCGACATATTTTCCAACTTATCAATTATATCCTACGCTCTAAGCGGCGCACATCCTTTACCACCTTCCCTCCCAAGGTTGCGGGATCGTATCGTATACCATGAACGTATGAACCCTGCAACTGGCACTCGTAATTCTTCTGCCACGGCTGGCAGCCCAATGGATGTTGACGATGTAGCAAACAAAGTTGATGGGTCTAGCATCGGGTTTGAAGTATCGTTGGACACCTTGAAAGTAAGTTGCTGAACTGCCTTACGTCTTGCAATTCATCTAATCGTTTGTATAGGATCCAGAGTTACCCGCGCATGCTACTGCCTTGGTAGCCCTTTCAGCAATCATCACGGTAAGTTTAGCTATTCCCGAGGCCTTGGATTGACTTTATTGACGTTGTCTGATCTAGTTTGCTGATGAGATGACGGTCATCATCCGTGATCTTTGCGGCGAAATGACTTTCCAAGGCTTCGCTGAGTTCCAGCGGGAATTCTTAGGACGAGAGGAGGCAATCGGGGGCGGATACCATAACCTTTCACGTTGAATGAAGTGATGTAGTCTGTTCAACTTTCTTTGTCTTTACAGGCCAATTTAGTTCTATCATACGATACCCACATAATAATCTACCTATGTCATACAGAGTTATATTTGTACATTCGCTTCAATCGTGGAGCCCACATCTTTAGCCATCTTTCGAGCCGAATACTGTAGTCCTCGGCCTTCCCTTCATCATGTCGAATTATTGTCTGACAATTCTGCATGTCGACCAAGCCTCGACGGATCTTTCATTTCCGACTACCAGTGCACCGCTACTGCATATAAAAGCAGAGAATGGGTGCGGTATCCGAATAGCTCTACTCAACTTCCCAACACAATGTACTTCAAGGCATTTCTGGTGAGTGTCCGTTCCCCATAATATGTCTCAGCACTTGACCAATTCCCATCGAAATCAACAGATCCTCGCACTCGCCCTGGCCACCGGCGTCGTAACTCAAGAGGCCTCAAATCCTTTCAACAACAATGCAGGGGCCATCGCGTTCATTACCCTGCCATCCGATTCATCTGCAAACCAGTACAGCATCTTCTTCCAAACAAGCTCTGGAGCCATCAACGAAATGGCACTTAGCAACCCGTACTACCCACTGCTGAACCAAACCGTTGTCCCTGCAAGTGAGACCCTTGTGGGCACGTCAATCGCTGTGGCTGTCACTTCTGACGAGGTAAGTCTCCTTGCTTGAGTGCTCTGACACAGGGCTGACTGACGCCACTTGCAAACTCTAATTTTAGACACACCTTTTCTTCGTGTCACCGAATAATATGCTCAGCGAGTATTACTTGGCGAATGATGAGTGGAACGGCGGATCTGCATGCGAGACGTGTATCACTGCGTCGAAGCTTGAGGTTGCGTCTGGAGCCAAATTCTTGTCGGTGGCAGTTAATTCGACGAGCAATACTATCGTTGTGGGCTTTGTGGCTGCTAAGGATAATGGGACGATCACCCTCGCGACGAGCAAGGATGGGAAGTGGAGTGCGGCACCGCTGGAACCTTTTAGCTCTTCGCCTTGAAGCCTGAGGGATTGTATGTAGTAATTCCATGTGTATACTTACCCTTTGGCAATCGAGAGTGCGGAGTTATGTACAGATGAAAGCCACTTTGAAAAACCAATATTACGACAAGGACGGACTCGACCTTACAGACTGTCTGGCATGCTGAACGAACTTCAAGGAAAGAACAAGCCAAATATACTATCAAGCAGCCTTCTTCGCCGACCTCCGCGCTGGCACGCTGCGGGCACTGATAGGTCGTGCGGGAATCACTATCCGAGCCAGATTGTAAGCGCATAAGCGTAATACTCTTCAGTCACCCCCACCTGGTAGATCGAAATGCACTTTCAGGTTGTCTGCAGGAACAGGCATCTCCAGTAATATAGAGCCTAGCAGTGAAAAAGCCTGCTGATCAGCCAACATAAGCATATTAATTGAAGCTACGCTGCTAACCTCGACGCTTGGCGGGGCTCTTGAGGTGAGTGGAACTAGCTGCTGACAGTCGCCTGGATTTTCTAGTGCCGGCAGCTTTGCGACGCTGTTGAGCTTTGACACCGGCGGCGAGCAAGACTGTAGAGCAGACATGAATGGTTCATCCACTGAAACCTGCCCAGTAAAGTTGAGGTACGGACCATCAAGAGCTTCACCCTGAATCGACAACGCCCGCTTCCTCCGTATTTTCGTCTCCAACAGCTTCATCGTCTTCTGGCGGACGAGCTGGGTGGCCTTCTTCATTTGGCTGATGTCTTTGGCGAGGTCGTCGTAGAGGTCCAGAGCGCGGTCGTATTTTGCTAGAAGGGCGTTTAGGCTGCTGCTGTCTTCTTGGGAATCGGAAGGCGTGGTGAGCATGGTAGGTATTGGACAATGGAGGGTTCAGGAGGAGGGTTACGTTCTATTATGTCCCTTTTTGTACAAAGATCTGTAGTGGCTGACAGAAATTCTATTTCGATTCATCTGAATCAGCGTGAGCTGTATTGTTGTGAGTAGAATAGTTCGTCGTGCATTCCGACTGAGTCACGTAGAAGAAGGAAAGAGATGCTAGTTTATTCAAGAGGGAGCGTATATCTCACTCATCTTTGCTATCAATTCTGGGAATGATTCTGCAGGCACTAGCATAATCCGCCCTCTTGTATCAAGACCAAACGAATCCTTCTCCCTGGGTTCATCAGCAGTCGTGAGACGATAATCGACTGAATGCACCGAAGCCTAATTGGATTCGTTTGAGGCCTTTTATTATAATATGTAGAAAGATTACACACCTGCTTGATCAAGTCATCCTCAGGATGGTATGGGTAGATGCCATCGGGCGCGGGAGCAGGCTCAGGCTGAGTCGTCGATTTTTTCGACTTTTTCGAAGTGGGACCTTTATTTTGAGGTGCGGAATTGAAGAAAGCAGATTCCTCTTCAGAAGTGAGATGGTAGGTTCGGGAGATAAATAGGTAATGGCTGAATGTGTATGGCTCATTCTAGATTTTAAATGTTAGATCTCTTCTAGGCACTGAAGAAAGGAAGTCGCGCACGTCGTTTATCGCCCACTGCATTTCTTTAGTCAACATATTGTACATTGGCGGGATCACCTGCACAGGCATGTTGATCAGGCGCTCGCAAAATACGAATCCGACGTGCGATTGGTTTTGAGAAAAGAGGGCTTGGAGAGTCGCGTGGAATGCAGGGTCTGCAGTCGATTTTTGGAGGGCGTAGTTTGCGATCGCTTTTATTGAAGGATGTTCCTATGTGCGACATTGATGAGCACATATTTGCTGTATAGAACTGAGTGAAAATACATGATGAACATGCATGTTTAGCACAGTCAAAAAAGCGTATGGATCGCTTTCAATTCCATCGGTTTTAATTGTCGTTCCTACAGTTGGTTGACTCAATATGAGCTCAGCTAGCTCATGGAGGTTAAACATGTCCGCATCTCGCGATAAAAGTTGTTTCAGTAGTCTTTTCAAAGCTTGATAGTCGATATTTGGGTTAGGATCGTAAAAATCAAAATCGACATTGATTAAGGACTACTGATTGACCTTGATGAGCGACAGAAAACGAGAAAAAAAAAAACGGAAAATACATACGACTTCGGAAGAAGAGTCGTCAGACTCGTCGCCGGCAGATTGTTTTCGTTTTGACATAAGCACTTGTGAGGAGGTGAGGGAGAGTAGATTCAGCCGAAGCTTACATGAAAAATCGGAACGGCCGGAATTGCCGATCACTCACTCATTCAGACCACTTTAATTTCAGTCATGCACATGGAGTCCAGTACAAAAGTTAGCTAAGATCCGCGTGTCCTCCTATTTAATGGCAAATCAAGCTTCATTGACCGCGATTCTGCATCTCCATGCTTAGAGCCTCCAGGACTCTCACCCGACCCATCCTCTACGCGCGGCTGCGGCCTGGAACACGAACACCATTTTCACGGCAACAATGGCGCAGCACTCACTCTAATACGGGACACGTTCCACCAAAACAGCGACGATTGGGCCTACTATCCGGTGGAGGTGTTGTACTAGCTGTGGGACTGGCATCGCTGCCTGTCATTTATAATGAGCCTGTCGTGGCTCCAGATCCAACGAAGGAGATGTCGTTTGGTGCCCTCGTTCGCTCTTATGCCGTCTTTACCATGTGTTCGTTCCCAACCCTAGTTGACAATTCGCCAAGGCTGCTGCAGCTTGCGATGCTGCCAGGGATTAGTTGGCTAGCAGAGCCGTTTGTTAGAATGACTTTTTTCGATCAGGTGTGTTTTATCTAAAATTTATCTGTAACACGTGGCTCATGCTTCGCAGTTTGTGGGAGGTGATACTGCAGAAAAGACAGTGCCGCTTTTATACAAGCTCCGAGCAGCAAATAAGGGTGCATTGTTTGCATATTCAGTGGAAGTTGATCAGGATGAAGCGACAGCTTCTGCTTCGTCGTCGTCCAAAGCGCAGGAATGCAAGCAAAGTATAGATGAAATGATACATTGTATCAATGTCGCAGCAGACTTCGAAGATGGCTTGTCAGGCAAACTCCATACTGGCCGAAGGACTTGGGTAGCGATAAAGATGGTATGTTAGATCGTCCTCAAATTTTCCTAGTTGCATTGAAATGTTTTTAGAGTGCACTATTACCCGATGCAAATGTCCTTGTCAAATTGTCTTCACATCTCCAAACCACCCGTCCTAAACTGCCGATTGCTTTCCCTGGTTGCCCTCATTCCTCCGATCTAGACGTCCTCGAAAAGCCTCTCACCAACGCACTTACCTCTGAGGACATTACACAACTTCGTGGCTTCTATGTTGACCTCGTCAGGATTTGTGAGCATGCTCAGGAGCGAGGAGTCAGGCTGATTATGGACGCAGAGTACAGTTGGTACCAACCTGCGATTGATGCGTTTACCCTTGGGCTTTCACGTCGCTTCAATAAGTTGCCTTCACGTGGAAACAAAGAAACCTCCCCTGTTCAACCGCTCATTTACGGTACCTACCAAGCTTATCTAAAACGGTGTGTTGCCTTATCATGATAACCGCAAGAATTGCCTTCTAATTCTCGAATGTCGAAAGGACGCCAGAACTCCTTGCACAATCTCTTGCTGATGCGAAGGCAGGCAACTACGCTCTCGGGGTCAAGCTTGTGCGCGGGGCATACCACTCATACGAAGTCGCTGCCCACAACGCTCATCTTGCAGGGAAACCGTCGCTCTCGCTTTCTGATGAACCGCAACCCCCCGTATGGCTTACCAAGCCTGAAACTGATGCATGTTACAATGCGTGCGCTCGTACACTCATACAATCCATCCGTGAGGATGTGAACACCCGTCGGCCAAAGGATGCCCCGCTAACGCCTGCTCTTGGTGTGCTTTTCGGTACGCACAATTGGGAGAGCTGTGAGTTGATTTTGAGCGAGCTGGTGAAAACTGGGTTGGCGGTGAAGGGTTCTGCTGAGAACGATCTTGTTTTGCTTCCTGACGACGTCACTGAAAGAGTGACGATTGGGCAACTGTATGGTCAGTATGGTTTTTTATGAAACTCTTTTTCCTTGTGCTAACAGGTTTATTTATTTCTCAGGGATGTGTGACGACCTCACAAATCACTTAGTGAATTCTACTGCTTCTAACACTCCACTAATCATCAAGTATGTCACAATTAGAAATATTTCTTTCCATCCATCGCTGATCATTTCCCCCCCAAGATATGTGCCCTACGGCGCGTTATCTGAGGTCATGCCGTATCTCAGTCGCCGAGCTATCGAAAACAAGTCGGTGCTTGGTGAAGGCGGGGCTGAGGTGGAGCGAAGGCGGGCTGCTACTGAGATTAAGAAACGGATTTTTGGGTCATGGTATTCTGGGAAATAGGCTGTTTTTCTTTGTTGTCGACGTGGACTGATAGAAAGCCCATTTTATAATCATCTACTACTACTACTCCATCATGGTTTTCTGACACATAGCAGTATCACTTCTAATGTAAAAGTATGGTATCAATATCACTTTAACTATGGCTCAAGTTCAAACACTGCACCATGGCCGACAAGAATATCATTTTGACTCATTTAGGCGCGTCATATCACTGCTCGGCAGTTACTATAGTTGGTTACTTCCTCTCAAATTCAAACCTCAACGCTTTGCCTCTACTGGGATGCAAGCTACACAATAATGTTCTAGTAAACATTCGCATATCTATAAGCCTTGGATGCGTGTTTTTGTTTAGAATACAAAAGTTACCGCGTCAAGTGCTTTGCAAGGACAAAAGACGTGATGGAACGCGCCAGGATAAAGTAGGTCACGTGTAGATACAAAAGTCCACCGCCACAGATGAGTTCTTGCCATCCTTACCCCCACCACTTTTGTTTGAACCACGGCCACAGTTTACATTCACGATGACGAAGGGATACCTAATGAATAGTTTGGTTGAGAAGGCACGTAGATCCCATAGACTCACTGCTTTGAGACAATACTGACCCTTTGATCATTTAGATGCAGTCGGGTGACCAGGACTTTCGGTGAGCTAGACATCGACGCGTTCTTACAGCATCTTATGTTCTTCTCAAGGTTTATGGGTCTTAATGACCTGATGACCGAGATCAAGCAAGATCCGACTTGTTTTCTTGGCGACGAGGCTATCGAGACCAAGGTTTTGAATCAAGTCCTCTCTCTGGTTCAAGATAAGATTTCAGAAGTAAAGAACCAGGCAGTGAAATGGTACTTTTCTCTTTTGTCTGTGGTAAATTTGGCTTACCTTGCTACAGCCTAGGTCAGTTGATCAAGATTATAAGACAAACCCAGATGGAGATTGTAGTGGACAAGCTCATCGAGTTTTCCGGTGGTTCAGACGAAGAGCTTCGCGATATTTCGGGTCTCGGTGCGTGACATTAGAGTCCCTAGCTTTTCCTCTGCTGATAATCACTTTCAGCGCTTAAGACAATCACCGCTGAACTTCCACCAGATGGCAAGGTTGCTGCGACTGCCTGCGCCAAGTTGACACCTAAATTGTTAGGCCAAATCCAGGATGTGAGCTCATCTTCCGGTCTGACTGTATCTCCATTTTGACCTATGTTAGTCAAAAACTCCCCCCGAAGCGCTTATTGAGACTTTATCCATCCTTTCTATCCTCATCAGTCGATTCTCCACATTGCTTACTGCGGTTGAGCTGCAAACTCCGCCTCTAGTAGTGCTGGCCCCTCTACTTTCTCATCCGCGTCCCGTGGTCAGAAAACGCGCCATAATCACTATTTCGCAGTATATCCCTATCTCGCAGACGGAATTATTCCATGACCTCTTGAAGGCGAACGTGTTGCCTTATCTCGATAGTTCGACCAACCTCGAGAAGCAAAGGACGACGGTTCAGCTCGTTGCTGCAGTTGCACGCAACTCGCCGACTCATATTGCACCTGTTCTTGGCCAGATTGTCCCTGGCGTTTTGACGGCTGTTCAAAGAGATGATGAAGAGCTTCGAGAGGGCTCTTTACAGGTGACATTGACGCCTATTAGCTGAAGAACTTTTACACTTACAACATTATAGGCGCTTGAAGCGTTCCTGTTGAGATGCCCAACTGAAACTACACCTTATCTTGATGATATTGTACAGACTGGAAGCCAATTCATTAAATATGACCCTGTGCGTAACAGTTCTCTTTCTCTGGCTTTGTGCTGACGTCATTTGGAAAGAATTATGCTGGTGACAACGAAGATGAAGAGATGGCTGACGAGGACGAAGAAGAAGAAGAGCTTGATGACGAGTAAGTTTTAAGTCTATATCGTCTAGTTATAAGCCTCATGGTTGGCAGGTATTCGGATGACGAAGATACATCGTACAAGATCCGCCGTTCTGCAACGAAACTCCTCGCTGCCATCATCGGTACACGACCCGAGCTCCTCACTCCCATCTACAAAACGGTTTCTCCGGTCCTTATTTCTCGATTCGGAGATCGTGAATCCACTGTTCGGCTTGAGATTTGGGCAACATACGCGACACTTCTCAATCAGACTGCCGTATACGGTCTTCCTCAAGGAAAAGACGATCTTAGGAAAAGGAAACGTGATACTGAAACCACAGATACTGTAGAGAATCCGTATAATCTTCTTCAATCGCAAGTTCCCTCCCTGTCGAAAGCCCTCCTTGGTCAACTTAAATCTGCTAAGACCCCACCTGCGACTCTCCAGGCCGGTTTTAGCCTTCTTCATGCCTTGCTCAAAGTCATTCCTGGATCCTTATCTACTCAGGTTCCACTGATATTCTCCACTTGCAAGACTGTCCTATCCCAACCACCTACGACGAGCACTTCCAGGCTTCACCTGACTTGCCTGTCGTTCTTGGCACTCTTTTTTTCAACCCACTCTCCTCCCATATTTGCCAGTTCTCTGTCAACCTTGACACCTGTATTGCTCAAGTCATTGGGAGAGCGTCATCCCAGGATCGTATCTGAGTCGTTCCGCGTATTTTCAGCATTGCTCAATGCGCTCAAACCGGTCAAGAATGGCAATTGGATTGACGTTGTGTACGAACAGGCTGTTTCAAAGCTGAGCAACCACGACACTGATGCGGAGGTGCGGGAGTGTGCCGAGGATTGTATCGCAGACTTATGGGTCTGCGCCACTGACACCGTCAAGAGCAAGGGAGGCAAGGAGTGGGAGTCAATCTGCAGACAGACGGGTAAGACTACGGGCGCCGTGAAGGTCGTTACGAAGGTAGCAAAAGAGGTCTCCATTGGAGATACTTGGGTGAATGGTGTTGTAGAATGGCTATTAAATCTTCTCAAACAAGGGGGCCGTCAGGGAAAACCTGAAGTTTTCCTTGCTTTGGATGTTCTGTTGAAGAGGTCAGCTTTTTTCTCTCTTTGGAATCGATGGTCTCTTGCTGAGTGGGCTTCTTTATAGCTACACATCGGGTGTACCAACTGGCTTGGCGCCGGCTTTGGTGGCTCATGTCAAACCCTACATCTCAATCACCGACATCGCATTGTTGGCCCATGCCTTCAGTTCTCTGGCGCTGCTTTTGAAGTTGACTCCAGAAACAACCTTTCCAGAGGTCGAGAAAAACCTTCTTGCCGATATCTATAAGATTTCGCATTCTCCTCTGCTTTCAACCGCAGCACTGGACTCCCTACTTTCCTTCTACGATGCCCTTGTGCAGGCGGATGATCAAATTTCAACACATGTTGTGCCTAGCTTGGTTATCGCTGTCGAGAAAGCACCAAAAGCGGAGGCTAAACCTGCTAATGTCGCAAGATGTATTGCGCAGGTTGTGAAAAGCCAACTCAACGTCGCTGCGGGTGCGATCGCAGAGTACTCCAAGAACATCAAGGTGCACTTCTCGTTTCCCTTAACATAAACTTTTCTTACACTTTTCTAGAAAACGTCAAAAGCAAAGACTTCTCTTGTCGTGCTCAGCCTTCTTATTGTCGGAGAACTCGGTCGCTTCATGTATGTTCATTCATCAAGTCTGTTTCTGAAAGATTGTTTGAACACGATTATCATCAGTGACATGTCTACGCAGAAAGATATCTTTAGCAACGCCATTGATCTATTTGGTTCAGATCAAGAAGAAATACGCGTTGCTGCTGCCTTTGCGGCTGGTGAGCTGCGACATTTCTATCATGTTATGACACTTATAACGTTGATCGACTTTTAGGAAACATTGCTATCGGGAACCTTCATCAGTTCCTTCCTGCAATAGTAAAACTGGCTGAAAGTGATCCCAAGAAACGCCTTCTCTCTCTTCATGCACTCAAGGAGGTAGGAATCGAACTTCTCGTCCAAAAATTCTGATTTATTGATTATCTTCCTGATTTAGGTAGTCACTCACTGTTCACAAGGCCAACTTGAGGGTGTCGCAGACATGCTTTGGACACCTCTGTTCCAGAACTCGGAAAGCTCTGATGAAACTACACGAAACGTTGCTGCAGCCTGCCTCGGAAAACTCGCAACTACCCACCCCTCGAGATACCTGCCGCAACTCCATGTATGTTTACCTGTACACCTTCTATATGGGGTTCTCAAAGATAATCCTTTCAGGCTCGTATCCGCGAACCCAACGCCGCGACTAGGGCAACTGTCGTGTCTGCCATTCGCTATACGTTTGCGGACAATTCACAATCATACGATGAGCTTCTTGCGCCCTTACTTGTCGATTTCCTCTCCTTAATGCTAGACGAGGACCTTGTGAGTTGCTGTCGTTTCTGAAAGTTTCTGAAAATGACACCGTTGCCTTTTTAGACAGTTCGCAGGCTTGCGCTTTCGGCGTTGAACTCAGCCGCTCGTACTAAGCCTCATCTTATTCGAGAGCACTTGGCCTTCCTACTTCCAAGTCTTTATAAAGAGACTGTTGTCAACCAGTCGCTCATTCGAACGGTTCAAATGGGTCCGTGGACGCATAAGGTCGATGACGGGCTCGATGCCCGCAAGACTGCGTATGAAACGATGTACACATTGGTGCGCTATCTGCTTGTATCGTTAATGCGCGACTCATTGCTTACTATTCTTGTAGCTTGATACTTGCCTTGTGAAGCTAGATCTTCACGAATTCTTGAGCCGTGTGATACCAGGCCTTGCGGATGATTCAGACGAAATCAAAGTAATCTCCCATATGCTCCTTTTCCGCCTCGCACAAGTGGCTCCAGCCGCTGTGTCACAGCGCCTCGATGAGGCGACGCCTCAGCTCGAGAAGACGATGAAGGGTGCGAACGTTACCAAAGACACTGTTAAGCAAGATTTGGAGCGTGCCGCTGAATTACAACGAAGTGCGCTACGGGCCGTAGTTGCACTTAGCAAAATCGGATCTGGTGTTTCTCAACGCTTCGATGCAGTCGTGGAGGATGTAAAGAAAAATCCTACATGGGGCCCCGAATTCAGAGAGCTGCTTGCTGCACATTAATTCGTTAAGTGTGATCTTTATCTGTATACCTTGGACATATACACCGTTTTTTTCTGCGACTACTTCTATCTTAGTGAAATCTCAAGTTACTAGTATCGGATCAGGATGTTCTTGTATTTGCCATTCGTGAGTTGGTTCTTCGATCATCCTGTAAGGTGCCGGCTCGAAATATCACCTGAGAATAAGAATCGTCTCAATTGGGGCCGAGTGTCTCTTTACTTGTGTGACGCTGCTCAAACTTCAGCTCAAAAACCAAGATCCATTATGACTTCCCTCCTTTCAGCGCGATATAATGGCTAGTAAATAGCTGTCTCTGTGGTGACGAACATGCACACCATTCTGTGCGCTGATAAAGCAAATGTGACAGGTGGTCTGCCAACTTTGCCGGAGAATTAATGCAGCTTAACACTTGCATTCAAGATGACTCGGTGATTCATAATCATAAGAATTTCACTCTAACGCAATTCTCTCTCGCTAACAGCGTGAAGGTTAAGACCCATGGCTTTTGCCACATCATCTTTATTCAGCAGTGTACTGATTCACTTGGGCAGTTTCGTCTCTTCGGCGTGTATGGGGCGCCCAAAATGATACCATCGAGTTCTAATCCAGCTGAATACCTGTAAGGGAAATGCTTAGCAGTGCTCTAACCTCAAGTAGGTTCGGACAAGCTGATTTTCGCCGCGTAACTTACCATAACCCTTATAATAGAACTGGAGATACGGCACCAAGAAATCGCCATGGCCGGTGACAAATCGCGTTCCGAACGGAAAATGGTCTAACTGGTAATATATGCATAACAGTTTCGACATCGCAACCAGATTTTTGCCGATGCATTGAATCGTAAGCTCTCACTTCTGGTACTGATACCGATCTTCATACTCGACATTATGTGGCTTCCATCCCCGCTCGACCAGCTCTAAATCCGTCTCCTGACACTGAATATATAAGTAAAGCCATTGTGTGACCGCAGCCCTCACAGAAACCTAATTCGACCCTAGTTCCATTGTAACCCCCCAATGTCCAGCATTATCGCATCCCCAGCTGTGGGCATCACAAGTGGTGCCAGCCAGATTTTTGACGACCTTCGGGAGGGTAAGTGAATCACTTCTCATCATGAGGCCATCATAAGTTAACTCTTCTTATTAGTCGGTTTTGCTCCCGTTAGGCAAGACATCGTCAAAATCCAGAAGATTCAAGTTTTTTGGCACCCCATCCTGTTCACAGTGGTATCTGGAATCAAAGTTTCGTACCTCGTCCACAACGGAAACGGCACCAAGACCGTTGATGTGCAACACGGATCGGGGGCGTCTGGAAGTCCTGATACACTAGAGCTTAAAGGCGAGTAAAATCTTCGACCATTCCAGGCCAGCAACTTACAGTATATCCAGTAAACGAGTATCTGGTTGGTATTTTTGGTAAAGTAGATGGACGCAAGGACACAGCTGGGGCTCTTCGCACTCTTAACTTCCTTATCTTCGACAACGACTCGGGAGAGGTGAATAAATTTTCTCCTCCGCCCCCCAAGCCCCAAATTCCCGGTGGCCCTGGCCCTGTGGTTCCTGTCACAGGATTCAGCTCCTATGGTCTAATTATTGCTTTTGGTGGGAGTGTCTCCACTGGCATCGAATGTGCGATTTCCTTCAATTCTGGTAGCTAACGCAGTCTGACACTGATACCTCCATAGCTACCTTGCAAGCCATTTCTGTCTACAAATCCATGCCTGGGGAGGGTGGGGTTAACATTGTCTAGGTGACATTGCAGCCCACGTTTATACTTGACAACTTTGTATGTACATTACCAGTATGCTGATTGTGCGATGCAACTTTTGGCTTTGCTGCCTCGATCCCCATAAACGAGAGAAACAAGCATTCAGAATGACTATCAAATTTCGACATGCCATTTTCGCTCGAACAGTGCCTCCGGAAAAGTCGTATTCACTTATGGAGATCGCAACACACACTCATTAATACCTTTACACCACTAGTGTGTTCGGCAGCACTTGTCCCGTGAATCCTGAGGCGGGACCAGCTGTCACCTTGCACAACCTTCAAAAGGCAGGCACCGACTGGCTACTAGGTATGATTCTACTATCTCTGATTGAAAGTAAAAGATGCGAGGCAGAGGATCATTGATAATTTGAAAGGCAACGACGCAACGTGGAGCAAAATGTACCGTACGCATGTCTTTCAATAGTTACTCCCATCTTTGCAGGTGGCAATCCTACTATGCGTATTCCTTCATCCCATGTATAAGCATATATCGCTGTGGCACAGTGAGTCCAGGAAACGCATCTCGAAACATGTCATGGAGTCTCTCCTCCGGCCAATGAGCAAGTGCGAAAAACTTATTGCTCGTGCCGAGATCTTGCGCCTCCAGCGGGAGAAACATCTCGCTGAGATCGTGCTCTCGGCTTCCCAGAAAAGTCTTCAAATCGGGAAGACGCTGTTGAGCGGTAGATGATGTTTGTTCCCTTTCTACTTGCTTTTTCTTCTCCAGAAGCCCTTGACTCATTTCCTGTTGGACCGTCAAAGAGGAAAAAATCAACGAAAGTCTAAACGTACGTCAAATCGAGAAATGGTTGGTAACGGCTGCGTAGAATGCTGACGATCAGTAAAATTCGGCGTACCCTGGGCGGGCTGGAAAGCACAGTAAAAATTATTACTATCCACAGATATTTCAAGGCATCTCACTATCGTGTTCACGACCACCATTTGATTATTTTCCAGGGTCTACAAGTCTGGTAAGTGTTGCACAAAACAAAGTTTTGGAACTTGGGGAATGCACCTTTAATTCACTGATAGATTCCATACGTTTTGCCTTGGCATTCTGCCAGTGTAACCTCTCAATCAAGCAGACTTACAGGGATTGAATGTAGAGTAATACTTTACCGGAAAGAGTGGAGGATATTCCTTCTTAAAGGCTTCATCCACTTCATCCCAGTCAGACATACCAACTTTGTCCTTTGTATAACTGAAGTCTCTGAGAATGTAAGTGACAGCAGAGGTGGTAAAGCCGATGCGCGCTGCGATCTGCGATTGAGACAGCCCA
Source organism: Tephrocybe sp. 9980TJB (assembly GCA_018220975.1). NCBI lineage: Eukaryota > Fungi > Basidiomycota > Agaricomycetes > Agaricales > Lyophyllaceae > Tephrocybe > Tephrocybe sp. 9980TJB. The sequence continues at coordinate 42,739 of JABAJU010000067.1, forward strand.
TACTGTGAGAGTATGCGAATCATAGCACGGTCCTTTATTGTTGTCTGGTTGCTAGTGGACTTCAGCCTTGTCTCCCTTGGACAGGGTTACGTGTCTCATGATTTACAGCGGTATGTAAGGCCTGACCTTGCATCGGATTCTGAAGGCCTGTTTGATCTTCCCTTCATTTTGGGCATGGCAAGAGCACTACTGTGATCGCCGTTTGGTGGTGAGATGCGCAACACCGTTGTGGTTTGGAAATAATCGGCGAAGAATGACCTGACGTTTGAGACTCGATCCAGAAAAATCAGGATTGCACTGAACGTTCATGGGCTCTGGTTTGACTTTTTTCTATTTAGAAATGGAGCTTGCCGAGAGGTTGTCTCACCGTCGCATCTCAAGTGGCTATGGTTTGTCAACTGTCGCTTTGTTGCCCGTAATCCGTTTACGTCTGTACATCGGACACTTCCTCAATAGCAGTGGAAGGTAAGGATCTCTAGAAACACTCCAACCTTACCTGGTCGACTTAATGCTGGCTACGTACTATGTGGTTCTAACTGACTTTACGAATTCGCCCAGGCAGTTCCGTCTCCTCTGCGTATGGAATGCCCTTGAAAATGATACCATCGATTTCTAGAATGCGAGGAAATGCTTGGCACAGGTAACATTTATACAAAATCTACTTTTGACATACTAATCTCCCTCATACTTGAAAAGCCAAAAATACGGGACAATGCAATGTACCATATCTCGCCTCGGCAGGTGAAAAACTGCGTCTTTAACGGAACTATGCTTCTGTTCAGCTTTTCCATAATATCGGATGCTCGAAGACTTGCTCCCCTTTTGGATGCGTTCAAGTTCAATTCTAGTAGCTCCTGGACCGATCATATAAACTTTCCGCCATGTGACACAGTGTATAAGTAAAGCTGTTCAGTGACCGCGGAATTCACAGAAACCTCCCTCTACTAATCTCCATTGTATCATCCAAATGTCCAGTATCATTGCATCTCCACCTGTGGGCATCACCAGCGGTGCCAGCCAGATGTTCGATGACCTTCAGAAGGGTAAGAAGTCTTGTCCTGTGGCAATCGCAGATTTCTTAACAAGTAATTTCTATCCTTAGTTGGCTTTGCTCCTGTTAGACAAGATATCATCAAAATCCAGAAAATTCAGGTGTTTTGGCATCCCCTTGTCTTCACCGAGATTTCTGGAATCACAGTTTCATATCTTGTTCGCAATGGAAACGATACCAAGACCGTTGATGTACACCATGGATCGGGTATTTCTGGTGATCCCAATGCAGTAGAGCTCAAAGGTAGTGCGATCTTTCACATTGCAACTGTAAAATTTAAGAACGACGTAGGGACCGAGTATCTGGTCGGTATTTTTGGAAGCGTAGACGGACGCAAGGACACAGCCGGGGCTCTTCGCACTCTTAACTTCCTCATCTTTGACAACAACTCTGGAGAGGTGAAGAAATTTTGTCCGCAGCCCCCCAAGAACAAGGGCGGTCATGGACCTGTGTTTCCCGTCACGGGATTCAGTTCCTACGGGTTAATTATTGCTTTTGGGGGAAGTGTCTCCAGCGAGCCACAACGTGAAGGTACGTTCGGTCATTGCAACAGTCCAAAAATCTGACCTCAACTGGAATCCACAGAGGTCTTGCAGGCCATTACCGTCTACAAATACTTACCCGGAGAGGGCGGCGTAAACATTGTCTAATATGGGATTCTACCCTCTTGTAACCGGTGCTAGCTGAATTCAAACCTTGCATAGCTAAAATGCCTAGCAAAATGTACCTGACAAATGTTTCAAAGATCATATTACAACACATCCATGGCAGTCAGCAATCCTACGCATACTCTTTCATCTCTTATGTAAGCATATACCGCTGTGGCACAGTGAGTCCCAGAAACGTGTCCCAAAATATATCATGAATCTCCTCCGGCTAGTGAACAAGTGCAAAGAATTTCTCACTCGTCCCGAGGTCTTGCGCCTTCAAGGGAGCAGAAATCCACCGAGGTCGTGCTCTCGGCTTTCCAGAAAGGCCTTCATGTCAGGAAATTGTCGTTGAGTGTAGTAGAGGATGTTTGTTCCCTTTCTGCTTGCTTTTTTTTCCCGGCAGCCCTTGTCATTTCCTGTTGGACCGTCAAAGAGTAAAAGATCAATGAAATCTAAACGTACTTCAAACCGAGAAATCGGTAACGGTTGCGTAGAATACTGACGACCAGTGGAATTCGATATGGCTTAAGTCTGGGTGGGCTGAGAAGCAAAGTAAAAATAATTATCATCAACAGACATGAAAGATAACTCATTATTGCGTTCACGACCGTCTTTTAATTATTTTTCGGGGGTCTATAAGTTTGGTAAGTGTTACACAAAACAAGGTTTGAAACCTGGGGAATGCACCTTTGATTTGCTGATAAGTAGTATCTACGCGTTTCGCCATGGCATTCTGCCAGTTTGACCTCTGAATCAAGCAGCCTTACAGGGATTGGATGGAGAATAATATCGAAGGAGTGGAGGATATTCTTGCTTGAAGCTATCATCCACTTCGTCCTAATCACCCATACCAATCTTGTATGATCAACGTTTCTGAGAATGTTAGAGATGGTCTAAGCGGAGAATCCGATGCGTGCTGCGTCTGCGATTTAGACAGCCCGCGACTTCAAGAGCCTTGTCTCCCTTGAGCATGGGTTACGCGTCTTATGGGTTACAATGGTATGCAAGGCCTGACCTCGCATTGAATTCTGAGGACCTGTATGATCTTCCCGTTGTTTTTGGCATGGTGAGAGGACGGCGGTTTTCTGTCAACATTGTGAACAAGATATAATTGTAACTTGCCGCTGAATTTTCAATTAATTATCCTTGGTACTTGCCCACGCTCATCTCACATTCATCCTTTAATTATGTACATGTCCGTCCTCTGGAGTAACTGTAATGGAAACATTTGAATCAACCCGCCCATTGTCTTTCTCCCCATCAGCACTCCTCCGTAGATCTATACTCTCACGAGACACCGTCAGAGAGCGCGATGGCCTCAGTTTAGCGAGCCCAAAATCTGACTCGGCGACATTTGTATACGAAGCAGAAACCGGAACAGTCCTCCTCATGATGGGCTTGGTCTCCGGCTGAACATCCACATCCACGGGCATGAACAATGGCACAGGCCCCGAGACGTGTGCTGGCGTTGCTACATTAACTGGATACTCCAAAGGCGCCTTGCATATGCTATCTTTGCTCGAGAATCGGTTGAGCTTCTCAATGTCTGCGGCACGCTTTCGAACGCGTTTGCGGTAGTGGCGGACCGCGAGCCCGACGGCAACGAGTACGATGCAAAGGACGAGAGCCAATGGCACGGCGAGTGCGACAACGTTAGGCCCTGAAGTGCTGTTACTTGGAAGCATGTTGGAAGAGGCACCTAGTGTGGCGTCGCGTGCGGACAAGGGCGTTGACACATGGTGCGATGGTGGGGGTGTAATCGGTGAAAACATCTGTTCATGTTCTCCAGAGGTGTTCTTCGGAGGGCGTGAGGCTGACCCGTCGTCGGATGGATCGGCAGAATCCAGACTTTCCTCGCTTGTATTCTCAGGAGCGGCTATATGTCTTGAGGAGGCTGACAGTTGAATTTGGATCAAGGCCCACGGTGCCCCGAGAAAAGACAGAACTTACGAGCTATATTGAACCACGGCGATTCGGAGGTTAAACCACCAGACTTGCTCGTCATGCGCAGAGTGAAGGTATTTTCCTGGTCAACAGAGGGGACATCGCTAAATTAAGAATGTCAGAAAAATCTCCATTCATTTTCGATCTATACTGACAGGAAGGTTGTGCAGGTCCCGTTCTTTTGTTTCGTGATAGGGGGCCAGACTGGATCCCCACACTTCTGAGAGGCTGACCCAGAACCTTCTGAGCGACTTTGAGGCGCAGACACGTAGTTTGAAAAGCACAACTGGAAGAATGTCGGCGACCGTTCGCAAGAGAATTCCGAATTTTTCCAAGCTACAGGGAGTTTTTCGCCAGGACCAAAGGTAGTGCCGTAATTAGGTTGAAACCAAGTAATCTGGTCGTCGCTAGACATGTTCACTGAATAAAGATGGATAGGAGATGTTGGGTTTCAATGATCTAACAGAGAGGGAACTCGCAAAAGTAGAAGATGACAATGAAGATGAAACGACCGTCGAGGCCAAGGTGGAAGGTGGCAAGGATAGATAAAAAAGAGACGACCAGCGTTTGGGAAGAAAGAAGAATAGAGGGGCTGACAGTGTTGTCGAGGCTTTTATAGTGCACCAGGAGTCTAGGCTCGATCGTAATGTCGAATTTCACGTTCATGGATGGATGGGAAGGAGGAGAATGACGTTCAAATAATTACAAAAATAATGCCATGTTACAAAACTAGACTCAACGAGAAATGTTCGATTTAGCAGGTCTCTACCTTCGCTGGGTCGGCAGTGGCCACAAGTCTCAGTGTCATACCATGCGCAACGTTCAGTCCGTCCGCCTGGAATCCTTCCTCACCCTTAAAAGCCGTACAAACGTTATCGCTGATCGGCATCGTAGGCGTGAACGGACCATGCCCTTGATTAGGCGAATCAAGGGGCGGTTCAACACTTGGACACGATCCCGGAGACATAGGCATCACAAAACTCCAGCTCGATCCTCTAAAGTCGGCCAGGAATGATTGGGGGTCGTCATGTTTTGCCGGAATTGCGAGTTTCGAAAGAGTACGTCTTGCCCTTGCCTTTGCTATCGCGGTAGGTGATCGTAAAAGTCGAATCCCGAGACCATGCATACGCCCAGGGAAAATGCCATGACAAGTCTGGGGTACGTCGGTGCAGATAGACATTTTAGATCGAGATGCAGCGGGGGCATTGTACTTGAATCCTATTCCTCCCCCGATTTGTTTGACTCCTTCAGGGAAGTCGACGGTTGGCATGTGCCGAGAAAGAGTGGGGGTTGATCTGCCTAATTTGAAGAGTTTATTCAAGTTATGTAGTGAAGAGGTGCAAAGGCTAGACATTCGATGTTCAGGGTAGATGGAAGAGCGGGATTTGCGAAGTTTGCGTGGACGATGAGGAGTAACGTTATTAGGAGAAAGCTCTAACGACGAGGGTACTTGTTGTTCCGAGTCCAAAGTTTTCCAGAACAAAGCCATGCGGTTTTGAATATTCAAGTCGATTTCAACAGGATTTGGAGAAGCATCGTTCAGAGTCAATGCGCTGTATACTTCAGGTTCCGGTGGTGGAGTAACTGGCCAAGGTTTATCATCATCGAGCAAAGACAAGGGGAATGGCTTAGGAAGGCTTTGAGGTACGATAGCGAGAGAAGGCACGTTTTTCAAGGAGCTCTTGACGTTCATACTTCCGATATGCGACGCCGTTCGAGAATGCCAGCTTTTTGTAACAGGAAGCCCTTTGTCGAGACCAGATTGAATGCAATTGCGGGGTTTTCCTGTCATCAGTTGCATTGAACAAGGAGCTAGGGGGAAATGTCAGAGGATTGGGGAATAATTAGTGCATAGATTTAGCGAGGGAGTCAAACCTCGAATGCGTTTGGCTGCCACCTTTTTCCAATCACTATTCATTGAGTTAGCAAACCCGTCTGTCAAGTAGGCTGCGCTTACATGGAAGAGAAATATCTATGTTTCTTAACATTATAAAGGCTCAGACGTGCCATGGGATTCCGTTCAAGACACTGTGTATAGTGTGCATATAAATGCACGAACAGCGCTATGTCACATACCTTTAGAATCAAATCGTGGGCGGTAGGCTCTAGCGGAAGAGGCAACACAATGGGAACGCTAACGATCATCTCTTTTCGGTCAACAAAAGTTGTACCGCAGCTACCAAAGATAGTCTGTTCAAAAATTGAGGACTTAGAAGAAGTGTGACAATGAAAGACAGACTTTGCTTGAGATCATGTACAGTAGCAACACGCCAAACCCCCAAATATCCACAGCGTAATCGTGCGCCCATCCCAAAATCAGTTCAGGTGCACAGAATGCAGTGGTAGTGCGGACAGGAGTCGTGCAAAAGACGGGATTCCGGAATTTATTAGAATATGAAAGCACTGCTGATGATCCAAACCCTTCAATAATGACATGACCAGCGTTATCGATGAAGATATGTTCGGGCTGTAGGTCGCGATGGATAATTCCAGTTGCATGGAGAGCAGTCAACCCCTGAACCTGCGCCTATAGAGTCAAAACAAATAAAGTCGATTAAACAGTCTACGCACAATTTCACACGCAAAGAAACGTGCACGCTCAGGGTTCATAGGGCCCTCGGAATTGACAATATCGCTGATTGTTTCTCGAGAGTAATATTCCTGTTGAAAGGCGTTGAGTCCCTGAAAGAGACCTTGAAAAGGCTTACTATAGCGATAAAGAAGAAATCATCCTTCCAGAAAGAGCAGTGGATTCGAGGTAGAAAAGAGGCTTTGACCTCCATCAGAAGTTCCAGAACATTTCTCTCCGATACCAGTTCACTGTTTGATCTCGGAAAGCTTCTGAGCACATAAAGGCGACCGGTGTTGTGCTTCCTGTACAAAGGGCCTCCACTGGCTGCCGTAAGAACATCGGGAAGAGGCTCAAAATCTGCAAGAGTTATCGACTTGTGCGCATGTTAGTTACTACGACAGCCAGGCATTGACAGATATAAATACCTGAGGGATATCAACTCGTGCGGGTTCTTCCTCGATAGTTGTTAGCTGGCGATCATTCTTGGGACACATGACAAGTATTTCCTAGAGGATACAATAAGCCACGTTATGATGGTTGTCCAGGGTGGGTGAAAAAACTAACGTCAACGTCATCATCCCATTCGGGGGCGAGCTCTTGAACGTTGGTAAAATACTTGTACAGCGTGATGACAGGCTTTTGGATTTTGCAGAAGATACATACCTCAATGTCATAACTGATATCATGGTTGTTTACAATTTCTGCATCTCGCTGCCAATTCAGCACCTCTAAATCATCCTCAATCAATCCAGAAAACGAGTTCTAAGAAGATATTTCAGGTGATAAGAGGTGGCGGGAAGGATTTACAGCTAACCGAAAATGGCGAGATGTCAAGAGTCGATATCTCGAGGCGAGGAAGCGTAAATGTGTCAAGACCAGGGAAAGTAGGCGAGGTTGCACAAAGAGTCGAAGATGGAGAAGGAACCTTTGGGAAACTTAGAAAATCTTTATATGTTGTCCTGTCGCAAAACCACGTACGAGGTCTGGTTCCCCCGAGGATATCAACATGAACAGTTTATTGTGGTGTAGTAAGAGCCGGTGATGGACTTGAAATGCGCCTTAATCTGCGGTGAAGATGAGATTGGTAGTAGAGGTAGCCAAAAGAGAGATGTAGCGCAGAGGGTGATGAAAGCCGAAGACAAGTGACAAGACGGCCAAATGGATGCGTAAATTCCCAGCCCTCGACGCCGCCATCTTCGAAATCAAAGCCTGCAGTCAACATAAAATTCTTATTCGTTTCTCTTGCAACAGCGATAAACTGTTAACATTTTCTTTCCTCTACACAAGCATTCAGAGTGATTGATTTTTGCACAGTGGCCAGAAGCAGATAACCAGTCATAAATACATCACGGTCCATCAGCAACGGAGCAACCAAGACTGTGGCAACATATGGGGGGAAGATATCATTATCTGTTTTGACCTCAACAATGTAGTATAGTTACAGTAAAAGAATCGTTATGGCTGTTGAGCAGGTATTATTAGACACTAGACCAGGGACAGGAGGGATTGCAGACGTACATTTAATTCATCAAGGATTTTTTCTGCAGCCTGCACGATTATCTCGTGCTCCGCCTTGTGAATACGTTCCTCGAACGCGTCGATGGGCTCACCCTTCGTGATAGGCACCTCCCTCACGATCAATGGTTCACCACGATCCACATCCTTGATCACCCGATGAACCATGATTCCCGCACGCTCTATTTCGCCTTTCTGAAACGCTTCGTAAGCACGTTCAATCGCGTGCGCCCCATCGAAAGCACCAGGTAGTGCAGGATGTAGATTAATCACTGGCACGGGTTTCCGTAGCTGTTGGCCATCCGTGAGTGGCTTGAGACCATCCGCAAAATCCAGGAAACCTTCCCCGAAAATGTGCATGAATCCAGCCAAGATGACAAGGTCGGGTTCATCCTTCAACACGATTCGAGCAACTTCCGCATCATAATCTGAACGGGTTTTCCCTGGATTGGATTTTAGATACGGCTGAAGGGCCAGATATGAAGTTGGAATGGGTGGATTTGCTTCGACAGCACGCGTCAAGCCGTATGCGGCTTTTCGATTGGAGAAAACCAAAGAAATCCGTGCATTGGGCAGAGACGGGGTGTTTTGAGCATCTATAAGAGCCTGAAGATTGCTTCCTACAATGTTTTAATTCTATCAGATCTCTCTTACAATCATAAACCACATACCTGAGCCAGAAATAAGCACGACTACCTTGCGTTCTTTTACCATGCTTGGGAAATTGGTTGAAACTTGAAGAAAGGGATAATCTAATCTTATCTGTACAGGCAAGGAAGTCTGATCGCCTAGATTCTGTCGCTCAACTCAAACCGCGCTTCCTCCTGTTTCTGTTCAGGGCAACGATTTATACACGGCATAGCTATGATTTAAACGCAACTGTGTTTGTGATTTCCGATTGCTCGTAAACCTATCGGTATCATCTACGATTCAGGCTAAGCATAATAGGTCGATCGGGGACAACTAAATTTAGAAAGCGCATGGTGAATTCTCTCTCGTCAGTTCTGCCTGGAGGTGCCGGTGAATACTTGAGTTCTGACATCCTGTTCAAGAAGGATGCCTTAACCCGTCTTCACTGTGTGAGCGGTTGAATTGGAAATTCCTGCTAAGGTAAGGCTTATCATATTTGTGAAATCTCCATATGTACTCATCGCGATCGGCGGCAGTGATGAAAAGATTTTTTTTTCTTGCTCCAAATATTCCAATTATTTGACCATGATGAACATGCACCATATTTCGGAATCACCACCCTCCTCTTCCTCATTTTCTAACTTCTCGAGCTCGCCTGCGGCGTTAGCTTCAGATACACTTGCCCTTCTAGATGCCTTTTTCTCATCCAAGGCCGAGGAAGAGAAACGTTTCAATGACTTGGCTGAGCAAGCTGCTGCGCGGGTCGCGAGTCTTGCTTTGAATGAAGACGTTAAGACTTCTGACCCTCCAATGATGAGTGTAGACGAATATCGTCTTGCATTCGGGGAAGATTGGCAACTTAGTCAATTCTGGTGAGTCGTGTGGTTAGCATGGCTGTACGGCAGGATCCACGGCCTGGTCGCGCTGTTGCCGTCCAGGTTCTGTGGCAACTAATCCTCGGGTTTAATGCACTTCCCTGTCTATTATGTATCTAATTAGGTATTCAACAACGTATGCTACTCGACTCGCGAAGTCTATTCGATCCCTTTGCACCACAACGTCGAAGGTAGTATTCATGTGTTGTCCGACCGGTTTTGTAGCATTTCAACATACAAATCCGCTCAACGGCACAAGACTCCTTGAGTTCGACAAGCGGTTCACGGTTCTGGCACCCACCAAGTTTGTCCATTACGACCTAGAGGAGCCAAATACCTTCCCGGAATATTTACGTGGCGATGTCGATGTCGTAGTCGTCGACCCTCCTTTTTTAAAAGAAGTGAGTCTTCCATCCATGATATTTTTTAATGATCTTAATGTTAAATATCATGGTAGGGGACGAATGCCAAACTGATCCAGACTATACGGCAAATACTCCATCCCACCCGGGGTAAATTGGTGCTCATTACATCGAATTCTATTGAGATCATCCTGCGCCGATTATATGCCGAACCGCCTCTTGGACCACTCCGGCGGACGTCTCTTGACCCAGAGCATGGCGGCCTTGCTAACGAGTTTGCATGCTGGGGGTCTTGGGAGGGTGCGGAAGATTTTGGCAAGGATATTACAGAATGAATTATCGTTCTCTCTTACATCACTACCGTAGACCACCACCTTCATAGAAGTCCAACAGATAGAATAGTCAGTTTTTTAGATTCATTATACAATACATATCAGCACAATCTAAATCAATAACTTTTAAATCTTCTTTCCCATCGTTTCAGTCGTTTTAACGAGCGCCCCACGTTAAATGTTAATAATCGGCACACATACACACAGCCCGCATTCACATGATGTTGATGCAAAATGTGACTGGTTGGCAAGTTGAAATGTGGCGCCGTTAAACCTAACTTCGTCAAGTTTCCAAAAATACTGATAGATACAAATAAGAAAGGCACTGCCAGGACTCGAACCTGGGTTATGAGAATCAGAATCTCAAGTGATAACCGCTACACTACAGCGCCTACATCCCTGTATCCGTGCGCGATCAGAAGTGACGAGGAAGGATTTTAATTGTCCGACCACGCAGCTCATCCTACAATAAACGTACAACACACAACAATACTCGACAAGAAACGTTCATGGCAGCCTGACAAACGGCAACTGTATACACGGTCTTTTCACGTTCCTCTCTCTAGCCACCTTCTCCACCATGGCCCGAGTGAGCACCACCGTCTCTTTGGGATTCCCACTAGCATCCTGCTCGCCACCGTGGCCTTCCTCCGCCGCAATGCGCCTCACAAGGAGTCCAACCTCATTCAACGCAAACGCCGCGTCCTCGATGCGCAAATTTGTCGCCCGGGCAATGTCAGCGAGGGTACAGTTCACCATCACGTTTGTGGAAGCACCGCCGTCCTCGTTATGCTCCGTCACGAGTTTGCGGTGGGTGGTGAATATGGGATCTAGATTAGTAAAGGAATAGTACAGTCATAAGCAGGAGGTTCATCGGTAAGAGTCGGGCAATAGGCAACTGCTCACCAGTACATAGGAATGGCACCTGGTTGGAATCACCATTGACATCTTGTACCTCGCCCGCCCATCCTTTCCATTTATTCTTCTTCTTTCTGGGCGCTACGCTTCCGTTGCCATTTCCATTTCCATTGACACTTGAAGACCCATTCGCGTTGGTGTTGGCGTTGCTGTTCCCGTTATCGTTCCCGTTCCCGTTCCCTGCAACACTAGTCGCCCCACTTCCGCTGCCGCTATCCGCATCTGAGTCGCCCGATGAAGAGCGGGATAGGCCCGGGAACTGCCCTGTGTGGGTTATACGCAGCGTAGTCAAAGGGAGAGCCGTCAATACGTGTCTGGGTACCAGAAGGTTAGCAAGACGGGGTGGTGAGAAGATAGGGTGCGACCGTGTGGCTAGCCTACCTGAAGAAGCGGACGAGGGTAGACACCCAGTATGCGAGGTAGCTTCTGAGCCCTAGATCTGAGAGTGGTCGCTCGGGTGTGCCGACTTTTCCTGTGCGGCGGGAGAGTTCGTAGCCTATTGGATAGCACAGCGAGTAAGAAACATGAAAAGTTATTTGAGGGAAGGAGGCATACTGAATTCAATCATGAGCATCCCGTAACCCTTCTTCTGGTAGGGTGGCAGGGTGATGATCGTTGCGAGATTATAATCGTCAAAGGACATCTTTTCCTATTTCCGACATGAGAACACAGCAAATAAGAAAACAGCACAAGAGCATACGCATACCTTGGAGAAAAAGCCTAGCATGGTATCCCGTGCTGTCGTGCTGTCCGTAAGGATATAAAAAAGAACTGTAAATTTTCAGGCTTGGGAATCAGTAAATCACAAGTTGGGGGCGCGCTCACAGTTGTCTAGGTCGAACGTTATCGTCTTCGCGTCAATGAACAATTTTCCAAAAAGCGCCAGGTTCTGGCAATACAACTAACCACAACGAAAAGAAAGACAATCAGAATCCAACCTAGCACAAGATGTGGACATAAAACTCCAATCACCTTCTGCTGAGCCCCGTCCACCTCCCAAATCGACTGTACCCCCCGATGATACACCTTCCTCCCAGGGGGATAGTTCATATGGCAATACCTGACATGCAGGTCATACAAGGATGTCTCCGTCATGTATTTGAAACACTGCTGGCACACCCATAACGAAGCCTTCTCGGACCCCTGGCCTGCTCCTCCGCGCATGAGTCCGCCAGCGAGCAAATCCGACGTGCGCCCGTGTGAGCGGGCGGTGGCCTTCGTCACGCCCGGTATTTTAGGGGTGCTTGACTGTTGCGCGTTTGGGTCATCGATCTCGGACTCGGTAAGGGGGTATGGGGAGAAGTACCTGCAGCAGGGCGTTACAATAAGTAATTGAAGTTTAACTTTTTGGGACAACAGACGGTCACGCACCATGCCTTGACCTTCCACTCCCCGAAATGCACATACTCGAAATTCCTGTTCGCACAGATTTGCTTATGTTGCTGGATGTCGAACTCTTCCTCGGTCATGGCTACCTCCCTCGCAGGACCCGTCCCCTCTTCCTGCTCAGACAAGGGCACAGGCGAGGGCGAGGCAACCGCGTTGGTGCTTGGGCCAGCCTGGGGATCCAGTTGTTTAAGGAGGGCATTGCGAGGTGGGCGCCCACGTTTACGCTTCTTGGTCGCTGCCAGTGCTGCCGAGGGGTTTCCTTCGTTGATCGCCATACTGTCTTCAATTGTCGTTTTACTTGGTCCCGCAATCGTTCCAAAACTAGTACCAGTACCCGATACGTAGTCGCTATATGACTGCTGTTCAGTCGATGATTCTCGTCGTGCTGGCTTGGGATAGGGCTCAGAATTCGCGCGTTCGAGTTTGAGGGCAGGACTCTGAATTTGAGTCGCGACAATGGTGCAGCGGTCCTCCGCGACCCAGGTGTCTAGACGTTTATCGGTTTTGAGGTAGTGCACGTAGACTTGCTTGTCGACGTCTCGGCGTTGGAGAATATAAGCCGGCCCTGTAACAATCCGGGGAATGGATTAAGTATGCAAGGCCTCGTGTCAGAATAATAGTTACGCGAGGACTGATGCCGAAACAGACTTACGGGCCTCGCCGCCGGTCAGCGAGGCGACCATGTAGAGTGTGCGCTCTGGAATGGCGACGATGTGCTTCTTGGTTAGCATGATCGCGTGAGGAAGGAGGTCTTGACGCTCCAGCGCCACAATTTACAGTTGTGATCAGTACAGGGACAATATTAAAATTGCATATATAGGCATGGTCATTATATACTCTAATTTCATGTCTTTTCAGGTACAGTTCAATGCCAATTGAGCACACAGTATACGAAGACACAGAGTGTGTGTGCGTGAGACAGCCTTGTAGGAGAAATTTTTAACTGAACATGCTCAACAATTCACATGATGCAAGGATAGAGTTTTTAGTCGCTGCATATTCATTCCTATCATATTGCATGGGTGGCATAACATGGAAATGGCGGTGCCGGGGCGCAGAAATATGACTGGCCCTTTGGTTGTGAGAGAATGAGTCATGGATAGCGATGCAAGATGGAAGTACGTAGAGGGAGACAACAGGAAGTGTAGTCGAAGTCGAATACGATTTACTCCTTGGCAGCCTCGTGCTCGATCTCGATGATGCCCTGACGCTTCTCGTGCACACGCGCAGCACGACGTTCCCGAGCAGCCTATGCAGATTGTGAGCAATGTTGGAGGCATGAAAAACGCAAAACACACCTTGTTCTTGATGCGGCGGGCCTCCATCTGGTCGGTGAGGACCTTGGTGCGGGTTTTCTCGGCCTTGGCCTTGTGGATGTACTCCATGAGGACACGCTTGTTCTTGAAGACGTTACCCTTGGATTTTTGGTAGAGAGAGTGGTACCTTTCAAGATCTGAACACCGATGCCAACTCTCAAAAAAAGTTGAGACTCACAGGTGCTTGTCGATCTTGCCGGCTTCTCTGTACTTCCTCAACAACCGCCTGAGAACCCTCTGTCTCCTCATCCACAGAACCTTGGAGGGCATACGAGCCTCCGCGGTACCCTTCCTCTTACCGGGGCCGGTGTGACGACCCTTACGCTTGGCAGCAAGGAGAGCCTGTGTGCGTGCGCGGGAGTGGATAACGGTGGGCTTGATAATAACACGGCCCTCCTTGATGAGCTTCTTGATGTGTGTGCGGGAGTTGGCGTTACCAATCTCGGCCTGCTCAGCGGGGTCGAGCCAGATTTTGCGTTTGCCAACGCCGGCGACGCTCGCGGCGAGGCGCTTTTGCGACCGGAGATTGACTAGTCGGAACTTGAGCCTCTGGAAAATGAGAGTTAATAAGAAAATTACACACCCATCTTGAGTGTCGGGTCTAGGAGGAGTGTTAGCTGTGAAGATGGGCTGGACAGCGAGCAGGGCTTACCTTGGTCTTGAGGATATCGTCGATGAGTCGCACTCACCACCAAACTCTCCCTTCCACCAATTCTTACGTAACAAGCCACCACAAACCTTAATTGTTGATACTACACAGTAGCTGGCAATTCCCGAATGATGTCATTTGCGATGCGATCGATGTTCAATTACCCTTTCTACTTACAAGTAACAAGCATCTGCTTATGCAACTTGTCGTGAGACCAGCAATGATTACAACCAGCACAGCACACGTTTATCATCACCGGACAGTATACTTGCGGTATGTCTAGATGTCAGTCCTCAAATCTGATGTTCATTCTTATCGCTAGTAAGCCTATACTCCCATACTCCGCAGCATTCATATCAGCTTGAGATGGACAGATTGATTCCGGGTTCACAACGCCGTGCAATTTCTTCCATCATGCATCAGGTTTCAGTTACCCTGAAGAATGGTGAAGCATAAAAGAACCATGGTCATAAGCTGCTTAGTCCCGCCTTGGGGTGACAATGCGCTTTTCGGTAACCCACATCTTCAGCGCGCTGACCATCTTAAATGCCTGCGTCGGTGCTATAGCTTCCACTCTTCCTTCTGCGGTTCTCTTTCCTTTGTATATCTACCCTGATGATAATTGTACCGCTTGGACACCTCTCTTCTCCGCGTGTGTCTTGCTTCGTATGTGTTGTGCATGTCACGTAACTTACTTTGCATTTCCTAAGGATCTCCACGTATACTAGCATCTCATTTATCCTCATTATCAACCCCAACTCTGGTCCAGATGGTGCACCCGGTTCGCAGCCCGACGCGAATTTCCAGAACTGTGTCGCACAGCTGCGTACCGCTGGTGAAGCCGCTGGTGGGAACGTCAAGATGATAGGATACGTCCTCACTGGATATGGGACGCGGGATTTGACTGATGTGCAGGATGATGTGGATACATATGGAGGCTGGGATGAAGCCTATCGCCCCGAGGGTATTTTCTTCGATGAGGCGTCGACGGATGAGAGTGTTGTCGGGACGTATCAGGGTTATGTGGACTATGTCAAGGCAGGTGCTTTGGGTGATTCGGCATTTGTACGTCTGTTCATATGTTTGAGACCTATATGCTAATGTTCGTGCTATGATATGTAGATTACACTCAACCCGGGTGTTTGGGGAACCGACTCGTCAACTGAGTATTTCTCCATCGCAGATCTCATTGTCACATTTGAAAATACGTACGCCAACTTCGCGTAAGTTCTTTACCGTTGTCTTGCGTCTGTTTATCTTCTGACCAGGGAAACTTGAATGTCGTTATGCTGTGCAGTGCCTCTGTAATACCTAACAGTGCTGCGACACCTCTGAGCCAGCAAGCTGCTATTGTACACACTGGACCAGCCGACGTGCCGGCTGCAACCGTGGACATTCTGGTTACCCTTGCCGCGAGCTTCTACAGCGACTTTGATGCTGCGGAGGCATATGAGAACTTCCCGACGGGTTGGACGGGATACCTTAATGCACTTGTGTCAGCACAGGCGTGAGTTTGACAAGTAGGACAAGGTCATAGAAAGGACCCCAGTAGGGATTTCTACTGAATACATACACTTGAATATATTTGCTGTGGCTTTCCTTCCCAGTTTTTCCTCGATGCAAAACTCAGTTGATTTGGTACACGCGATAATATAGTTGCAGCCAATGCTCTAAGAACAAATTGCAAGGGAAATGGCTGACATCAATGCTTCAGGTTGAAAGAATCACGGTCACAAGTCATATGCCCATGACGTTCACGCGACACCAGTCACGCATTTCTAACCATGTCGTTCAAGTTGCTAGGAATTCCTTTACGACCAACGACCCTTAAGAATCCTTTCACTGCCTACACATCCCATGCCTTTTCCACGTCAAGTACTACACAGTATCGCAAACCTCACTCTTGTCGCACACTCCAGCCGCACCTCCTTCAGCCCTCTGACCTCATTGACCTCTCAGAAAGGAAAAAAGCAACTATAACTTCCGGTAATAGCGAACTTCGAGCTCATCTCGTGTACTGCTATCAACCAAACCTCTTACGAGCCCCTTTCCCACCCAATACTCAAGGGTTTCTCTATTATCACCATCTGCCCAATACTCCTCCAGCATCTGGTGAAATCCGATTTCGCGTTACCTCACCAGATGACCCGTCCAATTTCGCTCGGGGAACGGACCTTCTTACTCCTGGGTTCATGCCTTGGGCAATCAATACACTTGCGTTGGCCAGGCCTTCCAATTTGTTTCTTAAGAAAATACTTCTTCGGGAGGGCCTCAGCGATCAGAAAACGCTGGAAAGGGTGACCGCAGGCAGGCCTAGCGATCAGATTTTATTCTATTTGGAACAGCCCTTCGTTATGGGCCTTCAACATCAGGTTCTGTTGCTTCACGTAGTCTCGGCATCGGCATTCGGCGAGGTACGACTGCATAGGCTTGTAAGAGAATATAGAGAAGGGGCTTCGTTCGCTCCGTATCGTGGTATGTTAACGACTGTTTGCACTGCAATGCATCTTACCAATTGTTCTTCAATGCAACTTTAGGTCACGTTCTACTTCGCTTTGAACGTTCGACGTTACCAGAGCACAGTGGTGCTCGCGTCCTGGTTTTACGTGTTCTTAAAATCCTGGACCCCATCACGTTAGTGGATCCGCATTATGACATGCATGCGCCTCCTCCTGTGGAGGGTGAGTTGTTAAGAAAAAAATGGCGTCGTGGCAAAAAGTATCCGATACTCTACCTTGATCTCGACAATTGTGCCGAGTGTTGGAAGGACCTTGGTCTTCTTCTGGCAGAGTACGTCTCTTCACTTTGCTTCTAAGCCAATTTTCAAGATATAAAAACTAACGTGTTGGTACCCACAGGCATAAGCATAACGCCCCGCAAGATGAGAGTGAAAAAGGGATTAATTCATTGGCGCCTCATAATCGCCGGTCAAGCTGATAAGTTAGAGAGTGTTTTGAACTGCTTATGCGAGTACTAGTTGCTGGGCTTTGCACATTGTATACCCACTTCCATAATGGAAAATGGCTTGTATTATGGCTATAGAGATCCTGTAAAATATACTGGCAGCTCGATACACCTGCATTATTTGACGTTCTTTAAGGCCAACGAAGTGGATCGTCTAGTCCTGCGGTCATATCTCACTCATGCAGCCTTGGGAAGTAACTTGTTAGCAGTTTCTCGTGGTGGGATTTCATGTTCAACGCGTGTCTGGAAAAGCTTGAGTGAAAACTACGAAAATTGCCTGGAATAATCTCACCCTACCTTAAAGTATGTACTTTTGCTGAACTTATCATGCCTGACTCTTGGTCATGTGGCGCTGTAGTGTAGCGGTTATCACTCGAGATTCTGATGTGTATGCCTTCTCGAAACCCAGGTTCGATTCCTGGCAGTGCCTTGAGTAAGAGTAGTACATCACTTTTTTTGCTGCTTATCGACAACTTGAAAGATGCAAGGTCGATTGCACACTACAGAAGTCTATGCTTAATCGGAATATTCGCCAGTGTATATGGCGTATGTGCTCTTCATAACCCTGAACACCCAATTAGTTTTCAAGACCACAAAAAGTTCCCCAACGCCCACTAGGAACAGCCCGACAACTTGACCTGTTCAACCTGTTAATAGGCATCTTGCCGTGTCATTACATGCATAACTCACCTATCCACAAACCCTGGAGGCCGAAATGCGTTTGCTCATGGAACGCGAGAGTGATACCTAGAGGCAACGCAATCACATAATACGCAACAAAGTTGAATAGGGCGCCAAGTCGCTGTCGTCCTGAAACGGGAGGTCAGATCGATGTGTGAGATCTTTTCGAGGGTCTGCCGGTGTAAGACATGAGACTTGCCTTGACCGCGTAAGACGCCCCCACAAGAGTTTGCTAACCCGTCTGCAATCTGGAACGATGCAACTAGAGGCATGACTGACGCCACAAGCTTCACGACATCTTCCTCGTCACTGAAGAGGCGTCCATAGACCTATTTGATATCAGTCATCCATCGAAAACATTTCATGTTGTTCAGATTCATACGCACGTTTTTGACACACGTAAGGACCGTCATCACAATAGCCCCTACAATGACACTAAGGAGGATCGAAGCATGGGCCGCGCGTCTGGCACCCAGGACTGATCGTGATCCTATATAGTTGCCAACTCTGGTTGTGGCGGCCACTCCAATACCGAAAGGGATCGTGTTGATGACTATGAAAACCAGGAAATTAGCGTCGCACAAGAACCAAAGATTCAAAAGACTATACTCTGATCAGTAGTCATGATTATTGACTGAGCGGCGAGGGGCAGTTCGCCTAGTCGACCAGCTGCCAGCGCTACAATTTCGAATGCAGCCCTAGAATCATTTCAGACTCTGGTCGAAAAAGATAGATCTTGTACCGTACCATTCGGTTCCCACCATCATTATACCAGGCAATGCAAGGCGGAGGAACGACCAGCAGCCCTGAATATCGAGCACAACGTCAAGTCTAAAGCCGCCCCATGCAGCGTTTTGGGCATGCTTTGCAGAAATAATTGTTATCAGAGACAAAATTGAGATGCATAACCAGTATGTAATGGAAAGCGCGACCGGAGAACCCAGAAGTCCGAGAGACGTGCCGTGGATAAGTGCAATGTTCAATACAAGGTTGATGGGAAAAACGATGAGGAGTACAAGGGTTGAAGCTCCCATTATCCCTGTCGTTTTCTGTGTTTTAGATTACAGATTTACACTGGATATCGATATGTACCCTGACCTTGACACTGAGAAAGACAAAATGCGCATGAGATTGACGACGCTCAGGGCACGCTACCAAAATAAACTCACTTGCAAATACTTCTTGAGAGATTCAAATCCGATATAGCCCGGCGCGCCAAAAAGAAGAATACGTAAAAATGCCTGTACATCTCTACTGAGGTTTTCCGGCTGCCCAAGCGCAAGAAGCACGGGCTCAATGAATGCCCAAAGAAGTCCCACAGGAATAAACAAGAAGCAAAGCAAAACCGCACATCGCTGGAAATGAATGGAGAGATCAGTGGGTTTGGGCCCAGTAAAGGCCTGTGATCCAAGCGTGTCGAGGGCGGTTGTTCCACCGAGCGCCACGCACCAGCCTGAATTGATTACCATGGGATCATCCTTACACATTACGAGAAATACAACTCGCCAGTGACAAAAGCTATCATCATCGCTATGGCAGCAACTGACAATTCATCCGGGCCAAGACGGCCTGCGACAATTATGGAGACTGTTTGAATGGAATTTTGCAACGTGTAGGAGATGATGACTGTCGGAATTGGACAATAATAACAGCCATCAACCGTTTGATCAACCATCTCAATTTGAATATCAACACTCAACTTGGTAAGGAATCCCAGAAAATCGACCACAGGAACTTTTGCACTGATACAGCTGACGCATCTTCGTGAAAACTACGCATTTCTGGCTGGATGAGACTGGGCTGGATGAGACTGGCATCTTGAAGTTCCGAAGCTGAAGGCCTGCCACTGGCGTCATCAATATCGAGGCTGGAGTCTGCGCTGTCCGCGTCTTGCGACAATAGTCCCATCCTTCCCACCTTATGCCCTTGAGATATGTTCTTGTTTCGATAAAAGTATAAGAAAGGTGGTTGTCTGTTCAATGGCTTTTATTCTCTGTGTTTCTTCCGCCTCGTTGCAAAGTTCCCATGTCTTGGCTTATCTTCTATCTGCATAAGGTCATCCTATCTCTCGCAGTTATCCTGAACCCGATATATACGTGGATACCTCGAGCATACCTCATCATATGAATCACCTCAAGGCAGAACATGCAGCTCGAGTCTCCACCTTTCGCTATCTATCAGTAAGCACCGGAAGTCATGGGGCACTTTTTCCTTCCCCAGATATCCAAGAAATATCCGTTTAACGAAATCCATTCTCACCTATGCAACTTTTAAAGATGGGAATCGAAGTTTTCACCCCCATCCTGAGTTGTTTTCTTTGCATCTTGCATACTCTTGCACCATGACTTTGAGTCTCCTCGTCGCTCTAGCTGCGTCTGCAGTCCTGTTGAAAGCCCACGAATATCAACATGTTTACGATGACCAAGTACCGCTCGGCTATACTCGTTTCCCCACTGAAGCCTACCGAGGCTTCCACGGCGAAGGTATTGCAACTGCCTTTTGACCATGTAAAAAGGGAATAACCCTTGCCTCTTTAGTCACCGCAGACGCAGTCTTTGCCGGTGTAACAACGTTTGCGAAATTGCCATGGATCCAATGCCTCACACATCAACGTGATGTCCCCATTGACGTTGCCTTCCTTGGCGCTCCTTTCGTACGCTTCTATCTCCCTCTTTGGCGTACAGATATCCCTGATACTCTACTTTTGACAGGACACCGGTACCAGCTATCGCCCAGGAGCTCGTTTTGGGCCTGGTACGTAGATGACAACCTGGCTGACCTCTTTCGACAAATAATGTCAAATCAATAGCTGGTATTCGCGAGGGCTCCCGTAGGCTCACACTATACGGGGGCTACAATGTACCCCTTGGAGTCAACCCCTTCAAATCGGGTTTAAGGATTGTTGACTGTGGCGATATTCCTGTTACGTAGGTTCATGTCGTGCTATGTTTTTTTGGCTTTGAATAACAGCATCCAGGCCGTACGACAATAAGTATGCTATACAGCAGATTGAAAACGGGCACAAAGACATTCTCCAACGAGCTGCGTTCTCGCCGCTTGAGAATAACTCGCTCACTGGTGACCCTCTAGAACCAATCTCACTGGACGGGAAAAATCACCCTCGCATCATTACTCTGGGTTTGTGTCACTGTTCCTGTTTGCCGTCTTGAGGCTGATGAATAACAGGGGGCGACCACACCATCGTTTTGCCTCTGCTACGATCCATTCACTCTGTCTATGGGCCTATCTCTGTAATTCATTTTGACTCACATCTTGGTAAGGCACTCAATTTCTCGTATCAGACACACATTGATAGTCGTCAACCATAATTCTCAGATACTTGGCAGCCTTCGGTTTTCGGTGGCGCTCCCTCAGATCAAGCTGCTATTAATCACGGTACTTACTTCTACTGGGCAAGCCAGGAAGGGCTGATTAGGAACGGGTCATCAATTGCAAGTATCCCTTGTTCTGCATATCTATGCCGCGTCAGGCATCTCTATCGTCCTCTATGATCCTATTTTTTTTTTTGTTTTTGTTTTTGCAGCATGGTGCCATCCGAACGACCCTCTCAGGTATCGATGACTACTATAACGACGATGCATCGGGGTTTAAACGTATTGAAGCTCGCGAGATCGATACCATCGGTATAACTTTACATGACTTGCAAGACGTATATCTAACTGCTTACATCAGGGACTGATGGTATCATCAACAGAATCCGTGAGACTGTAGGCGACAGGCCCGTATATCTGTCGATTGATGTTGGTTATCTCGATCTCGTGCAGGATGCCTTGATCTTGACATGGTTTTCAGATTGACTCCATCGATCCAGCGTTCGCGCCAGCCACTGGAACGCCAGAAACAGGTGGCTGGTCTACACGAGAGCTGCGAACAATTATCCGGGGGCTTGATGGACTTAAAATAGTGTCTGCCGATATCGTCGAGGTCGCCCCAGCTTACGACACGAATGCTGAGGTGCGAAAAATATGCTTTTTTGCAACTACACTCACCTTTTTCATTCAGTTGACCACTATCGCTGCGGCGGATGTGAGTTTTTCCTCTCACGCAGTCGCACAATTATTGACATGTAAGTAATCTCCCTCTGCAGGTTCTGTTTGAGGTCTTGAGCATCATGGCAAAGACCCCTTTGGGAAAGGCAAAAACAGTCATCCACTAATTGTCACCACTGAGAATTATCATAATCGCAGTTATTTTCAAAACTCTATATACATTATGTACATTCAATTCGTCAACTCATATGAGTCCCACTTCCTAACATGTATCGGCTGCCCACGTGCAAAATCATTCGCGCTCAGATGTTTAGGCTCAACGGATTCACAGCTCGTAAAAAGGCCCTCTCTAATCCATGATAAAAAAAAGGTCAAGACTTCTCTGAGGATTCGCAATTTAAGGTATTGTTGCGTCCAGGCAAGTTGCTTTGGTCGAAATCGTTTGAGACTCCTAAAACAACCCCATGTGCTATCACCTTAGCCAGTGTGCCACGCTGCGTCCTGCCTGCGAGGCTCGGGCAGAACCTTCACAAGGCATTTCAAAAAATGTCCAAGACACTTGCTCTCTCCGATTGCCAACGATAACGACAAATCGCCAATTCCAGCAATGTTAGTAGACAAACTTTTATCTGGCCGAACAATAGCTCATATCTGATAGCTGAGAACTCCATGTTTACGAACAGCGTGTAAGTGATGTGCGCAGAAGAACTTGAGTGAAAGTCGAATTCATGGCACTACAGCCAAGTGAAGCACACAGCCTTGCAATTGACAGCCTTTATCGCACTGCCTTGTAATCTCAAATGAGTCTCTCTTTTTGATAAGCGAGCCAAAAATGGAGACTTGAACTGAATGAATCTACATCTAGGTGTCGATTTAATTTGGACCACACAAGATGAGGGCGGGGTACAACTTACCTGTGAGCCGAGACATCAGGATACCCACTAATAGGGAATGCTAAAAACTACAGAACACATAAGTGGCAATGAGCTGCTGCGGAGTCACACGCAGCTGGTCTTAAAATACTGCGCTGAAAATGTGTGACAAATAGCTCAGTTCTTTCAATATATGTGTCGCCCAGAAGGGAAAGTGGTCACGAAAACAAACTATTCCGATCGTTAGTACAGGTTGACTCGTGGAGATAAAAAGTGACGCACTGGACAGCAGAATTACCCCACCGTTCTAAATTACGCGTGGTAGAATGATAATAAGGTGAAATAAATGCAAAGTACAGCACCCCAAATCGGAGGTTCCTAAATCAATTATTGTCCATAGAGCGCCTATCCAATGCCCCAATGTAAATACAGCTGCCAAGATAATACAAAAAAACACTTGTGCAGGAGTGGAATAAAATGTGTCATGCGCCGTCGTTTCCTTATGTCGCGCTTAGTAAAGGACAAGAAATAACGAGAAGAATAACGCACCAGATTCTTTCGTCCACTCTTCATGTTTTTTTATGTCGGCAGCTGTTACAGTCGGTCGTGTGTTCTCCAAAGATTTCAAGAAGTCTGCAAGTCGCAGAGGTGGTTCCAGCAGCTCGTTAGACTCGATCGATGTCCACTCCATCTCCTGCGCTGCAGGGTCTCCAGGGGAACAAGGCGTCAATTTCGTGAGATCCCCGGTTTCGGGATCGGCAGCACGCTTGAAGTGAGTCGCAGATATGACCTTGCGCACTGGCTGCATGAGGGCATCGCGCACAGCGGTTGAGATATCAGATCCAGAAAAACCATCGGTCTTGTCTGCAAGGGCGCGGAAGTCTTTGTTCGTTAGCTCGTTTGGCGTATCGCCGACGTGTAGCTGAAACATGTGCCTTCGTGCATCGGGGCCTGGGAGTGGGATATAGATGCGCTTCTCAAATCTGGACAAGTAAATTATGACTGAGAATACGCATGAACATCGTTGACTTACCGTCGCTTGATAGCATTATCAAGTTGCCAAGGGATATTCGTGGCCCCTAAAACTAACACACCAGTATCGTCATGTCCAACTCCATTCATCTGCACCAAAAACTCCGTCTTTATCCGTCTCGATCCTTCTGATTCTCCCTCGTTACGAGAGCCAGCAAGTGAATCGATCTCGTCAATGAAAATGATTGAAGGCTTTGACTCTCGTGCAAGTTCGAAGAGCTGCTTGACCAACCTACCTTATATTAATACCATGGTGAATGAGTAACAAGTGCCCACGTACCTTTCCGAGTCCCCTTGCCATTTACTCACGAGATCGGAAGAGCTAACGCTAAAGAATGTACTTTTCGCTTCAGTTGCGACGGCCTTGGCGAGGTAGGACTTTCCCGTCCCTGGTGGACCGTATAGAAGGATGCCACGCCACGGCGTCCGCTTCCCAGTAAAAAGCTGGGGAAACTTGATCGGAAGAATAACTGCCTCTTTCAACGACGCCTTGGCACCCTCCAAGCCCGCAACATCATCCCACTTGACATTCGGTGTCTCCGAAACTATAGCACTTGACAGGTTCGCCCGTAGTTTCTTTGTTTCGGCATCCTGACCGTCGTCCTCGTCGTCCTTCCTATCCGCAGTATAAACAGAAGGCACAGCCAATAGAGGAACCCACTACGTACTTCTTTCCATTCGCACCTATACCAACTGCACTTTTCGAGTTCTTCGGGGCAGCAAGGTGTTCCTTCAATATCTCTGCGCGCGACAGGTACTCACTGATCTTTGTCCGGATGAGCAACTTCGACTTTTCATTTTTCTCATCTAGTACTTATGATCAGAGAAAGATGATGATTTACATGCGGAGTGACTCACATTTGAGAGCTAGCATAAAATAGTCAAGGGAGTTCTGGTAACCCCTGTAGGCCTCAGCGTAATTCAGCTTGGTATCATCATCGATGGCCTTTTGAACAATTTCAATAGCCCGCTGTGCCGAAATGTAAGCCAATGCAGCAATAATATAGGAAGACGTACGTCTAGATTCGACACCATTGTCCGGAACGATGAGGCCTTTCAGATTGAAGTTACTGAACAAATGCAAGTTTGGATTTGAAATACTATTTGTATGTATTGCGATCTAAAGAAACATCATTTGGGGATATAAAGTGGGATCTTATCATACATCAATGTACATAACCTGATAAGTAAGTACTTGGCAACTACCGATCAAACACGGCCTCGAGAGAGTCTAGTACCACAACATCAAGTACTACTACGCTGTTTCTGTGTCCTGACGGCTGTTTGCTATACGCTTTTTACGTTCTTCGGAGCAGAAAGATGTTCTTTCAATATCTCTGCGCGGGACATATACTCGCTGATCTTTGCCCGAATGAGCGACTTCGACTTTTCATTTTTCTCATCTAGTACCCATGATCAGAGAAAGGTGATGATTGACATGCGACAGACTCACATTTAAAGGCTAACATAAAGTAGTCAAGGGAGTTCTGGTAACCCCTGTAGGCCTCAGCGTAATTCAGCTTGTTATCATCATCGATGGCCTTTCGAACAATTTCCACAGCTCGCTGTGCTGAAAGGTAAGCTAATGCAGCAGTAATCGGGGAAGACATACGTCTAGATTCGACACTATTGTCGGGGACGATGAGGATGCCCTTTAGATTCAAGTTTTAAAACAAATTTAAATGCAAGTTTCGATTGGAATACTCGTACGTCAAGTTAGAATCTAAAACTGTCCCTTTCGCGTCCTTCGGAGCAGAAAGATGTTCCTTCAATGCCTCTGCGCGCGTCAGGTATTCGCTGATCTTGGACTGGATGAGTAACTTTGACTTCTCGTTCTTCTCATCTAGGAGTCAAGATACGGTAAATAGAAAGAAGTTGATTCATAAGCGGTACAACTCACATTTAAGAGCTAGCATAAAATAGTCAAGGGAGTTCTGGTAACCCCTGTAGGCCTCAGCGTAATTCAGCTTGGTATCATCATCGATGGCCTTTTGAACGATTTCAATGGCCCGCTGACTAGAATGTCAGCTAATGTATGAGCATTAAAGCAAGGCGTACGTCTAGGTTCGACGCCATTGTCCGGACCGAAGTTATTGAACAAATGCGAGTTAAGATTTGAAATATGACTGACTATACAACCTACTGTGGGAGACTGAGGAATCTAATCTCATGATCATCAATCTACTTAACCTGATAGTAACAAGTGAGTTCCATCTCTAAGTAGGCACAGACAGCCATCACTCAAAAGGCTTTGTCCATACTTGTCACCGTCAGTTCCTCTCAATCCCCAATACAGCAATTGCAAGCGTCAACACCGTGTCAACGTTTCAACGTTTAAGCTGTTAACCGCGTATTTTTGTTTTGGACAACACGTGAACATGTCGAGAACGTGCTCAAATTCGCCAAATAACAAGCGTTGTCGTAGCATTTGTACCGTTCTGAGAGTGGAGACAACTGACATAGTATTGTTATTATATATTGTTAAAGGTTATTTCGGTGTTTTCTGGGCCAGCTCGGACCAGCAACCTTGTTTTAGACCCAGCTTTGATTATGAAGTGTTGATCATGATAGAACAAAGGCTCCGAAACGTGTATCTGGCCAGCACTGTTCCAGTGCATAAAAGGGCTGTCCACCGCCCACATCCGAACATTGCCCCCTCTCCACGCCCCCTGCCCTAGCGCTAGCGCTCACACAGCCCCTCCACCAAGACTCCCACAACACTACATATTACCTACGATACATATAATCTTCTCCTCATCCAAATCTGTCATAATCTACCATGCCCTCCCAAAGAAGCACCCATCGCCATCGTGTGGCTCGTCCCCTCCGTGCTGTTTCCCCTGCGGAGGTCGAAGCATGGAGTGATGCCGATAGTGAGGCTACACTCAATGAACCGCTTCCCACTGAGTTAGATGAAGCATGGTCATTTACGTTCCAGGTTGGTTTGGAGCTTGCTGCTTTGTTAGTAAATGATCGGTCTGATCAGCGTCATCTACGTAGCCAGGTGAAACGGTTTGGGTAAAAACTACCGGTGGCAACTGGCATCGTGGGCGTGTCACTGGCCAGACAACAAGAGTAGGCGCAACAAGACATGTAATTGTTTTTTTTTTGCCTTGTGTTTTGTACCCTTTTCGGCTAATGCGGCCTCCCATGATGATCTATAGAAAGAAGGCCTATACTACCCTGTTGTATTCAACGAAAAAATACGCAAATATTTTGCGCCTCTCAATGGAGAGATCAAACCCGATACAACCCATACTCGAAAATTACTTAAAGACGCTGGGTTGAATGTGGATTAAGATTGACGGCCGGATCGTCTCGGTGTCAAGTGATCTCATGGACCCCTTTCTATACCAAGGATTTGTACTAGTATTAACCCTGTTGTACTTCTAGCTACATATGTGGCTCCACACTCTTTTGAATTCCCTAGTTTTCCTTTGCTTTTGTCCTGTACAATTGAGCTCTTGTACTGCTCGTGACGAGAACTTCATTCTATTTAGCTTACTGTACCCAGCGATCTCCACGGACTCTCTCAAAAACTCTTGTGTGTAAGCGTAGATTCTGATTACGCGACACGCCGAGGTCCGAGCTGTATGACACTCTCCGAGCTCCTTCCCCGACGCTAGTACATAGCCATGATCACAACCGATCATGTCATCATTGACTATGTCATAGTCCTCCTCCATTTCGGCTTTTTTTCGTATGAAGACTCTACCAGTGAACTGGTTAAAACGCGAGCCTAGCTTCCACATTAAATATCTATTTAAGGAACAGGATGACATGACAATGTCTTTATGAGATTATAGGTTACAGTGCCACAATACCACACCAGCCCTCAACTCATCCCCACGATCCAGCGAAAGGATGAAAGCAAAACAACAAATATTTAAATTATCTCGCACGAAAGAATGTGTATACGTAAATAAAATCCAAATACATGCACGAAAAAAAGGTAAATAAGTGTACGTTACCAAACCGTTTCGCTCACACTCACTAGCTACGTTCGTAGTATTAGTAATGTAAAGAGAGGGGAGGAATGGCGGACAACACCAAAGGCAGAATGAATGAGTGCAATGCCATGTCGAAAGACATATAAAAACAGCGCATGTACTATGAATGCAAATGATGACGAAAGAAAGAAAGAGCAGAGGAAAGAAAACAAGATCACAAACTCGACCGAAACCAGGGTAAGAGTAAGCAAAGGATAATATAATACGGAGGCAGCAGAATGCGCGGGGCGGGCGGCAATGTATCGTGCGCGGGGTCACTCAGCCGCCCAAAAGTCCTCGGGATGCTAAAAACGCTCGACCAAGGCGGAAGGTACACGTGCCGGAGGAACGCAACGCCCTCAAGAGCGCAGTCCACGAGATTCACCAGAACATCAAGCATCGGGTGCGCAAGGATAAATTCATCCCACCACCCCTCGCCCGAGTCCCAGTGGGCGACGACACCGCCCACCCCGGCTCGGCCCTACGCCGGCCCACCGAGATGCGTGAGCTGCATCGTCTTCGCGCTGACGTGGATGTGCTTTGGCTCCGGCACTTCGTAGCATACCTCGATCGTCTCGATCCACTTGTCCTTGATCACCTCTTCGATCGTAGCGCGCCCCTTTGGCTCTGGCTCGAGCATCCGCCGTATGAGGGGCCTGCAGGCCCGTGGAGAGAGGTTGTTGATCGTAGGCGGGCAAGCGGAGACGGCCGGGAGGGAGCTCGCGCAGGCCTGTGCGTAGGCCGCGTAGAGCGTGTCTGTACCTGGCTGCGCGGCTCGCCAGGGCAGCTCTTGGAAGTGCAGGCAGTAGTATACGACTCCACATGCCCAAATGTCAACTAGACGCGCGTCGTAGGCTGCATGTGGAAAGGGCAGCAGCAGTAAGACAAGAGAAGAAGGTAGTGAGAGGCATATCCGTTAGCTGGATGGCGGGGTGAGTCATGGGAAGATTTACTGACGTTTGCCTAAGAACTGCTCAGGTGCGATGTACGGCTCGCTGCCGCACAGGCCTGTCGACATGTGTACCGTCGCCTCCCACGGTAGACGGTACACAGTAGATGCACCGTAGTCACCAATCTGAAAACGAGATAAGTATTAGGAACCGAAGGAATAGAGTTGCCAATAACCTTAAGGTGGCCTTGAGTATCGAAGAAGAGGTTTTCTGGCTTGATATCACGGTGGGCGACACCTTGGCTGTGAAGGTATTCAACCCCGAGGAGAATCTGCTTGAAGCAACACTCGACTTCGCTTGGGCTCATGCCCCTGCCCGATGCAGACGTCAGTCGAATTCATCTAAAGAAGTTGAGACAGGCTCACCCTTTCTTTATCGCTGCATAAAGATCACCTCCCGAACAGAATTCCATGACCTCGCACCAATGCTGATTCTCGTCCTGGATGAGATCGACCGTCTCAACAATGTTGGGATGGTGCAGCGTAGACGAAATACAGAATTCGGCTGTCAGCTTCTTGACATACTCCTTCTCCGTCTCGTTCTTACGACGTGCACGGAATTGCTAGGTTTCATCGCATCAACGGTCTATAGCCAAGGGCCAAAACGACTCACCTTGACGGCGTACATCTTCTCCTCCGTCCGATCCCACTTGTGAGCCAGCCTCACGACACTCGTCGCGCCCTTTCCAATCGCCACCTTCTGACAGACGCCATACTTCTGCGACAAGCTGACTGCGCTATCCCCTGCTGTGCTTCTTGCCTTCTTTCCAGCCTCGCTACCCGCATCGGAGTCCGAGCGGCGCGAAGACCCCACAGAGCGCTGGGATGGGCGTCGGTTGATCTTTGGTGCAGATGCAAGCAAGTCCTTGAGGTTGAACTTGTGCGACGACGAGTCCTGCGAATGCACGGATGCTGGCTTGCTGCCAGCCTGAACCTTTGCGGGGGTAACGGTATTTGATGAGCTGTGGGTCGCCTGCTTCTGTGGTGGCATCACCTCCTTTGGTGGTGCTACTTTGCCAGAGACGCCAGCGGACATGCTAGGTGCACGGCTGGGGGGCTGGCTTGGCGGACGGCTAGAGGGGCGCGTGGGAGGCGAGCTGTGGCCAGCCCAGTCGCTGTCGGAGGCCGTGGGTGAAGAGACGGTAGAGGGATTAGATACGTCTGTTAGTGCGAGTTTCTGTAGAGAACGGCGTGTAAAGCCAGGCTGCTTGTCATAAGTGCCTGTTTCTGGGGGTGGCAAGGGTACATGTGCGGATGTTTGTTTCTCAGGGTAATCTGTTGTTGATTGTGGATTTGGATGATGGGAGATGTTGAGTGCTGCTTTAAGATGGTTCGATAGATTTGTGATTTTATTCTTTCCATGGGGTGGTTTGTCGGCTCCATCGGGGCCCTCGCTTTCGGTAAGCGTCGTCTCTTCTGAAGAATTTGCCATGGTGGATGATGATAAGATTGGGAGTGTTTGTGTGGATTAGAGACCAAGGCAAGCAGAGAAGAACGAGCTTATAGGGAAGACATGACTTTGTGAGGAGGAGAGGGTGGTTGGATGAGGAGATGATGGTGGTGCTGAGAGTGTGCGATGGGAGTAGACAGGAAAAATTGGAAAGCCTTTTCTGAGTTCCAGATCTAATTGGTCAGCGTCTCTTACACGTGCAGTCTATTCAGTACTTCCGATCCCGATTTATCCAATCTACGTCTACATCCCCTTCAGTCCCTTGTCTACCCAAAAGCATCTCTGACAATCTCCGACTCGCCAAGTATTTTTATACTCTACTCTATATCCTATACCACTGTAAGAATACTATAACCTAGCTATATCAACTTGAATCATCTGTTGCTCATGTCATCGTGACCTATATTCCACCACAACACACCCGTCAAGCGGGTCCCGGGTGTCGTTCTCTCGAATAGCGATAATGACGCGCCTAGCTCCCCTGCGTGCGAATCAGTCTTTTTGATGCACCCTCTCTGCCGCCCCGCACCTGTACATATACGCGCACAAAGGATCCCTGACTTGACAATGACAGCTTATTTACATCCTAGAAAACTTCTCTTTGTCCTGTCGTTGGGGATCACGCCTCGAGGACCCAGAACTGTGTTACCCCGTCGTCCGAACCTGACCACACGCGTCTTTGGAATCAATCAATTGCCTGGACCATGTACGGCGCCTAACCTCATCCATCGGTTACACGCCAAGAAACCTCGATCTGTCTGCTTCTCGGCTGTTCCTTCCAAGCCGGGAGACTATAATTATCACGACATAAAGACTTCGGGAGGAATCATGTCGTGAGAGGTTTTCCGGGTAACCCACAACGGTTCATGTTGAGATTGACGTAATCTCCAAAGACTTTCGCGATAATCCCTCCTGTGGGGGGCCGTTGTCCCAATATGCCTTATCAGGCATATCATATAACATGTATGTCGTCGCTACTACCGACATAGGATACATTTCCACAAACAGGCAAGAGAGTGATTAAAGAGACATACTGACTGCATCTACCTCATCGGGCTCATCTCCGTCATCAAAGCGGACGCAGACGTCATGAATCCGTCGCATCATCATTCAGGATCTCGGAACACGTTCTACGTATCGCAACCCAGGAGGTGGCGATAGAGATGGCGGCTGCAAGTGTAGACTTGCATTTGGGGCAAACGGTTCATCGGCCCGGCATTGCGAAAGTAGCCAGGACTTTTGGACCATTCCAGTGTAGGATATGGCCGATCGTGCTTGTACACCGCATATGCGTTTCAAATACATTGGGAGGGTATTTCCAGATGAGTCAATGATATATATCCTTTATGATTATCATCGCACAGTACCGCAACCGAAGAAAGAAAGAATCGCGCCGAACCCTTGAGGTTATCGCTACAATCTTAATCATATCTGAGGACTCGGAGTCGACGCGATGCGTCATGGTCGGCAAGTGTCAGGAGGCTGCGACTCTGATACTTACCAGTGTGCGTGTCCCCACGATCACAAACATGATGCCATATTGCAATGGGTAAAGGCCCCCACAGACAAAAACGAAGATGAGGTCAGCCTGGGGATCTCCAAAAGCGGCATCGTACCCTGGTGTGTAAGTGCCAGTGTGGCGCCGGTGCGTTTCGCGTTCGTTGCGCAGACTTGAATGTGAATACTGCGACTGCGCATGCGCATGCGCATGCCAGTGCGGCGAAGGGTTTCGAGTTGGGAGATGCAAACTTTAGTCATGAAGTCACCACTGTCAAGATCCCAGCGGCCCCGGCACTGGAAGCGTGTCGTTGAATGTGTAAGGCCACAATAGATGGGAGTTCTTTTGGCGGCCGTACTCGTGCCCGTGACCTGTGGTCGTTTGTTTGAGGATGTGAGTCAAATCGAATACATACATATGCGAATTCGAAGGAGAGGCTTTTTCGCTGGTTCCTTTCGGAAGCAAAAAAGGTCGACGTCCCTGCATCATTACACAGAATCTGCATATGGGTCGTGAGGCGTGAGGTTTGACTTCGGGATGCCGTACTTTTGTTGGCAGTCAGTGTGAAGTATGTCATTGAAACACCCTGGCCAGGGGTACAGATACCGGGTTTAAGGCTCAGGCCGGGGGATTTAGGAGCTACTTGACGTGTGAAAAGTCTGTCTGGCGTCAGGAAAAGGAATATAGTATAGTTTTTAACACTCAGAATCTGGAGAGGTGATTATTTTCTCGCGACCACCCTTTCCCCGGACCTGACCATGCAAGCCCTCGACCTCGACCTCCGCCTTAAAATTGAAATTGAAATCACTAGATCCGAAGCCTGATTGAGGTTCGTCGTCGTCTTGGTCAGATTCAGAGGTTTGGCGCACTAGGAGTTCCAAGTTTTAGTCATGATACTCCGAGCGTTCGTTGACTGCCCTCGGTAGCCTCTACGAGATTTTGAAGAGGGCTCGACGGTAGTAATCCAGGTCAAGACAAAAGTTGAGAGTAGAAGCTATCAAGGTGGGTTGCGATGATCATTTTGAATGCGAATGAGAGGCTCAGAATCAGAACAAGCATGGCGTAGTAAATATCCGAGAGGTTTCTTAGTCGCGACAACCACTGGCCCACCGTGGTGTAGTGTAGTTAACGCTTTAGATTAAAGATACTAGAAATTATCCTAGCCGGAACTGGAGTCGGAAAAAGATTCATTAGTAAGCAATGTCAAGCGCTTGTGCCTCGATTCTAGTCCTCGGGAGGTAGTAGTAACTTGTCGTGTAGGTTGCCTGAGGGCACACAAGTATTCTGTCGTTGTCATGGCATCTTAGTAGTCACATCTTGATGAGCGATCGTCAGCTCAGGTTTGCGACAGCAACATGTCAGCTCAGAGGCGAATGCAGAAATGGGCCGACCAAAAGAGCTTAGGGCTGTGACGTCGACATCGACAACGATGATGACATGCGCAGGCTTTCTGGCGCTTACTTAAACTGCTTCTTTAGGGCAAGGAAAGCTTCTAGCATGTCATCCCACGCTGTCGATTGAAAATCAAAATCCTTTCAAGCTGGAAAACCTTCGCGATAGAGGTATAAACGTTTTTTAATACTCACAAAAACGCCAAATCCTGGACCGTCCGACGCTTACAATCATGGGTCTTCTCCGATCGATATCAAGGTTGGGTTGAAACATCGCCAAGGTCCCAAGACTGTAGAAATGCTTTGCATTAAATGACTGCCAGGTAGGCTTTCACTTGTCTAGCATACGTGTTGCCAAGTCGCTGATACTTCTGCGTGCGTTGCTTTGACTTTGGAACTACCTTGGCTCGATCCTTAGCAGGTTGCGGGCCATCGCCGAAGCTAGTACTCCAGTTTCTTCTTCACCCGAATACTATACTATTGAATCCATAATCTGTTATCCATCTATTCATTAATTCAATCTTGACCTTGGGAGGCAGGAGGCTTTTCGCATACCAAATGTTAGAGGCCAAGCCGAATGAATCCCGCTAAATGCATCTCTCGGTCATTACTCAGACCGACTGTGCTTATAAGATGCTGGCGCCGTTCTAGCACGTCCATAGAAGGGCTTCTCTTCTTGGCTCCGAGTACCAGCTTTCTTGGAATCATTTAGTTACGGGCTTGATAACACTGGCGTCATTCCCTTTGATATGGAACCTTCCGCTATTGTATCTGTTCTTCGGAAGGAGATAAATCATGCACATCTAGTGGAAGGACACGTTTGAAGAGATTAAAATCACATCACTTGAATATTGTAGACAGGTCTTTTGTTTGGTTCGAGGACATGGTTTGATGTATTCAAGTGAATCTGAGCAGATGACAGTAATTTAGAAAAGGGAGTCATCGTACAACTTAGTCCTCTTCTGTAATCGCATTCAGTTCTTTGGGTCCGGAATAAGGGGACGAAGAAGCATAGGCACCGCATAATGTGCGACGGCTTTCTTCAACTAAGAGTGATCCTTACCGACTCCCTGTGGGCACCGTCCCGTGTTTAGTCTCACCCACAGTGAAGAAAAAATAGAGACGTACAACAAAGTTACTTGGAAAACCGAAGTAGAAGTCAATGATGGATTTAAGGTAGCTTATGTGCTCATCAGTAAGCCGATATCTAAAGCCTCGATGTTCGCCGTAAGGTGTTCGACCTTACGTCCTCCAACGACGGGAAATACATACGGCGTCTTATGGAGGAGATAGGCAATGGAAACTGAGAGCCAAAATTAGTGATGCCATAATAAAGAAACGGGTGGTAAATTTACCTGTAATGTGCTTCGCGCCAATTTCATTAGCTACCTTCTCCAACATCTTCCGTTATCTTTCGCTACGCTCCCAGTCCGGGGTAAAGGACCTGCGACCCTCCTCTCCCGGTGCACGCCCCGCCTCTTCTTCAGCGTCAATGTGGAACTTGCCCTGAGCGAGCACATTCCAAGCGCATAGAGCCATTCCTGGTTAGAAACCTCTTTGAGTTCATTTGATGACAAAGATTAAAAGACGGGCTAACCTTCCGAGCGTGCGATGGGTATGATTTCTCGCTCAAAATCCCGAAGTATGACGCTCCACATGCCTTGGTAGACGGAGAAAGGCGTAAGGGCATGGTCGCGCGCATACTGAATAGCCTTGGTCACAACCCATTCAGGGGTATCGGATATTCCTAGGCTCAGCCAGGAACGCGCCACAGGCCAGAACTTACAAGGTAAGGAACTTTTCCTGCCATGACAAGCGCATGAAGGCCGCGCATGATTTATTCGATGCCGGTCTCCCAATCCCACAAATGGACATAGAAAAGGTCGATATAATTGGTACGAAGTTTCTTGAGAGTCATTTACAGAAAGGTGCATCGACTTGATGTAGTTTGTCCTAAAGGGTATGCGATAATATCTTACATTCTTGTAACATTCACGCACCGAGGGACAGCGAAGAACTCTGGCTAGCAGTGTGCGCGACTGGAACTACCATAAGATCCCCAATGGATTTTACCCATCAAGGTCACCAAGACGGGATGGAATTGTACTAAGGACTCCGCCCCAGTAAGATGAGTGTGTGCTGTAGTCATTGACAATGACCTCAGAGAGAGAAGTGTCTTGTACATGTTTGAAATGTCGTGATGAAGCTCTGCTCAGGCCTCGCAGGCAGGACAGCTTGGCATAGTGTTGTGGCTAAAGCGGCACCTGGAGTTGTTTTCGGTCTCAAAATGATCTCATTATGTAACAGCAAATCCTATAAACTTTCACTTCACTTTCAACTTGTCCAGGTAGTGAAAACTTCACTTCACGTCATCGCACGAGACGTAGTGCGCACATACATACATTTGCAATGGAATTCAGGAACCACTTTCCCGGATGTTGTTTTCGCGAACTGGATCTGCGATGGGTGCAAAAGCTTGGATGGATAGAGGAGGGGATCATGGGCGGCCTCATCGCGCCAGTATACGACTGCTGTTCCTGCGCGGATAACCAAGGACACTAAATCATATGGGTGCGACCATCATACGCTATTCCTCGCCTACTCCGTGTCAGGCACGAATGTTTTACTCCGCGAATTTAGTGAGGAATTATGCTCATGATACTCTTAAATGGCCAAGTTGCTTTGTTCTATCCGAGCCTTCAAACTAGGAATGGCTCCAAATGCACGAAATGTTCTCGATCAGGGCAAGAGGCTCCACTACAACTTTCACGTGTCAACCACCCCAGATTTACGACAACTACCTATAGGCTGCAACCTTGTACAACAGATTCAAGGCTGTTCCTTGTGAGAATGATGGGAGGATAGGGAGTCTGGGGTTGGTAGAGAGAATTCGGATGCGCTGGATATCGTTGAGAATAGAAAAGTAAAGTGTAAGTATGCTTACGTAGAATGACTAGCCATCGTGTTGTACCTGGGTCTTGCCGTACTGTCAGTTGCTTACGTTTGGATAATGAAGGCCGAGGTCATGGTCGACCTCTTCAAGCAGAGACTCGGACGTCTTCAAAAGTGCAATTCACAATTCTATTCGTGCGACTCATCGCGAAGTGCTGGGACATCGATGCTCTCGTGACATGTCCCACTGAACCTCTGGGATTTAATTCGAGCAATTAACTTCGGCCTCTGCAATAATTGCCTCGTTCCCAAAGGCAGTGGTAGCTACAGTTGGATCTGTGAACTCGATGACACTCTTGATTAGGTTGTCGTCCGTGAACGTGAATGTGTATATGTATTCATCGACCCATGGGAATCCATGTGTCGTATGTCCGTTGGAAGTGGTCTGAATGTTTGTTAGTAACAACCTCATCGAAATATACCCAAGAGACGGATACGCACGTAGAATTGAACCACGTCCTGAGTTTCCACTATGTCTGCAGTGGCAGGCAGCGATATCTAAATCACAGTGGTAAGTAAAAGATTACGTCTCGATGGCGCAATTCCTTACGTTGAAGGTCTGTATAGGTGCGGTGCTTAGACGAGTCAGGAATGCTGTCTTGTTTACTGGGGCCTGCCCCAAAGAGGCAGGCCGAGTTATGCTGATAAAGTCGTCAGGGATCATAGACCCAAGCTGTGTCAGGTTCATCTGATTTGTAGCTGTGATCCAGGACAGAGCAAGCTGGAGATGCTCGGAGACAGCAACCATATTCAAAGTGCAAAGTGGTTGTTGGTTTTCTGAGGAGCTAGAGCTAGGTTTATATACACAGTCAAATCAAGTGGATATCTTCCTGAAACTCACGCCAAGGTTTCCTAAATTTTGAGAAACGTCTAATACCTGGGGTTTATTTATCCGATGTCATCAACTCAATGTTTCTACTGGCCTGTGTGTGAGAGTTATATCTACCAAGAGTAGATGGGCTCCATGATCTGCAGGGAGATTATGTGGATGCTGGTCATCCAGCTGAGCACCAATGAATTTAAAATCAAGAGACGCACTGTTTCGTTTAGGATCTCTAGCTCGTATTAACAGCGTGTCCGTATACTATGTCGCACAAAGATCGTTTATGTTAGAGTATTGAAGGAAGCCAATGTCCTCTCTCTGGTCATTGACAAACTTCCGCGTCTGAGTCGGCATCTCTGTAAAAACAAATATCCTGAGTTTTTGAAAACTACAGAGTTTTGTTATCGAGTAATTCTTCGATAAAAGTCATGCGAACACACCTGAATTTTGTGCATCTTGGGTGTTGGGTCGTCCAAAGATAATTTGTATTTGATGTCAAGTTATTGGGCATAGTCTTCTTCATCTGAGCTATACGCAGACGATGACTCCACGCTAGATAAGTCTGACATATCAGATGCTTGGAAGTCGTTAACGTCGTCTGAGGTGCTAGCCGCGGAGTCAGAATCGGTTAGCATGGCTGACTTAGCATTTGAATCCCTGATGCCAGAGGATGCAAGGCGGTGACTTGATCGACGCCCATTCTTTATTGCTAATACATAAAAATCTCCAATAATGAGAGAATCGAGGACACGAAAAATGACTGACATCAAATTCGGGCCCTTGCGGAGACATGATCTCCTCCCATGTGAGCGTTTGTTTCTCGAGCTCAGGAAGCTCAGCAGGCATGTCACTCCAGAGAAGTGGATGGGTAAGCCCAATATCCTTGCGGACGGGGTAGAGCACTTGAGTGACAGATGAAAGATTAGATTTAGGCATGACAGCTAAAGTGGATTAATGGGCGAAGAGGATAGACGAGGCGAACAAGCTTGAGAGAGGAAAGTAGACTACAGATGAAGAGGCTGGGATGACGCCATTTATACGACGAACAGATATACAGGTTATTGTTTTGAGTACAATCATTCTTTGTGTTCAAAGTAGTTGCTAGACAACAACTGCTAGGAAGCCTAGTAGTTGCCACGAGGCCAAGACCAAGAGCCCTAAACAATAATGTCGAGAACTAGCATTTGAAAGATGACCCGAGAATATCATTTAGAAGCGTGTTCTCGGCGCTCGTTCAAGTTGCATTGAATACGTCGTGGTACGTATTACCTGGGTTTAACCGGCTGTGCCAGAGTCGACCACATACAGACGCTCTCTTTACCCTCCATTTCTTGCTTATACCACAACATAATGCCCTTAAATGGCCAGGGCAACGATGATCGATATGACCAAGATATACGAAAATCTCATTGAGACACTGGACGGTGGACCGAAAACAACCACCTTATTATTCAAATATTGAGATCTGAGACTCCAAACAGCTCCCTTGCGTTAGGTGTCCAGATTGTTTCTTTATTGAGACGGTCATTCCACTTTTATTCTTACGTCGAGGCTTGAATCGTGCACCCCCTTCGCTGTGATAGTGATAGAGAGGTTGAGGATGAGTGAAGCATGACTGTAGAACGCTCGATATGTAACATCGCCTTGTGATAACAACACGATGCCTTCCAAGCTTACCAGGATATTACGCACTACCAGCAGGTCATCATCGAGATAAACAAAAATATACAAAACTAATCAATACTACAAGGTACACTGAAGTACTGAACGCAGTGGAGGCCTTGTTTGTGGAACCGTTTGTTTCTCTAACGCTCTATTGAAATACATTGGTGGCAGACGCGTCAGAGGAGAGCTCCTGGGTTATCTATCATGTACTTACGGTTTGGGCAAAGCCTAAAGTCCGATTTCCGATGTCCCAGGTAGAATAATAGTATTTCAAAAGGGTTCCACCAATGACCGGGTCGAAATCGAAGTCGAAAGCATTGATCATGGTTTGGCAGAGCGATTGATTGGAGGCGAAAGGGCCAACACTCAATGCTTCTGTCGGAATGGTCAAATTAAACGGTTCCCCAGTTGTGGATGGGAAAGTAAAGTCTATGACGGCCGATAAGGTAGATAATTCGCTGCAAGGAAGGCCGTACGTTCCGGGAACAGTAGGGTTAGGGTTAATATCAGGAGATATCAGAGTATATATAGCCTGATAGAAAGAGTTATTTGAGATCTGTAACGTGTTTTGTCGCAATGAAAGCTGATTACAAGTACCTCGGTCAGGTTGCGTGGAAACACAAGGTTGCTTGTTCCCGAATCAAAAATGAACTTCAGTGGCCCAACTCGCTCGGTTGTTCTCCCGTTTACAGAGACTTGGCTAGACAGAAGAGTCCAGAATCCAGTGTTAGGCTGTATTGAGCTGAATATCATGTTACCTTGGAACTTCGAAGAATCGATGCCACCAAGAGTAAGTTCGGCATTTCCTACAGATTGTGGTGTCAAGTAGAAACTGAAAAGCGCTAGGAAATAACATCAGGACGACCTCCTGGAATTACGAATTTATGTTACCTGGTAATCCCTGGGTGACAAAACTTCCAAAGAACGAATTCGGATTGGTTGATAGTCCCATTATTCCATCAAAAGGGTCTGGAGCGAAAGTTCTGCAAAAACCTTGCAGGATTGCGCTGGGCGAAAAACCATATTACTCACGGAGATTGGCTATTAACAAAATGTCAATACTTAAGATCGAACATGAAACACTGTAGGCGGCGTACTAATTGATGAGGTAGAAGGAGACATTTGCAGCCGTCAAACCACCAACAGCCACTGTGTCGGAAACCTCGATCATTGTCATAACCCAATTAGGATCGTTCTTTTAAGATATTGTTTCGAGAGAAATTTGGTGTAGAAACAACAAGAACGTACACTGTCAATCGGCGTAACCCCTGTCCCCGTGGAAAATTGGATGGATTGAGTGTACATGCTCCAAGATTGAGGTGAGAAGAAGCCATCCATGTTTCCTGAGGTCGGGCTAATCACTGAGGAGGGAGAGCCTGGGCTAAACGTCATCGGTGGGGCCACAAGACCGTCAAGGTTCAATGCGGGCGGGGGCCGGGTTTCCTTGGGTTTGAGGCTTTTCAAACTGTGTCTTCACTATACCTGAACGTCGAGCTTTTGTCCCAATCGAAAATGTGCTGATTAGAGCAAGTCTGTGTACAATTCTTGCCTGACCACGCGAGTAAGCGGTGGTTAGCTTGGAGGTTGACTGGGAGTTTAGAGGGGAACAGCAGCCTGACCTGGGATCTCAAGTGTGTCAGAGCCTGTGTCGAAAACGACCGTGAAGGGTTGAGGTGGTGTTCCAACTGGTAGATGAAGATACAAGGCAATAATCAGGTACTATCCTGCTGTGCATGTCGATATTAATTCTACCTTCTATATCTCCATACCACCTAGCTCCGAGTGAGTTTACTGACACATCAGCAGGCATAGACTGCGCTCAACTGGAGATCTGTTTCCGCGAAATAGTCAAGGAGCGAAATAGTACTAGGTCCCAGCGCTCGTTTGCGCATCCTCCCTCCTTTACCTACAGAATGGGACGCCAGCGGGACTTTGATGGGAGATGGGATTTGAGCCAACGATGAACAGCATGTTGTCAACAGCACTGAGATGATAAAAAGAGGCATTCGAAAACTAAAGCCAGTAGGACAGAGGGCAGTGAATGTCAGCGACTCGAGGGTCAACATCGTAACGGATTGTGGGTGAACGCTATTCACCCAGCTAGTTTCTTCGCAACACGTGATGTCGGAAAATGCTGACGCGCGCGACTTCAACGATTTACGTTCGTGTTGGGCGTTGGGCGTTGGGCGTCGTTGCGCAACTCTTGCACTTGAGAACCTCAAGTTCTTCCCTGCCTCCGAATGTGTACCCGGAAAACTCAAAAGATACTTCGGGCTTCGAGCATCCCCATCATACACTGCCGTCCACACTCGGGGTCGAAGGGCAGGCGCGCAATTGAAGGACTAGACGCCGTGCAGTTGGAAAGAGTCAGACAAGAAAGAGGAGAGCGAGCGATGACAAGCTTGAAGTCAATGAGAAGGAACCTAAGTTTTTTCAAGAAGAGCTCGAGTAGATGATTGATTTTGGGTACGAGGCGGCCTGTATGTGCAGGAAGGTTTGAGACAGCGCGGTGCAACACCATACTATGATCCATTTACTTATGAAACCTAGTCTATCTCGCAGACTGTCAGCAAAAGTATGCTGGCCATTATCATATGGTAAAGTTAAGTATTGTCAGTCAAGTAACTGCGCTGCGGGGAATGTTGAGAGGTTTATAAGTCATAGAAAAAACAAGTAATATTATCTCGTCGCATTTGTGCTCACGATTTATCAATGAACTACCGGTACTTACTGGTACTGCACGAACGTACTTTCAACATTTGCGAAGAAATCGTTGAAGTCGCGTGTCGGCATTTCCCGAAATCACGTGATGAGAAGCAATTCTAAGTTCACTGGATTGTGGGAGAGATCAAAGTCGCGCATAACCCTGAACGCGTCTATCGATCTAGGTAACGTCAAACCTATATTCAGCTAAATAACTATTCTACATATGGTGCCCAAGGCAGAAAAACAGCTAGATATAATGCATGGGCAAAAGGTATTGTCATAGGGCAGAGCAGGCCTCTATCGTCCATTACTTTCATTCCGGCGATTTCTGGATAAGAATGATCACTACTTGCTCCTCCGTCCTGTGCAGGACTTAGCGGAGACCAACTTGAATACGGATACGTGGGGCTGTACGCTGAGGATGGACAAGAGTTGACACACACCATGTAAATTAAGCTGCGACATACGTACGAGGATGTGCAACACTTTAATGACAATTTGTAACACTTGAGACACTGAAAGAGAGTGTGGCACTTCCATTTGTGCAACATGACAAATCACGTATGTAATTTTTCAATCGTTCCAGGGAATATATCTAGCCATCTCCAATAACATGGGACAGAGCACTATGACCTAGCATTAGATTCAGTGAGTGTGTGTAGTTAGTTATCACCGTTCATGTGTCTGAGGTTTTACTGCTCAGATCTTCCTGAACCTTTCGTTAAAGCAAATCCATCTATTTTTCTAAATTTGGAATAGATTGATGTAGTAGACAAGGTAAAAGTTCTGGAAAGTAGTAAATCAGGTGCTCTCAATCTTTGTCAAAATACAAGTAATTTTGATTAGTTGATGTGTTGTGCAGTTAAAACTACTCAGCCCTCAACCACCAACTATATCACGCGAATAATTCAGTCAAAACTGAGCCACTGCTACACCCATCAAGACTGAGCCACTCGACTTAAAAGCGCCTGACACACGTCTTGCTAATGAGAACCCCAGCAATTTATTGCGAACACGTCAAATTCAAGAGAATGGTAACGACGTCATTGATCCTCTCGTCAAATTCTGAGGTCATTCAGTTGTCGATGATGGACAATGTGACCCATTTGGCGATGATTCACTGTCATTGTTTTAACTACGCTTTACAAAGCAAAGTTACAGACCCGCCGGAGGACTTGCATTGCTGACAATAAAAAGCGGCATTTTGACCTGTCGCACATCACATCACAGCCTTCGACACATCTACTATAACTTTCGACACATCAACAACCATATTCGACACATCGGCATCCTTAACCTGTGTGCAAATTGCGACACAGTGCCGTATCAGAATGTTAATGTGCCAAAAATAAAATGTGTGTATCACAAGTGAGATTTGTAGTGTGGTCGATCCCGCTGTATGCTGAAGATGCAGAGGCGGAAAAGAGAATGATCAGCACCTACGAGTAAAATCAACTTGTCATGGCCTTGCAATAAGCCGGCTGGTAGTGGTCAGCGAAAAGAAACAGACAATGGAATGAAAAATATTTGCATGGTGAATCTGTCAGACTTATAAGTATCACACTCCCATCAGAAATGAACAAAGACTTACATATGGGCTGAAGGAAGGGCTTGTCAATAACCATGCATGCGTGATTGTTGAGAAGTGATATCCTTGTCATCCAGCGTTAGAAGAATTCCTTCTTGCACATTTCCATATCGCCAACATCTACTCTCAAGGTTTTTGTCAAAAGCGCTCAAGTTTCCTTGCACTCACAAGGCAAGATGCGAATGTGGCGCATTGCTCATAAAAGAACTACTCATGACGACGTTGCCGCCGGCGACATTCTCTACGCAACTAGCCACGTGGGACCCCTTTGTGGGGTGAAATAGAGATGGAGTACGACGGTCGTCGAACTTGGACAGTAACCGACGTCGACCGCTGAAAGTTCGGAGGATGTCGTACGTCCGGAGTGAGTATGTACTGCTGCAGAAGAACCCCTCTCGTGAAGGAGATCGCCAGCGGCCAGCAAGGTGAGAGGAGGATGTGGCCATGGCAACAGCGTGTGAGTGTGAATGTGAATTCCGAGCTTTGATCGCGTCCAGCGATGGATTTTTTTTTCATCGTGACTTGTATCTTGCTACTACCTAGCACATTGCGTGCATTCCGCTCTTTACCGACGTTCATTGCTGGTATCTTTCTATAATTTTTCTCCTAGAAATCAAAGAGAGGATAGATTCAGGGTGGCCGGACCCGACGCCGAACACGTGTGGAATTGAAATTGGACCGGAGTGTGGAGATAATACAGCCGAATGTGCGCCGTGGGTGCCCTCATGTTGCCCTGTACATGTATTCTGACTATCCTCACGACCTGCCACGTTTAGAATTTTATACATAGTAAGTGGGACATTGCATGAACCTCCTCGGTTAAACAGGCTAAGTGGTGCCAATAGACGACTCCACGCCCTCTGCGCAATTAGTACGCGCATTATGACCAGCTCCAGCTCCCATGCCAACAATCCACGCAGCGCTCATCCAATGTCTCCTCATAATATTCCTGTACCTCTATCTCCGATTCCCTCGTCAACACCCACTACTTTTGATATGAAGCGCCTTCTCGCTAAACCTGCCCCGCCATATTCCCGCTCCTATACATATGCCGGCAGTGGCAGCGAGTCTGAAGGCTTCTCAGATAGCCCAAGAAGAATAACTGTTCCCGATGGGGGCTTTGTGAGCCCACCAAAAGAATGCCCATCTAATGCAGGACGATCTCGCAGCGTACAATCTCTATCAAGCCAAAAGGATTTGTTGACATCTGCCCCACCAAAAGAGAAGCGTCAACGCAATGTTTTACGCCGTCGTCCCTCTCAAACACAAAAATCTGCCCCTGCGCATCCTCTCCCAACCACGAGCAACACCAATGCTACGTTCTTCCCTTCGTCTCCGCTGCCCGTGCTCTCACCACGCTCACCTTTGTCGCCATCCCTGCTCCCGTCGTTATCTCCTGCATCATCAAGCACATCTCTTCCTCGTGGTTCCAG
This sequence comes from Tephrocybe sp. 9980TJB, assembly GCA_018220975.1. NCBI lineage: Eukaryota > Fungi > Basidiomycota > Agaricomycetes > Agaricales > Lyophyllaceae > Tephrocybe > Tephrocybe sp. 9980TJB. Next base: position 86,945 of record JABAJU010000067.1, read on the forward strand.
TCCACGCCCAACTACTGCGCCTGGTCAGAGTCCAGCTACTCCTACCTTTGCAAGATCTGTTTCAAGTCTGGATAAACCCCTCCCCGTGCTACCAGCCTCGAGAGAGGAGAATCACGCACGCCCGTCGGGATACGGTGCCGCTCAGCCTAGAAGGGAACGTTCGAAAGAATGGAGGCCTAGAATGGAAGAGGGAGATAATTGGTGTGTTGTAAATGTAACAGATGAGAAGGGGGATTGTATCGATGTGAGAGCGAGATTGAGGCAGCTGAAAGGTATGTTGGGTTTTTTTTCTTTCCATCCTCCTCTTCTGCACTTCACTTTTCAACCGCTTTGGGCTTTTTTGTTTTCCCCTATTTTTCTTAGGAAAGATTATATGAGTCCCTCGGTGATGCGAGAGCCTTTCCTTACTCCATTCCATTGCTACCATGCCAGAAGCCTACCCAATATGGTCAATTTGGCCACGGTTCTCTTGCATGCTTTCTATTTTCGAACCCTTCTTTTCACGACGACTCTATCTCCAAGCTTCTACTAACTGATTTTTTAAACAGGCCACCCCTTTCCCTCATCCTCATCCTCACACTCTCCCTCACCCTCAAGGTCCCACTCTCCTTCAGCAGATCTTCATTACCCCTCAATTTCCTCTCGTAGCCGATCCGCGTCCCGTAATCCAACTACCAGTACATCCGCAGACCCAAGCCTACCCTCTGCAAACCTCACTCCCGCCGCTGCTGTTGTTGCCGCGTACAAGCGCCAGAATCATCTCCAGGATCGGCGAACGGCCAGCGGATTCAGAAGCAGCAGTGTTGATACCAGCGCAAGCATGAGTGGATTAAGCCGGCTTAGCTTTAGCGCTGAGCAGGGCTTTGCTGCGATTGAACGCCTAGCATCTGAATCTCAGGATGGTCATTCACAACCTCAAGGCACCACTCTGCATGAAAAAGGCAAAAGTAAAGAGAGGGAAAATGATGCTGCGAAACGGAATGCGCGTAGGCTACCGCATACTTCGGCTGGGCATACGAAGGCTACTTCGCAAGATCAGGACGAGGAGGACGATGAGGGTAAGCATCAACCGTATTATACGGTTTTTGGTTCCTCATTGGGGCGTGTTATCGCAGTTGGAGGGCCAGAGGACCAGCGACTTTCTTGGGAGTTCATGGGCCCTGCGCCACTTTCGCGGAAGGAGAGCACGGGTGGTCTCAAAGGGCTCACTAGGAAAGTGTCCGGGCGTTTCAAACGGGGCGGGGCGCAGAGCGAGGGGGAGGAGAAAGATAGGGGGAGACCGAGTCTTCAGCAAGATTCAAGGCCAGGCACTTCTAGGAGTGGGGAAAGGGTCATGGTGACTGGTCGGTCGTTGAGGCTTTCGATTGATAAGTTCCCGGATGAAACTGTGGCGCAGCGTGTTGAAAAAGAGCGGGACGCGCCGAAGAAGAGTCCAGGGAGTGCAACGGCGTCGACCCCCAGTCCGAACAGCTCGAGTGGTGGTAGTCGGATATGGAAGTTGATGAAGAGAATTTCATCAGGGGGATTGAGGGATAGGTATAATGCGAATGACGAGCCGCCACCGCCAGTCCCTTCGCTGCCAAAGGAGTATGCATTGCCAACGCGACCGCCTATACAGATGTTCGAGGAGAAGGATGGCCGGGAAGTGGCAGGTTCACCTATAGTGGCAGGGTTTGGGCAGGCGGTGCGTAAGAAGGCGTCACTAGTCCTTGGGGTGAACGCCGGAGGATCGCCTACCAAAAAGAAAACCTCGTTTCCGCGTTCGCCTCTTGCCAGCCCGACACCCGCACCACAGGTACGTGCGCCTCCGGCTGCACCGAGACCGAGTACCACCACTCGTTCGTCCTCACCGATTTCGAGTGACGTCGCTTCTGCAAGGTTCTTTGCTAGCCCGGGATACAAACAATCGGCGCACTCGAGCACCTCATCCCTCTTCGACGACCCGTCGCCTCCGCCGCTGCCTATGACTAAGCACATCGTTCCCCCGAAGGAGCTCGGCAAAATGGATGAAAGCCATGGTGCGAGTTCCGAGGATGTTGACTCATCTACGCCGACGGGCGGGAAAACGTCGCCTACTCTGATGGCCTCGCGTGGGCAGCTGACACGACTCAAAGTCATGGTTCCGGCAGTATCAATCTTGCCTTCCCCGGAGAAGACGTCCAGTAAGAGTGACGACTATATAAGAGCGTTTACGCCTGCGACTGAGATAGCGTCGTTGCCATTGCCGCCTCGTCGTCCGGGACAGCCGTTGGGTCGGATGAGGCGGGATACGAATACGCCGACGTTCGCTGATGCGGGGTTTGCGGAGAGGCAGCAGGAGCATAAGGAAAAGATGAAAGACACTGTGCTGAAAGAGGTTGAGGGTGATGGCGATGGGCTAAGCGACGTGATGTTGGAGTGGGAACGGCTGTGGGGTGGTGTAGGGAACCTTGAGAATCGTGATAACAAGGACGACGTTGACAGTCGTTCTGGCTCACCTATCATACCTACCTTCTCGACAGCGGATCCGATAAACGCGTTTGCACCCAAACGTGCGTCCTCAAAAGTTTCGCCTTCTCACCATCATCCATCGTCTTTGGATGAGATGGGGAACAGTCCTGCGGAATCCCTTCCACCTCCACCACGCCCGCCAAGGGCTCCTCACCGCCCTGCTAGTATCTCCACCTCAACGAGCGCTGTCAAGGCCCCGCCCATGTCCCCGCGCACTGCAAGTCTATCAATGATTCCCGCCAGCCCGAAACGCCGCTCAACGGGCGGGCACAGCGTCGCGTCTACCCTCACCATTACGAATGGGAGCGCAAATTCACACCGGCGGCGGAGATCGAGCTCTTTCTTGTCGAACGTCACAAGTCTTGGGTCCCCGTCTTCTCCACCTTCCATGCCAATGTCGTCATCATTAACTCCCCCACACCGGACTATGACATTCCGCGAGCTGGGGAAGAGTGGTGTTGCGCTGACGGAGCAGGAGAAGGCAGCCAGGTGGGACGATTTATTGGAGAGGAGTGCGAAGGCTGGAGGGACGTTGCATTTGGACTATGGGAATGGCTTGAGGAGCGATAGGATGAGGTTTTCGGATATCTCGGAAATGACGGGTTTGTGAGGGGCATTCGGATTTGGAATGTTGGTTGGGAACTCTCTTTCATAGTACGGTATGGATCTAAATGGTGACATTTTACTTAATGTGTTGTTCAAGGATACGTTGATGACATTTATATTATCTTCTTAATACTATATCGGCCATGCCAGAGAGTCGTTTATGAATCACAGCCTTCCATGCACATGCATCTAACAGATTGTTATCTCCTGCGTGGTGACTGCGAACTGCGGACAAGGTTCTAACCGCAATCTGAACAATGGGCAAATTGCAGGGATGCTGGGATGATCATTATAATTTTTGTAGTCAGGCAAAAATTCATTCAAATTTAGGACTGGAAGACAGTTTGTCCTTGGACCACCAGTCCATGGATATATATGTGGAGATTCCAGAACTGCATTGGCGCGAGTTTTCAACCTCGGCAGCGCGCATCGCCTCTTTTCCAGATCAGTTGATAATTTTCGCTTATCATTGCATGATGACAACTGCGCTCACGCAAATCATTTTACGCTTGTTTCCCACCTTCGGCCCAGACTCGTGTTAGTTCACCTGTCAAAGGCCTTTATTATCCTCCCGACGCCAGGATCTTGCGCAAGGCCTTCGCAGAGCAGCTTCCCTTTTTCGTGTGCTATACTTTCCATTATACCCAACTCTTTCTTGATTTCAATCCTGGAGAATGGCACCGGAATGTCCATCTGACAACACCATTGCTGTAGACCAATCGTCTTTCTGGAGCTCGAGTGGAATGAACTGGGATGCCCATAGGATAGGATGGGCGATTGCGGGAGGTACCGCGGCTGCGGTGAGTCCAAGTTCACTCTTTTTTGTTAAGTGGCCGTCTGACCTCGACAGACTGTAATTATATCCCTAATTTCTATCGCAAGACACTGCAGGTCTGAACCATTATCGACATCTCGATAGCTTTTATTGACCGTTGTACAGGAGTTATACCAACCCACGAGAGCAAAAACAAATGTCAGTTTCATTGACCTTCGATCACTCTACCCTGACACTCATTTTGGGACCCCCTAGTCTTCGCGTCTTGTATATGCCACCAGTCTATGCCGTCATATCATTTCTTTCTTACCGATTCTTCCGGAGTTACACATATTATTCCTTCGCGGAAGTTGGTGCGTTCGTAACCTTTACCTGTGTTTTCTTTCGACCCTAACGGGTATCACAGCTTACGAAGTACGACTTTATCTACTTTATCTACTCGATTTATCTGCAGGTTACTGAATTAGTTTCGAAAGGCCATCACGCTCAGTGCTTTCCTGTACGTATACTTGACGTTTCACGACCTTCTTTGGGCATTGAAATGGCCACAAATGCAGACTGTTACTTATTGAGTATGTTGCCGCTACGACGACGGAGCACAAAGCAGAAAGCGCTATTGCTTACAAAGATAAGCGGTCGCTGCCTATTCCCGTACGTTCCAGTCCGTCAGAATTTACCAATGAATTAATTAACGAATACTTTCTTTTAGTTCTGTTGCTGGAGGTATCGGCCTACGAAGGTATGTAAAACTATGTATGACTTCTAATCAACTTTACAATGACTCCATTCAGGCGTATTTCATGTATACCGTCAAGGTGAAGCCGATCTACGACGCTCGATTCTGTTGTATTGACACTAGTAATGCCTCCAGTGGTCTGTTCTACAATATGTTATCTTTCGACCCCGTAAGTAGAGCTCTGTCATCTTTGTGTTGACATGCACTGACCATGGGTTTCGCCAGTCATATCTATCGTCGGCATTATCTGCGAAAAATATAATGTTCTTTGTGAATCGGCTGGATTCAACGCTTCTTACGCCAATGTATACTTGGAAGCTGTCGACTTTGTGAGCATAACGTCAGTATCTAACCTTGCAGATTGGTGTCTCTACTAATATGATTTGTGTGAAATAGCATTGCTCTCTATGGCCTCCTGATCTTCTATGGCTTGACGTCATCCGAGCTCAAAGGCCGTCGTCCACTTGCGAAGTTCTTGTGTATCAAACTCATTGTGATGTTTACATTCTACCAATCCTTTGTTGTAAGCATTCATCAATTTTCGGCCTCTGTTATCTCAATTCAACCTATTCCCCCGACCTTCTAGTTCAGCGCATTGGAGGGGCGAGTAATCAAAGGTCGGTATCTCGCGCTCTGTGCGAAGTTTCATTCTCACAGCTTTTCTGGTGAATAGCGACGACATATTGGACAGCGACCAACATAGCAGATGGTCTTAGTGCTCTCACGATATGTATCGAGGTACGCCTAGTCATTGTTCCTCCATCATCCAGTTGCCTAACAGTGCGCAAGATGGTTATTTTCTCAGCTCTAATGATGTGGGCCTACCCATCTACTGAGTACAGGCGAAAACCTGGTTCTTCTCCAACCAGTATCTGGCGACCATTATGGGACTCGTACGCCGTCGTTATTCCTACATCGATTATGGATACTGACAATTTTTCTTAGCATTAACTATAGTTTGTTTTCACTCACTACTTGAGCCTTTTGCTCCTATTGACTTGCCTCATACAGGCGACTTCGCATACGAGATTTATGGCTCTCTTCGATTCTTCTTTACCAGAAAGCAACAAACATCAGCGCCTGGTGCCAAGATGGATTTCGGTGAAGCTTTCGGGCTTGACGGTCGCGCACGTGTCGCCACTGGTAACGACGTGGCCCGCATGCCAAGCTACGACGAACACATTCATCTAGCCGCAGTTGAGAGTTACCCTCCACAGGAAACCTACGGACAAGCGGGGAGGAGCGGTATACAGGAGAAATACGCTTACGGCCGGGATAGGTCAGCGTAAATGCAGGCGGTCGTTCCGCCAAGGGATTTTTACCCACACAACACATACACTCTTTGGGACTCTTTTACCTTCTACCCCTCGTGGAGGATTTTACGACTAGTACATCTCACACATCCTTATCTTCCCTATGTACTTCATTTGCATTCTAATTATCGTTGATGTGTTGATGATTGAGTCCTGGTACTCCCATGACACACACTCTGCCCATTTTCTCCGTGTGCAAAGTTGTAAAGAGCCAGGTGCGAAAATTGCAGAAAACGCGAAGGGTGCGTCTGTGAGTTAATAATAATGAATATTCAATCAAGTTAAAAGAGTGAAGTTCAGGTCAAACAATGCATCTGCGTTGAACGCCGCATCACTGTCGTCGTGGCGGAATGGGAGACCTGCCTAGGAATCAAGCTCATCAGAGCGGCAAATGTCGAAAGTCCAGAGCATGGTAGCGATAACGATCCAAAGATCTCTTTCGGAATGGAATGAAATCCCGGAAGTATGTTCCCAGATGCTGCTGATTAACGTCAAGCCTTAATACAGGGGACCAAGCAGAGTGCGTACCCTCCCTAGAACTTGCACGCTTCCAAGGATTTCTGGAGGCCCTGGAGGTGCAAGCGAAGCATAACTTATATGCTTCGCGTTTGGCATGATATGATGCTTTATATCCAAGTGCAGCGATGGCTACGACGATGCCAACAGCAAGTTGGGAAGAATATTCAAAACATCTTTAGTTAGAGCTAAAAGAAGTAGACAATAGCGCTTTCGTCAATACCTGTCATAACTGCTTAGGCTCATGAACACTGACAGGTGACACTTCCTTCTACGCAAAGATAAGCGGAAGTAACTTGCAAGAGCCGCCATTTCATTAAGCCATGTTATGCAGGTCGGCGATGATTGGCAAAACGTTGTTTCCTCGTGGATGGGCAGTCAGGCAGCCCGGGCTGCCGAATCGGCGCCACGATACTGTAACTCGTAAGCGTCTTCAGCGAATGGCGTTTTCTTAAAGTACCAATCACGTTGCCTTAGCAAGGGCAATTTTTTCGAGTTTGCTGCTCTCACTCACTATTTGGGTAAGTAGAGGGGACGACCAGGCAATGCCCATCAATCTATGATGATCACGGTGAGGCGAGGACACAGCCACAAGTAATATTGACGTCTGAATCGGACTACAACCACCCATCCAAACCGAAAGTGTTTTCTCAACTCTAGAGACCAAAACCACTCACTTGTTCTTTCGGTGTACGGATCATCTAGCCATATCTATCAGCCAATACTGAAGTTAGTTTGTTACGATTGACGAGCAAGGGGATTCCGAAGTACGTCGACAGGGTATCGCCACCATGAGATCATCCACGCCTCGGTCCTCGGTCGAGCTCCGGTCGGCATAAGAACATGATAGATAGCCTGGCAACCAAGTAGGTATAAAGGTGCCAACTCTCCTCTCTGTTCCAGCTCAAGGATCCTTGGGTTCTATCGTTCCTCTCTTCCTCAATACCCTCATACGCTATGACGGAATACGATTTCTCCCCTGAAGCGTACCAGGCTCATCTTGACAACATGAGTCGCATATCTAGATGGGTTGACCGCACGGAAGAACGTCGTGGAGAATACAGTAACGCAGCTGCCTTGATCGATCCGAACGGCCCACCACCAGCCCCACCATCATCCTCACCTCCTTCAGAGCTCAGAAATAGCTTTGGTGGCCGCAGGAAAAATATACCCACACCTTTGGCGCTACATCCGTTTGGAACGCCAGATCCACATTACCCTACTATGCAAACAGGTGTGGGTATGAGCCCGTACGCGTCACCATTGCACTCTGGAGTTGATATGGGATTTGTATATGCAAACGGCCTAGGATCTCCCGGGCCTATGCCCTCACCTATGCATGGCTATCCTGGATACCCAATGCCTCACAGTGCTGGTGTGCAGATGATGGTGATGGCACCACCTCTCATGTCCCCACCCCTAGTATCCCCTCCACCTAGCCCGCCACATTACCATGCCCGCCACCATCGACACTCCCGACGCAGTCGAGCCAATTCGTTCAGTATTGCACCTACAGCTCCACCATACGCTAGTGAGCCGTTGATGAGTATGGGTATGGCACCGCCGACACCAACTTATGTGATAATGCCCCCAACGACCTCAAGACATCATCGGGACAGACATAGATATCGCCCAGGGGTACAGTTCGTGGTGAGTGCCCAGCCGTTGATATCGAAAGCTTAATCTAAAGGATGTGTTGTTTAGTACGTCTAGGAAGCAGAAGACAATGCTTGACTTAAGAATCGGTCGCGTTGCTTCTCACGCAACTTGATTAAATTATCTTTGCCTTTGGGCTCAAATCACCTTGAAGTCCTCGCAGATACGGGGGTCTTCGACTTGAAGTAAGACTGTACAGATGTTCCAACGATTGCCATTGCCTAGAGTTAGGTAGCTTACTTCATTGCCGAAGAAGGTTGCTTAATTGTGCGATTATACATGCGTAGTACTTCATGCCTTTACTACTGTCTTAACAGAGAACCCTCACAGAGGAAAACAGTGGTGCACTAATTGTTACTATCATACTTGTTGTAGCCAAGGTGTTGTAGTTTTGGAGGCGGACAATGTTGAAGTATCAGTGCGTGCGCGTTGTTGCTGCACTGGGAGCATGTCATGCATGTGTCATTAGTCAATAAGGCATTCATCGATCGGTCTGATATGGCTTCCAGTGAATAAATTGAGAAATTGGTAGAGTTTTGTCGGGATAGTGTGCCATGCTGAAATAAAAGCTGACAGTTATGTTTTTTTTTCGCAACGAAAAACATCTACCAAAGTTTCTTTGTAGTCATAGATAAATTTGGCAATTTATTATTCTCACACTGCCGAAAAATCCTGCTGGTCATACTCTGTTGGGCATGTGCCGAAAACAGTATTTCGTCATATGTGTTACACCCCAAAAGGGGTGCCAAACTGTTCGAAATGGTACAGTATACCATACATCCTGAATAAAATGTTACAGTCTCCTAAACAGCTGTCTATTCAAGCCTGAAATCCCAGCTAAGAGATACCCTTACAGACTCTACTATAACAAAAAAGTAATAAGGATCATAGACGCAGATGGCAATGAATGCGAACCTGCCACTACCATTATTATTAAATCGGCTCTGCATACCTGCTTTACATTTCCCCGTGCGGTCCGATTCTTTGCTGCCAGACATCTGTTCCGGACAACATTGGACTGCCAGTGGATAGGCGAAGCAAATTGGATGTTTACAGCTTATAACATACTCTATACGATGGACGTTCCGGCATCATTCTTCCATGTGAACCTAGACCGCCCTTCCCATCTCCGGGCCAAACATAATGAGGATGAATAAAGAAAGACTGTAGTAGTCAAGTAACACTGTAGAGGAGTCAGCATGTAGCGTATGGTCTCTGAATTAGTCGTCCAAAACATACTCACCGACCGATCAGTTACAGCTGGCCATTGCGACGCCATGCACATGTCCAATACGCGCACATTGATCATGATATCATCAAGCTACCATTAATAGGTCCTTGGGATCACCAAGAATTACTACACATACAAAATCAACGTTCAAACGTTCAACTTAAGCTACTACTGACCATGTGTCATCACACCACGTCATGCATAAAGGATTCGAAATGCATCGTACTGACACGGTTCTCATCGTACAGCTTTCCAAGTGATTCCATTGCAAATGTATGGATGGATGTGCATGATTGACAGCTATTCTACAGAACTTGTCAATGGTATATGTATATTTGTATATGTATGAATGGAATGCATGCAGCATGCACGAGTACACGGACGAGTACAAGGACAGGGGCAAGGACACGCACGAATTCGGTAACGATAACGGTATACGAGGATCACAAGTACATTAGATTACATATCACATGCCCATCACTCTGCTCCGTTGGGGAGGGAGGGAAAGGCAGATCTATACTGGATAACAAAGATCGACGAAATGTGACAGCGCGCGAGGCCAGCCAGTGCGAGTGCGCGATATGCTGATGAATAATAGGAACAGGGCTGCATCGTCGAGATGTAGACTGGGTTGGGTTGCCTTCTAGGTGTATGGAGCGTGTGCGTGTGCGTCTCGCGCACATCTATGCCGCCTGCCCATCAAATAAAAAAGAGAAAAGAAAAAGTCGAGAAGATGATGAGGAAAGATACAGTCGACGTCCTGACGACGTCTCGCCGTTTCTCTTCATACATATGAGTGAATGAGTGTGGGTGGTATCGCACGTCGTCCCAATCCTCAGCAAAGTTCCCACTCTAATATTGATTAAACCACCAAACGACATCCGTCCTGCCCAACCCCATATCTGCGAGGGCCGCAAACGCCTTCGGGGTCAGATCAATATCGCCCTTCGCACACGCCGCGCACCGGTCGACAATCTGCACGATGATGCTCTTCCCGCCGTGCGTGACAGTCGCGGTGAGCGGGATGTGGCACTGCGACTCGCCCGAGGCGCAGTTGAGCAGCCCGTCGCCGCCGACATTGACAAAGGAGGAGTCGGCGACGGCGGTAACGAAGGACCCCGTGGAGGAGATCACCTTACGTCCCGGGACGTAGGGCCCGCAGATGGGGTTGCGGTTGGTTTCCTCGGATGCGCCGGGCCAGGAATCGTACATGAGATGTGAAACGGCAGCGGTGAAGCTGCTGTCGTCGTATGTGTCCCCACAGGCGCCGAGACCTTGACCGCTATGCACGAACAGAAGAAGCTCAGTATACATGTTGATATCGGAAATAGTAACGCGACATACTAATACGTCATCTGTCCTGTATGTTTCTCTGTGTACAATGAATTATCTGCGTTGTTATACGCTTTGGAAAGCTCCTTGAGGTAGGGATCGGAAGAGGACGCGACGGTAGAGGTGGGCGCGGCGCCGGCTTGTGTGGCGGTGGGCCAATCTACAGGCTTGAACGCGACGCCAAGGATGTTTCCAGTGCTTCCGGAAGATTCTTTGGTCGGTACGGGAGTTGATTTGGTTGAGGTGGCAGAGTGTTTGGATGATGAGGAAGCGGGGGATGAAGTCGTGGATGTAGATGAAGGTGGGGAGCTAGAGTTCGCGTTCGCGGGCCTAGGACGACACGTCGCGCGACGGCGGCGAGTGCGCTTCATTCCAGACGCGATGACATTGTCCCCCTGAGCAGCACTGGCGATGCGGTTAGAAAGGTCATGGTGGCGTGGCAGACGGGAGATTCCATTATGAGCGTGATTGCTAGCAGCATTTGTTGGGGAAATGTGGGCTGTAAGGAAGAGAAGAACAGGAAGGACAGAGAATAACATGGTGAGTGGAGGGGGAGACAGGGAGGAGGGTGCCAAGGGCGAGGTGTAGATTAACCTAACAACGACTTTGGACTTTATATCTGGGCGAAAAAGATTGAATGATGTGGCTGTGCTAGTCCCCAATATGGCAGTGGAGCCATCATCACAACTAAAACGCCTCCTGAGCATGTCCTCGGTCAGGGCTACCCTTGATAGACAGACTCACACAAGCTTTAGCATGCCTCATGCATCATCATTATTGATTAGATTCCCAAAAACTCTGCAACCAAATCCTCTATCCCCGCTCGAGACCACCGCTCCTCGCTCACCCTATACACCGGAGGGAACCACTCCCCAATCTCACCGCTTTCATTCCCTTTCTCCTTCTCCGCCGTCGTCACTCCCGACTCCGAATCGAGACCAAGCACCATATGCGCAAGAACCTTCCCGCTCAGCCATGCATGTACCATCCCTTCGCCCGAATACCCAGCCGCTATCCATTCCCCGGGCGGCGCCAAGGCTCCACTCCATCCATCGGGTCTATTGGGTCTGCTAGATCCACAGCCGCGGAGTACCCCTGCATCTGTATCAGCATGACCATTTGTCTTCTCTTGCCCTTGCCCCTGAGGAGGATGAGGATTAAAAGAAGGTGCGGTTTCTTCTTTTTCGAATTCATGTTCGACAGCAAGTGGGGGATCGATATTGACCTTCGGGTTCTCGCCCCCTGAGAGCGAGAGCGTACTCGACATTGACATGGAACGCGATATTGTGCTAGTGGAGAGGGGTGATCGCCGTGGTCGTGGCGCACGCCGCCTCGCCACCGCTTCTGGGACCCTCCCAACCCAGGGCTGCCCATCTACCGATACGCCTAATACTCCACTCCACACTTTCACTCCGTCGATACCCCCCTCCTTCACCTTGTCCTTTTCCTCAACCTTGTGCTCCTCCTTGTCAGGGTGCTCAACCTCCTTTCCCTCTCCAAACGTGAAATACCTCTTTAGGGCCTTGGAAAGATACCATCCTGTTCCCTCGTCCCATTTACTGTCGTCTGCGTTTCCGAGCTCGGTGAGTGCCCCGTTCCCACGGATGAATACACCCCCGAGCATGAGTTCGCCTGCGGGGGGTGGATAGGTACTTGGGCTTGGAATTGGGGTTGGGCTCTCAGGATCCAGATCCGTCTCGAGACGTTGTTGGGTAAGGTAATCAAAGACGTCGGAATTATCATCGGGGTAAAACACGAATGCCCTTTGGCCGTTGAAAGAGGGGGAGTCGATGATATTGGCGGTGGCGGTGTCGGTGTTTGAAAGGAAAGGATTGGGAATGGGAGGGGGAGGGGGAGTGGGGTTAGGATGTGCGGACATCGTGTTTCTTGCGGGTACGATTTTGCCTCGCATACCAGGGAGGAGGTGTCCCGCCCATCCGTTCGTGGCGTGGATAATGTGCGGGGTGAGTATCGAGCCGCGGGGCGTAATGAGTTTGTATAACGAGGAGTGCGAGGCGGAGGGGGAGGACACAGTCATAGTGGAGATGGAGGTACAGGGGGTTTGGGCGAAGAGGAAGAAGCTGGTGTGGGGTTAGTTGGCTTGGGTGGGTGGGGTTAAACGGGGGAGGGAAGGGACGTACGATGTGGGATAGGCTTCGAGTAAACGGGAGAGTATCCCGGTTACGAGACGGTAGGGATGCAGGGCGCCCGCACGAGTAGAGATGTACCCCACCGTTTTCGAATTTAATTGCAAGTCCTTTTTCGATGAGACACTTGTGAGCAACTATCTACCACGAATTCGAAGAGAAACAGAACCCACCATATCAACCTCACCCTTGGACCTCTCACGCACGGCATACCTCTCCCCCTCACTCGGCAGCGCATCGCGGTACATGTCCAGCTTACTTTTCTGTTCCTCGAACAGCTTGGAGTTGTGGAACACATCGTACGCATCTACCTCGCGGCACTGAGAATCGGCTAAGACGCGTGGCCCTTCTTGGTGCGCGGCAGCGAGTATGGCGGGGAGGTGCGCGAGGCGAAAGCGGATTATTTGCGAGGCGATATGTGCACCGTAGAGCGTAGTTAGGCGGGGGTATTGGTCGTAGAGGATTGGGTTTATGTGACCGCCGTTTCTAATGATGAGTGATAGATTTCATTTATGAATTGATTAGAAGAAGGGAGATTAGATATGGAGTGTGATTCAAGCGCAAGCTCAAGCCTCACCTTCCTGTTGCACCGGAACAAGCCTCTCGAGCTTCGAGCATAACGACTTTGGATCGGGGCGCACCCTCGGGGAGGTTGTCCCGCTCCCAATCTAGAAGCGAGCGTACGAATGAAGTCCCGGTTATCCCGCTCCCAATAACCACGATGTCTGCGTACTCGGGGACCGGTGCATCCGAGCCGTGGGTGGCGATGGGAGAGGGGGAGTTAAGCCAGTGTGGGGTGCTGGGATTGGGAACGGGGAGACCCGGGGAGGCGCTCAGGCGTGCTAGGAGGGCGCGGAGGGACGGGGAGAAGAGGGAGAGAAGGCGCAGGAGGGCGCGGATGACGAGGGTACGGAGGGTGTGGGTTAGCGGGGACATTGACTTTTGGTGCTAGTACTGGGAGGGTGTGTATATACTAGTGGCATGCTATTGTGGTCCCGGTCTAACTGCGCAGAGTAGCGCGATCCTTTTTTTTATTTATTTTTTTTCCCTCTCTGGGCGCGGAGATCAGCTCAAGGCACCATCTTATCACAGGTTGTCTGACTGTGTTTGCACTGGTTCCGCCCGAATTAAATAAATACCTCACTGGATGGGCCCCCTATAGACAGCTTTGAGTTAGTCTTGCATGACTAGTAATGTGCTTACTCTGGTCGTGTGCTGTACACGTGCGAGCCCAAGGTAGATTACAACTTTAGCCCAAGACCATCGTGGATCCAGACTTGAACTTGATGGATTTGAAGCAGGCCGTCTGCCATGCCCTGTCTGCCAGTAAAGGTGTTTAAAACAATCAAGGATCCACTCATCTGAAGCTAGTGGTGGTAAGAACCGAACACCGGCGTCAATCATATGCCATTTTTCAGCGTACTGGCAGGACTCGTTCGCGCCAATGGAAATATATATATCTCATCTATGTGCTCAGTGTGATCACGCTGGTTTTGGTCCCCAGATAATATCGAATTGAATAAATAGAGGTGTCAACATCGTGCGGCCCTTCAATTGAAGCTTCAAGTTCAAATATCTCTCCTCTCCAGTTGACTCAGCTCGAATCGCGTTCACGGTTTGACGAAAAACAAAAAGTCCTCATGGATAGTTGGATAGTGAACGAAAAGTAGAATATGGAGCGGAATGGGCGTGCGGTCCAAAGTGGACAAAACTACAAAGAAACACGTAAGTAAAAGGAATTCAGACACAACACGCACATGACGACGTAAAGGGCACGCATGTAACTGAAATGAGCGCGCTGGTAAGTGTCTAAGGTAACTAACACGTGCACGCGCAGAACAGAATTTTGTCCACTTTTATGGCTAGATTGCGCGAATCGGGTCTCACAAATGGTATTCCGAAGGCATAAAACGACCTCAGAGAAAAACAAGATTCCAAAACAAGAAGATTAACATATCATTGTCATTGATAAATTCTGGCAATTTCCGGAAACTGAGTTCCAACATACTTTTGTCATCACAACTCCAAGACTCGACCGCTACTCCCTTCCAAGAGAGATGTAAACTCATTTTATGAACCAACTAGTGAACTGGTGGAAGGGATGAGGAGGAGAAGAAGAGCCAGGAAGGTGGCATACCCCTCAAGGTGTGTCAAAAATGATGCAATGCCACACTTATCCCCTTTCCCAGCCCTGAGCCACATTCCCATGTGAGCCCAAAACCTATCCTCTGCCACCATATGAGTCCCGAGGCCAATATGTTGATATCAGGAGCATTGAGGGCAACGATGATGGGGTGGGCACTTGGTAGATAGTATTACATTAATTTGTATCTTAATACAAAACAATCAATATAGATATTTATATATCTGAATTATAAAGTAATTGGATCTCTGTTGTGTGCACTCTGCATGTATTTGAGTTGTTTTACACATGCACTTTACATTGTCATATTTATATTTGTTGCTTCCAAATTTCATTTACTTATATGTTTAAGGAATTTACTTTCATGCATAAAGTTTTTATTTTTGTCTTTTAACCACCATAAGAATCTGCATCATAATTTTTTTTAAACATAAAAAAGTAAATGAATGTCAGTATATTAAGTCAAACACAAGCCTGTTATCTCAAGCAATGATGCAGTAGCTGGCAGAGGAGCTGCCCTCATTGTTGGTAGAGATGTTGATGATGTAGATGATGTTCTTGAAGCAGTCCATGAGAAAGAGGTGAGAGCAATTAAAATGTGAAAGCAGTTGCAGTCTATAGAGGTTGTAAGAGCAAGCTCCTGGAGAATCAAAATCCTAGCTCAAGCAGACTCTCTTTATGTGTTTTCCCTCCCAGGAGGACAGATCCACTTCTGCTTGAATATTGATCTTGTTCAGCCTTACCGTCATTCAAATTCAAATTTCTTCATTGTTATCTAGTCTTTACATAAAGCGTCTAATTGTCTTTTAGCAATGTAGATCACTGAAAACACTGATTAAGCATCTATGAGAGTCAAGACTTCTTGTCAATCTTGTTCAGCCTTGTGTTGCCCTGGTTCAAATTTCAAATCTCTTCATCCTACCATCCTGGTCCTGACATGCATTGCACCAAAAATGTCCAATTGTCTTTCAGCAAAGTGGATCACACCTTGGCAGAAACTCTAATTTAAGTTTTTGACCGAGAGGTCTTGTGCAGTGGATTTCAGGAAGACACAGAAGAGCTCGAAGACGGTGCGAGAGAAGACTAAAGATTGAATAAACCTCAGTGGTTGGTAAAACACTGTGAGTATATTATGCAGTACCTAAAGATTGAATAACTATGAATTATCAGTAAGATGAAGAATAGAATTGCAGTAAGGACTTACATCTCAGTGGTTGGTAAAACACTGAGGTGTCCAGGTACAAAAGGTAAGGAGTAAAGTGGAACAAAATGATTGGTACTTATAACAATGGGTATCATAGCCGTATCCTCAACACTCCCCCTCGAGGTGAACACCGAGTAGCTTTCAAAAGTGTTCAAATTTGACGCGCACAAGAGATTTGGTAAATATATTGGCAGTCATCTCGGAAGTTGGGCAATAGAGGATGCCAGCAATGTTGGAAGAGACGGTCTGACAGATGAAATGGAAATGAACGTCGATGTGCTTTGTTTGGCCGTGAAAGATGGAGTCCTTAGAAAGCTGGATGGCACCTTAATTATCACAAAAGAGAGTTGTAGGAATAGAGAGGAGATAAAAGAATGAAAGTTCTGTAAGTAACTTCTGAATCCAAATGACGTCCTTGGCAGCATGTGTTAGAGCAACGTATTCGGACTCTGCGCTTGAAAGGGTAACAATGGGTTGCTTCTTCGTGCTCCAAGAGATGGTGCTGTGACCAATAAAGTAGACAAAACCAGAGATGGAATGACGATGCAGTTGCGACACCCAATCAGCATCAGAATAACCAATTAGTTCTGGGTTGTTACCCCTGAGAACAAGTCTGTAATTGGCTGTTCCATTGAGATATCGAAAGACCTGGGTGACAGCGGCCATATGGGTGATTGTCAGATTCTCCAGATACTGGGATAGCATTGAGACTGTGTAGGATATGTCAGGACATGTCATGATGGCGGCGTACATGAGGGAGCCTATCATTTCATGGTAATGAGTCTTTTCTCCAGGTTTGAGAAGGTTGGGCGATACAGATGGGGAATCGGGAGTAAAATCGGTGCCAGCTTCTATGGGAGTAGTAGTAACGCGAGCCTCAGAGAGACCAAAGCGTTTGACGATCTGTTCAATATAAGCTTGCTGGCCGAGCGAGATCATGCACACGTTGATATCATGGGTAAGGCTGACTCCAAGAAGCCAATTGATAGGACCAAGATCGACGATCTCAAATTGTTCAGAAAGCTGTGTCTTGATTAGAGTTATCGCTTCAGTAGAGTCTCCAATAATAGTGAAATCGTATGTGGCAACAGCAAGGATTGTATACTTGTCACCATCGAATTTATAGAACACATTAACATCAGAGATGCAACATGTGTAGCCAAGACTGATGAGTGTGGCATAAACCTCTTTGTACCAGTGATGTGCACCCTGCTTGGTGCCATAAATCGGACGCTTGAGTTTGCAAGTGAGTTCTGAATCAGGAAGTTTGGCGAGCTCGGGAGGCAATGTGCAAAAGCGTTGATAATGAGGGGGAAACTGCATGTGAATAATCTCGTCATCCTTGAGCTTCAAATTAAGATAAGCATTTTTAACATCTGCTTGCTCAATAGATGCTCCACGTGATGCAGCAATGGCTAATAGAATTTGAAGAGTTGTTGCACAGACCGTGGAGGCAAATGTTTTGGTGTAATCAATGCCGAATTGTTGCTTGAATCCCTTAGCAACAAGTCGAGCCTTATAGCGTAGGATTTCACCGTTAGCACCACACTTTCAATGCAATACATAACAGCAGGGAATGATGTTTGTATTGGGAGGTTTGGGAATAATTTCCCAGGTGTCGAGTTTCTCGATTTGGGTAAGTTTGGCATCTATGGCTGATGACCAATCTTCCTTCTCACCACCACTCAGCATGTCTTGCATGGTGGGCTCATCTTCGCTGGTGGCCATAGCCTGTTCTAGAATGTCTTCTAGCCAATGTCCTTCGATTTCTACACTGCTAAGATTGAGGAAATCCGATGCATCAGCCACAAATCGCTGTGAGTGAAGTTGTCTTCTGATGTAGTTGCAGCTGTCTTATTTGCAGATCTTCAAAGACCACGACCGTAGATTGCTGGACCAGGCTGAAAAAGGCCAGTTAGGGAGTTTCTATGCATTCTGGAGGCTGGAGCATTAGTGGGAGGTGAGTTGTTGTTGTTGGATATCTGAATGGGTTCTGAGGCTTTCTGGACAGTTTCTGGCGTGTTTTGAGGGAATTTTACGATGATCGGAGCGGCAAAAGATGGATCAAGACTGGATTCAACTTTGGTGACATGAGAGGAGTTGCTGAAAGGTGCAGGAGATGAGGAAATAGTAGGATTGGAAGGTATGTCTCACTCCCCCTCAATCTGGACATTGTCCGGGTTGAGTGCAGCTTCCTTACTGAAATAAACGTCCCTTTCAACAGTTACTGTGTGTTTGGAGGGCCAGTAGACTCTGTAGCCCTCGGATTCATCATTGATGCCCACTATTTTGCCCTCGTCAACCTTCGGTTCGAGTTTGCCTCTCGAGACGTGTTTTATGTATAGGTGAGTGCCCCATTCGCATACACGCAATATATCTGGCTTAGATTTGGTTGCTAGTTCATACGGGGTTCGTTTTTCCTTCAATGCATGGCTCAGCATGCGGTTTTGAAGCCATGCCATATGGCAGGTTGCCTCTGCCCAGAGATTTTTGGGTAGGCCTGCAGCGATCATCATAGATTGTGCTCCCTCGACGATAGTGCGATTGGTGCGCTCAGCAACCCCGTTGGACTGAGGAGAGTCATGAACAGTTTTGTCAGACTCGATGCCCAGACGCTGGCGGTAAGCCTTGAATTCATCTGACTCAAATTCTCCTCCACGATTGTGCCCATAGCAGATAATATTTGCGCCACACTGGGTTCTGACCCATACTTCATAGTCCTTGAATGACTCAAAGGTATTGGATTTGTTTTGCAGGAAGGTAATGTGTTCCTCACGAGTAGACAAGTTGATATTGAGGAAGTAGTAGTGTTTGCCTCTGAGGGATTTGACTTGAGCAGGTCCCCATAGATCTGCAACAATCTTTTCACCATAGTTGGTATATTTTGTGTCGCTTTCTTTTGGGAATGGGAGACGCTGAGCCTTTCCTTTTATGCAGGCTTCACAAAATTCAGGCTTGGACATGAAGTCGAGATCAATGCTGGTGATCATCCCAAGGCAGACTGCCTCCCGTAAGTCTTTATAATTAACATGTCCCATTCAACGATGAAGTTCATTGATGGAAATTGTTTTAGACGTGGAGTTCACATATAATTTTGATGACAGGAATGATAGAGAAGAGTCAGCGTGATATAATCCGCGGATAGCGGGGATGCGACCGATCACCTGGTGACGAGGCTTTAGGCTGCGTATGACACATATCCCATCTTCAATAAGGAGTGAACACCCAGCGCGATCAAGACATGATACGGTTATGAGTGTGAAAGCCATTTGGGGTGTATAGTAGACCTTTCGAAGGGTAATAGGTATTGATTTTTCTCCAGATTTGACTGGGAGGGTTATACAAATATCACCAGTACCGATGGCACTAAACATCCGTCTGCAGCTCAAACTGGTTCAGGACTAATATCGCGGTAGTTAAAGGAATTTTTCACGTGATGGAGAAAAGTGGCTGCTGGCGCCACAGTCAATGATGACTCCTGCATTAGGTGATGCAGTGGCATGAGCTTTGTGGTTGTGGCCAGAGGTAATGACCAATGCAACATTTAAGTCATTGTCGCTAGAAGGTAGATTGATGGTAAGGTGGGTGAGGAACACGTAGTTTTCATCTGAATCACTTGACTCCTCAGGTTTGTCAGCAACATTGGCCGACTTTCCCTTTCCTTTGCCTTTAGATTTACCATCAGAGGCCTTGGCTTTCTTTTTGAGCCACCAGTCAGGTGCCTTGTCTGCCATTCCACCACCTTCCTCAAAGCATTGATCATCTGTATGGCCATCCTTACCGCAATTGTTGCAGTGGCATTTATCCTTGGTCTTGGCCTTTCCTTTTGACCTCGCATCACCTCCCTTATTCTTGGTATGTGCTGCGATCATGGCCTCGTGCTATTGATTGATACTGTTCTCTATAGCGGTGTTGTCTGCTTCAGCGATGAGATGCCACATGAGCTTGTCACTAGTCACGGGCTTGCCAGTTTCACGAGCGGTAGTGAAGAGTGACATGAGCAGGGGCTTGAAAGATGGGAAAAGCGACAGGGATGTGCGAATATAGCTGATAAAGGATGCATCGGTGATTGGGCAGCCAATTTCAGAGAGTCAATCACGGATGACGGTAAAATTTGTGAGGTGAGTGCGCATATCAATTTTGCCTTTCTCAATGTAACGGGATGTCTGCAGCTTCGTGAGTAGATCGGTCTCGAACATATTGCCTTTATCACTGTGGATCATGAATAATTTCTTCCAGATGTCAGCAGTGGTGAGTTCGTTCTTGACTTGATGGAACGTAGACTGATCAATGGTGCTGTAGATAATTTCACAGACCTGGGCTTGCTTTTGCAGCCAGTCCTCTGTCGCATCCTCGTGGTCATCAATTTCTTTATCGTTCAATGGGATGACAGAGCTTTGGTTCAGGAAGAATGACCTGTTGCGCTCGATGAGCTTGGCCAGCTTAGGCACTCGACCGTTGACATGTTGTAACAGCTTCTTTGATTGGAACATGTTGAGCACACGTGAATGATACATTGGCCAGTTAGACTCATTAGGAAGAAGCTTTGGTAAAGTAACTTTGTTTGATGAGATGTCGAAGGTTTCTTCAGCAGGGCCCATAACCTCTTGTGCAGTGGATTTCGGGAAGACACAGAAGAGCTTGAAGATGGTGCGAGAGAAGACTAAAGATTGAATAAACCTCAGTGGTTGGTAAAACACTGTGAGTATATTATGCAGTACCTAAAGATTGAATAACTACGAAGTATCAGTAAGATGAAGAATAGAATTGTAGTAAGGACTTACACCTCAGTAGTTGGTAAAACACTGAGGTGTCCAGGTACGAAAGGTAAGGAGTAAAGTGGAACAAAATGATCAGTACTTATAATGATGGGTATCATAGCCGTATCCTCAACAAGAGGTACAGAGGATTGTGAATTTCCTGAATCCTCAGACTTATTCTCTTTGGATTTCTCTCTGCCAGGTGAGTAGCTACCTCTCTACCTATACATACATACTCAATATACTTTGGATTTCCCTCTGCCAGCTGTGTGACTGTTCCACAGCTCTCAGAGGTTGCCCTTACATTGACATGGTCCTTGAACTTGTGAAACCCAGTGAAGCCAATCTTGACAAACAGGAGAAGTGTCTGAAGAGATTTACATCAGCCTTCACAAGTTCTATCTTAGTTATCTACATGATTATAGTGTCTACAGGCAAATATATTACCTGAAATTGGAAAAAACTCAAAAAATTTGAACTAGATTTTAAATGCTTTGCAATGCAATTATTATATCTACTTCTAATCTGCTCTATCTCACTGTTAACTGTTAAAACAATATTTTCAAATAGTTGTAATTGTGCACCACTCCAGGCTCTTGTAAGTAAGTGTGATATTTTTCAATTTCCTATGCCAGAAAAGGCCAAAAACAAACTTGTTTGGTACTGTTTTGTATGGTCACATAACTACCCAAACCTGCACCAAGAGAATAGGAAATAGCAAGGAAGATATATATAAAATGTAGAGTCCTCTGACATGCAAGAGGTGCAGAATAAAAGGTAGAAGCCTGTAATACAAGAGAGAAAAGTTGGAAGTGATTGTGGAGGATGTAATATAAGGAAAGAGATTGTAAATGAGTGTTGACTGTATCTTTTAGATGAACTAGACAGATAATGAACAGAAAAAGAAAGGAGTGAAGATATAAGAGATAGAGTAGATAAGGTTGGTTGTCCCTTGACAGATTGTCCTCTGACAGTCAAGGCCAGTTGGTTGTTCATCTTCTCCTCCTAGTACAATAACACAAGGACTTTTGTTTAACTGCCTTTAGTTGTAAAATTGGATAGCAGAATACAAAGTAATTAGTAACTCAAACTAATAATGACTAATAAATGGATAGTAGCTGAAATTTAACGAAAATTTAAGGTCACAAGAAGTAATTTAATGGTGTGTCCTGATGTATCTAGATGCATCTCACAGCTCAATATACTTGCTATCTGTGTGATAGCAGACTGGATATATATATAATATACATAAGAGGGCAAGTATGAAAGAAATACACATCTGTCTGATGTTGCCATATGTGCATGTAATTATTACACCTCTCAAGACCTGTCAAAAGCCCATATTTCAAGCTCAGCTGTGTATGTTGGGCATGTTGTACTTATATGTGCTTATTTCACATATCACAGTAACTTGCTTAAATTTCACAGGTACTTTGGCAGGCAGCAGCAACACTGAGTAATCAGTGATGTTAATAAATTTGAACCCTCATTTTTGTCTCCAACATATAAGTGCTGTTGTTGTCTATAGTTACAATGTCAAAATTGCCCAAACAATTAGTATGCTCAGCCATCCAAGAGCATAAAATAAGAAGCTTCAGAAAATTGGACCAATTATGTGTCTTCAACAGCTACATTTATGCCCTTCTACACTTATATTGACTACAAAATAATGTGCTTGAGACATCAATCCACAATCTATTACAGTTTTAAGAAATATTTTTGTGCCTTTTCTGTTATCTACTTTGGTTATATCTCAATCCTATGCAGGTGTAGAAAGGGGTTAGAGTATAAATGGCTTTACAAAGATGCTTCTTCACCTCTACAAAGAGACTCAATTGATTCCTCTTGCATGTTGACATCTGTGTCAATTGTTAGCCCAGAGATGTCATTCTTATAGTTAGCAAGTACAACTTGTTAATCAACTTAATAAGACTTTTAAATGCTATAAATGACTTAGAGCTTGACTTCAGCAAGTCCTTCAGACTTGTTGCAAGGTACAATTATTATTACTGGCTTTTGAAACTTGGCTTTTGATGTCTTAGTGAATTCATTGCTGTCACCACCTTTGAGAAAATTCTGTTCTCAACATCATGAATGCCTATGATTTGAACATGTATAAGATGACTACATGCAAGGCTCAATCACATACCTGATTATTTTCAACCACAAACTTGACTATATGATCCAACAGGCTCTTATGTGTCCACAGTTCAACTACCTTTTTGTATTCATCCAGGGTCCCTTGATTCTCCTCCAAGGCATTGCTTGATGTTGCAGGCATAGCAGTGCTGACTAGCTGAATACCCAGGTCTGCACATTCCTTCATATAGATTTTGCCATGAGTATCCCAGTTTCGGGCAATGTGTACACAAAGAAGCTCTTCTTCCTCTCTCTTTCTGTATTCTGGTCTGAGTCCTCCTGATACATGCTATCCTCATCATCACTGATTGTCATTGGCTTGGTGATGAAGCTGGTTTGGGCTTGCTTGTTGAACTTTGTTGGTTTATGCTTTTGAGGCTTTATGAGACTTATTAGTGGATTGTATAGTATATTCACCAAAAAAACTCACCACTTGTTGAAGCCTTGGCTGTGTTGAAAAAAGAACATATTGATTATGTCATTGAACTCACAGTGATTAGATGTCAAATTAGACTTTTTGGCTTTTTCCACTAAAATACATGGGTACAGTCAGAAATATTATGAAGAGTACAATGATGCATACCTGTAAAGTGCCTTTCAAAGATTGCATCAAGAATTTCATTCATTTTTGCACTGGGCTTGATGATTTACTTTCCAGCTACACATTGCACAGAGGCTTTTCTCTTCTGGCCTGATTGAATGCTTGTTGCCATACTTGCAGAAAGTTTCTCAGTGTCAGAAACATCATTGGTTGGTGATATAGGTTGCATGTCACTGGAAAAATAAAAGAAAGTATTGTCTTTAGCATCTATGAGAATGTTGTCAACATTAAGCACACAGTTGTCAGGATCTGTCATAAAGTAATTAATTCCTCTTCAGTATTTTTTTTTCATCTAAAAAAGTATAAGTAACAGCATTATATGTCTGCATCAACTATACATTTTGACGTGATGCATCTGATGAGGTCTGATGTCATGTCTTAATCATACTTACTTTAAGATAATACAGTTCACAGTTCAAACTAGTTCTTTTATAGTTCTATAAATTTCAAAAAATGAAAAACTAAGAACTGGACTGATTATCTACATGCTGAACTGTAACTGGGCTGAACCTGAACCATCAGTTCAGTTCATTGATTCTGGTTCTGAACTGTGGTTCAGAACTGAACATCAGCATCTCTAGCTTTTGGACATGTTGAGGCTTGTTCAAGTCAAGGTTACAGTGGCTCAAAAAACTGTCCCAATGTTTTATACTTTTGAAAGACAGACTTGGCATAAAGGATTGGTGAAGGTAGAAATTCTGGGTAAATCATGTAAAATACTATGATGTCTTAGCTACAATTTGAGCCTATGATTATGTAATTTAAATAAGAACTGATTGAGTAATAGCTATTTCAAAATATTCACTCATTGGGACAGTTTTTTGAGCATCTATAATTTTGCAGCTTTGCCTATATTAAAGCCAGAAATAAAGGTTGAATTGCATGTGAAAGTATAATGAGAGTCATGTGACTATGTTTGGTTGTATTTGAGAATGTTTGAAGTCAGTTTAACCACATCTTGACCTTCAACTACCACTATGAAAGCTACTTCTCCTACTCAGT